>OX456985.1:79088126-79494957 GCA_949752695.1 Melanostoma scalare | reverse complement strand
ATTCCCTTATCTCCTCATATTTTAATATTGAATACGAGCTCTTAACGACTAAAGCCAGCCCTTCTCCGTTTCAGTTTTATTGTTCTTTGTATTTGAGCGTCTAAGCCCAAAACAATGCTTTGATCTCCTTCAACGAACAGAGTCTCTTTCCAATGGGGTGACAAAAAAAGGTTAAAGTAATGCTTGCCACATTGCCAATATCCATTGCTGCAGTCCTGTCTGTACTGTTCACTATTCGAAGAACGTACAAAACCACCCAATACTCATATAGTCAGAGTCACCTTCATTATAGATGCATTGAAGGAACAAAATCGCTTTGTACATCGTTCACTGATGATTACAGAATTTTATGGAGGAGATATAACTTTCGAAAGGATAACACTCAACGCAATGACCAGAACATCCTTCCCTTTACGTCTATTTCATCGTCAGTAATTGTGCCATTCTGATATTGTTTTGTCGCTGTTTATATACCCTTGGTAGTACTTAAGCGTAATGATCATTAACTTTGCCCATTGGTGGTAGTGGTTTATAATTTTATTTTTTTACTTTTTTTTTGTTTTCTATTTTTCTACTGTGCCAACACCCCTTTCGAATGGTTTGCCACCCTCTGTATTATCTATTCATTTAAATCCAGTCCCTTGAGGGGAAGCAAAGTTAATGGAATTTTCGGTTTTATCATGGCAAAAACAGACGGTTAGTTTTCTCTCCTAAAAACCCATTCGTCCGCTGTTCATGCCCTTTTAACTCCTTTTTTAACTGCTAGTTTTTTTTCTTAAATGGTGCTTGTGGGCGGATTAAGGGTTGAAGAACAAACTAGAAATAACTTCGACCAACTTGAAATGCAATCTTCGTCACGCCACATACACTCTCCTTGTCACAACGTCAATGCTAAAACAGGCTTAATTAGATGCTACACATCGCTACCTGGCGCTTGTTCATTTTAATTACCAAGTTTGTATGTAAATTTAGCAGAAAACATGTTCGGCCCACAATCACTGCTGCATGCCACAAACTGCTAAATCAGACGTTTGAGACACGTTTCTCAGATAAAATTTATGTGGGCACTGATGGGATATTGTCTTGAATATTTATATGTACCTACATTTGAAGAAAAAAAAATAAAATGAAAGCAAGAAACGTTAAATGCAGATTGAATACACTGCCGCCCATACGGAACATAATATTTGCTTGTGAACTTTCTGGTAGCTGTCAACAAAATTATTTTGAAAACTTTGGAGTTGGGATGTCGATGTCGTTTTGGGATACGGTGGCAGGCGCATGAGGCGGTTTTCTCGTGTTCACGTAACATTCATGTCTGGATCGGGAGTAGGTATATGAACTTGAGTACGTGTCAGTAAAAACTGAGGAAACAAATGTGAAAATTTATGAAATTTTGAGTAAGAATTAGTTGAGTTCCCTTGAGGCGAAACTGTCTGTGTGGGGGAGAATGGCTGTGGTTGGTGGAGATAAATATTGAAAACCAATAAATTCACTTTCTGTTTGAAGAATTTGCCGATTTCTTTTGCGTATAAGACCCGGTTCGTTGACCACATCAGATGGCATTGCATACCTTGGAGTGCGATTTCTTTTCCCTTGTCCTTAACAAAAGTGTCTGCAGATTACAATAACTCTCACAATCCCCGTTATTGATTATTTGTATTTCAAAGAAAAACTGAAAACAGGGAGATCCTTGATTGGTTTTGGTAATCTTTCAACTCTTTCAAGTTGAATCTTCGTTGGATCTCCATAAACAGATCATTGAGCAATATTTTTTTAAGGGTGTTTATTTGTTCGTTGTTTTGGAATAAAACAGGGCTGTATACTTACACGTCAAATATTTTGGTGGTTTTGGTTGAACTTCAAAGAGCTATACAATAGTTCCAAGAGAACCTAAAATGTACCAAACTAGCCAAGCAACTTGACGTATGTACCTAGTACCTACGTATCCACTCCTAACTTTTCATCAATACTTTATTCCTTAGAACAATATCCAAAAGAATTATAAGGCTTCATGGGGCACTATGAAAGGCAAAGGAACAAAGGAACAAAAATGTTTTCGATGAACTTTTTTCGCTTTTTAAAGATTGGCTTCGAAAAATTTAAGCAAAGGACTCCTGACTGCCTGGCTCAAACATATTTACGTTAACCACGTTAACCAGTGTTGGCCTTGTTTTTCAAAGCTTTAAATTCAGAAGACTTATACTTACTTACTTAGGTGGGCATTACAGTTCGGGGTGAACCTGGTCCTCAACCAACATCCTTCTATAACGACATCGATTTCGGGCGAGCTCTCTCCAGTTTCGCACTCTAAGTCGGTTGAGGTCTTCATCCACTTGATTTCGGCACCTAAGACGAGGTCTTCCCCTTCCGCGATTTCCCTGCAATGAGCTTTCGAAAGCCCGTCGAGCCGGAGCGTTTGGGTCCATCCGCTCTACATGACCCAACCATCGTAGCCTCGCGATGCGTACTCTTCTGGCTATGTCCATGTCGCGGTACAGCTCATACAGCTCGTTGTTGTATCTTCTTCTCCACACATTGTCTTCGCATACGGGACCAAAGATCATTCGGAGAATTTTTCTTTCGGAATTAACAAAGGTTTCCTTATCCGCTATCGATAAGGTCCATGCTTCCGCGCCGTACAGCAGGACTGGGATGATTAAGGTCTTATACAGGGTTACCTTGGTTTTTCTGGAGAGGGTTTTGTTTCTCAATTGCCTTCTTAACCCAAAGAAGCAACGGTTGGCAAGAGTTATTCTCCGTTTTATCTCCGCACTGATGTTGTTGTCCGTGTCTACAGCGGATCCTAGGTAGACGAAGTCCTGTACTACCTCGAAGTTATGTCTGTCTATTGTGCCCTTTTGTCCAATTCGTCGATGTTCTGTGTCCTTGTTTGATGACAACATATACTTCGTTTTGCCCTCATTAACCATCAAACCCATTTTTGCCGCTTCTGTTTCAATACTCGCAAAAGCACCTATGACATCACGCTTTTTTCTTCCCATTACGTCAATATCGTCTGCATAGGCGAGTAATTGTACAGACTTTTGAAAGATTGTTCCTCTGGTGTTGGCGTTGGATTTTCTTACAATCTCTTCAAGTATGATGTTGAAGAAATCGCATGACAGTTTGTCGCCTTGCCTAAAGCCTTTTTCGACATCAAAGGTCTCGGTGAGTTTTTTTACCGACCTTGACGGAGCAGCGTGAATTCTCCAAAGTCATCCTGCATAGCCGTACGAGTTTTGCAGGGATGCCGAAACTAGACATGGCTCTGTACAGCTCGTCTCTGTAAATGCTGTCGTACGCGGCCTTGAAATCGATAAAGAGATGGTGAATATCGATATTATGTTCTCGGGTTTTTTCCAAGATCTGCCGTAATGTGAAAATTTGGTCTATTGTGGACTTCTCTGGTGTAAAACTACATTGATAAGGACCTATCAAGTTGTTGACGTGGGGTTTCAGACGTTCACATACTCGTATTACAGCAGACAAGATCTTATAAGCGACGTTAAAAAGGCTTATCCCTCTATAATTGGCGCAATTGTGAGGGTCTTCCTTCTTTAGGATCGGGCATACTGAGGTTCCATTCATCGGGCATGCTTTCTTCCGACCATATCATGCAGATTAGCTGGTGCATGCTCCCTTCCAACTGGTCTCCAGCTGCCTTGAAAAGTTCGGCATTAAGACCATCTGCACCTGCAGTCTTATTTGATTTAAGTTTGCATATGGCAAGCTTAACTTCTTCTCGTTCGGGAGGACGGCATTCTTGATCATCGTCCAAGCTGAATGGGGCAATCTGCCTGACAGCGGAATTAGTGTCCTCATCGCCGTTGAACAGTCTGCAGAAGTTTTCTTTCCAGATCCTCAGTAGCGACTGCGGCCCTATAACTGTTTTTCCCTGTTGGGCTTTACAGGCTTGAGTTCGGGCTTTATATCCCAGGCAAGATCTTTTTACCTTTTGGTAAAACTTGCGAACCTCATTCCTGTCATGGCATCTCTCAGCTTTCCCAAACGAGCGTTTCTCATGCTTCTTCTTTCCCTTTTTGAAAATCCAATGTTCTTTCCTTGTTTTTTTCTTGCAAACTCGTTGTATCGCTCACAGGAAGCCTTTAATTTCTTTTGCAACGACATTTATCGTGCTTTTTGTTTGGCTGCATCTGCCTGTCTGCATTCTTCATCAAGTCATGAGTTTCGTTTTGGGGGCCGAGTGAAACTCAAAACATCGGAAGCAGCGCTTCAGATAGCTTGAGGGCATAGAACGCTGGTCTTCAATGCTGTTGCCAAAGGATTCATCTGTTTTTAGATGCATACTCGATTTGAAAAAGGCATTGGTTATCTCTTCTCATTTTAGTTATCACACGTCATATCGTATCACAGCGTTAGTTCGGGCGGGTCGTGATCTAGGTATCCTTATTCGAAACATGACTACAACGAAATAGTGGTCCAAGTCAAAGTAGGCCACTTGGAAACCTCGAAAATCTATCACACTTTAAGTGTGTCTTTCGACGATTCCAACATGATCAGTTTAATTGATTGATCTGGGGATCACTATGTACCTACCTTTATAAATTTTGAGATGAGGGCGTGTGCCTTAGCCCCGCATCAAGGTCAATTAGCCGGGGTCCACTTTTGGAAATTCAGTCATGATTTATACATGCTATGCTTGACGATTGTATTTCAAAAGATGTCGTCCTTCTCTAGTCTTACGTTAAGAACGTCAAGGACGACTTTTACTTTGTTTCTATGTTTGTTCGAAGATTTCGTAGAAAAATTCTGGGGAGTAATCGCCTTTCTCTTCTGTGGGGGCGTATGTGCGTATTAGGCTAATATTTGTGAATTTAGCCCTGATGGGAATAGTCATTTTATGCTCATTTACCGGTTTTTGGCTGATAACCTTATCTAGTGCTTGTGATTGCATGTTTGCCTGCTAGGTGAGAGGTTCGAAGTTCGAATCCCAAACGGAAACAAAAATGTTTTTCCACGGATATCGTGCATTTCGCAAGGAATTGCCATGTCCTCCGATAGTAATTTCGATGCATTGCACTTTCTTTTTATATCCCTAAATTCCTCGCAACTTATGGTTTTAAGAAACCCGCACTGCTGTGCCACCCTGTTCATTTTATTGTATTCATCCTTTTTCCGAGTCTACCTCTAATGTTAAGTACGCACCCAAATTAGCGTTCTTTCTGTTGTCGCCATTGAAGATGTCGCAGTTTTTCATCTTCTTTGAGCCCGGCCAATTCCATCGCGCTTCTTTATGGCGGTTATGTTTGCATTGTAGCAATCCAAGGCGTCCGCTAATTCTGCAGCTGCACGTAATCCGTTAAAGGATCATACACTAGCAGAACCGGAAGTCTTTGTCCTTTTGCGACAAGCCGTGGGAGAGCAAACAACATCATTGCCATTAAAGCGCTTTCTCATTTACCCGCATTCGAGATTGACAGAAGTCTGTGTTTCCACATCATTCCTCACAAGGAATGTTTAGAGAAATCCACTATTTCCCAGTCTTCCCAAAAGCTCTAACTCGCCACCCTCTCTTTTTTGTTTAGAATCTTCGTTTGACCATATTAGACGGAAAAAGCCATGTAATCGGAAAAATGTTTGCAGTGTACTTTGAACTTTGTCATTAGATCGATTCAATCGTTTTTGGCTGCGCAGTAACCAAAAACAGACTTCCGTGGAAGTTACTATTTGAACCACGGTACCATACCTACATCCTTTCAGTACTAAACAATCGTACCTTTTGTGTTGTTCATAGAAGATTTAAACAATTTCATTGGAATTTCAAACACAGTCCTTAGTTTGCTCATTCAGAGTTCTGAGCAGCTTAAAAAGTCAGTTTTGTGTTGACTTTGTCACATTGAACCAACTATTCACGAAACTGAAGTCTTCATTTAACCTGGTAACATAGAAATTCAAACGACTTTACCTAAGCCATTGACAAGGCAATCAGTGTTTCGCTATGGCAACACCCCTGATGAGATGATGCCTTTGAAACTTTTAATGAACTTCTGAGTAAACATCCAATCTGTTAGCCAGAAATTGAAATTAAAACCATTGCCTCGTATTGAAATCGATTTGTATCCATGCCAATTGAACCCTAGCCTAGAGTTTGTGGATTTAATAATTTTTTGCCCTTCCCAATTCCCATACACACGAATGCAAACACCAAACTATCCTTGTGTCAATGTCAACCAAAGCGTAGAGTTCATATTAAATGCCCCACCAGCACCCATGCCCCTCTTAACAGTTTAACCTCAACTTGCATCCATTCTATAGGTAAAAAGCCTTCCATCCAACGACACAAAGCACAAAGCTGAAAGCCCAGTCCCAGCTGGCCCATCCGCAAGCAATAAATTCTGACACTTTGTGGCTAATGACTGTTTTAAATCTCTATGAATATTAATCTTTCGTTTAGCTTTAGCTCACAGCAAAATAATCTAATCAGCCACTAAAAACTGAGTAATGGTCGAAGTATTTGTGGGGTAAAGCTAAGCCTATCAAGCAGTAATCTGCTGGGATTATTAACTGCTTATGCATTCGAAACAAAATGAAAAACATCCTCTCCATCTTCTTGGAATGGAATGCCTTTTCCACCCCTTCTCCTTCGATGGAATGGAACAACAACAACAGCTACAAGCCTACGATGCTACGATTAAAACGAAACACCAGCTGTTGCCTGAACCATTCGTTCTCAACCATTCAGAAGACCTCTCTCTGCCTGCTGCCTTCTACGTTCTACCTCTGCCTGGCTCTGGTTTATGTAAACACAACACAGAAGTTTTCCTTTCATTACTTAACGTTGAATATCTTCAAAATTTTCATCAAAGCACATCTCTTCTCATCAGATTGATAGCTCATCAGTCAACACGAGCCTGTGGAGATGTCCTTCAATCATCTAATCCTATGACACAAAGAGTATAAACGTTATACGGCAGGACGAGTGGTGGGTATTCGACGGAAATGATGAATGGCGCAAAGGATACACAGAACGAAGCATTATACGACCTCCCACTCCTGTCCTGGTCCTCCTGCAATGGGCTCATGTGTGTTGAGGATTTGACACACGAGTGGAGTGTAGTATATGCCATGTTTACGCAAATACCTAAAGCAGTAATTAATTACGAAAAATAGGTTTTATTTGAACAAATCCGTCCAATTTATATGATTGCCATCAAGCGTAAAATTGCTTCTTAGAAAAACGGCTCCACGGTTCCAGGGCTCTATGAGCCATGCGAAGTATTAGTACGTTGTTGTGTTGCGATGTGTGTCCGGCATAATTAATCATTGTTAAATTAATTTTGGGAATGGCTTGACATTTTGTTTTTTTTCTTGTTTTCTCTGATGTATTGGAGGATTGTTCAACAGTCGCAATTTATGAATACAATCGTCGGATGTCATTTTGCACACCCCCATTTAATTAAGGGAGGTTTTACCTGAGTCATGTATAGTGGCTCCATGGAATTACTGCGTTGCAAGTGAAAAGCAAAGAGGTCATCAGATGTTTCTGATATGAGTGATTAAACTAACGAAGCTGAAATATTCGGGTTAATTTCTATAGCCTGGTAGGTTGGGGGTGGCAAATAAGATGAATCTTAATGAGTAGAGTCTACTGATTGGCATGGAATGATATGCCTTCGAAGTCAGATGATGTTATTCCATTTAATCAGGGAAACTTGTGTCTTTTATGTGCGTCAATGTCAATGGCAGTGTTTTGACGCATTTGACAGTGATTTTAGTCATTTCAAGGCTCATAAAGAAAATCAACATCACTCAAACCTTACAAATCCCCAACCGGAAACATATAAACTGTTTGGGTTTAGCTCGGCGTTTGAAGTTGATGACACATGTCGAGGTCGCTGGGTGGGGTTGTAATTTGAATAGAAAAAGGGTTTTGATAGTTTGAATGAAAATAAATTGCTATGATTTGCTGCCTTGTATATAGAGCCCGAGGAGATGAACTGGCAGAATAGGAATAATTTTTTTAAATTCCAGTGAGTGATTCTTGGATTTGTTTTGTGAAGTGAAAACGAAGAAATGTGAGTGGAAAAGGAGCCAATAGAGCTTCTTGGACTCAGAGAATATTTTGCAGGCATTCAATCTGCTGTGGTTAAATTTAAAAAAAACTCTGCATGTGTTGCACGTGGCATAATGGTTGGCGGGACTGATTGTTACGTGGTTCGAGCTTCAGATCCCAGAAACACCAAAGAAAGAAAGAAAGTTTTTCCACGGGCATCGCTTTTCGCATGGAAGTGGCAAACTTATTAACAGTAATTTCATGCATGAAAGGCACTTCCTCGATTAGACGTTCGGAATTGGCAAACAATTGTAGGCCCCTTCTACTCCCTCACAAGGCATGGTTGAAAGATGTGAGGCTTCTTTGTTTTCAGCTGGGGTAGAACTCAGCGGGTCCAAGGTTTTTCCCAAGGAAGTTTGAAAACTTCGGCAGCGGCAGTCCAACTTCTGAATAACGAGACGAGACACGGTAAATACGAATTACAATAATTTTTATTCCTTAAACTAAGTAATCAAGAGACAAGTCTTCACAAATATTGTAAAAGTATGTTACAATTCAGGTTAATTAATCGCCAAGCGTCTTGAACACGGCACGGTCGGGGCATTGAGTGCAACCGGCACGTCTTCTTCGTTTTGGAAAGATAGCTGTTGGTTTGGTTGTCCTCGGGCGGCACGGGGATTCAGCTGGCTTTGTTATTGCGGCCTAGTTCTTGAAGCGCTCCTGTAAAGAAGTAAGCGATTATATTAGGAACGTTGTCCAGAATATGGCGCAGCGCTTCTTGAAACAGCAGGGAGAGGAGTGACTATCGCAAAGGCACAGATGGCGAATTGACCTAGAGGGCCCCTTGAGAGCACAGCCTGGGTAATTCAAACAAACACCTCAGGAATCTATCGGAGCATCGGAGGGCCTCTTGAGAGCAACGCCCGAGTAATTCGGCGAGATATATATGGTAATTTATCGGAGGGCCCCTTAAGAGCACCGTTCTTGTAATTCGACGAAGTATATGGGAAGCTATCGGGGGCCCCTTGAGAGCACCGTCCGAGTAATTCCAGGTTCGAGGAGGAAGCGGAGAAGCGAAAATGAATATCAAAGTAGTATTCCCACAAGCCACAATTGATATTGCTCGGTATTTCTTCTCTGAATTTTCACACAAATTCCACTTGTACTTATAAGGTTTTGGGTCAGGAGCAAGTGTGAGGTGTACTGGGTGAGTGCAATATTTACATTACACCACCCATGTACACGCTCATCTCTCGTGGCTACCTACCGTACAGGAGAAAAATAAGTTCAACTGTTGATGGCAGTTTACCTGCCGCTGGCTGCTTGGTTGAATTTATTTTTGTATGGAGCCAAAGTCACGATGTGCACCAACCGAGTAGTGTGTTTGCGCCTACGGTTGGTCTTCGGTCTTTGCTGTATTGTGGTGCATGCTTTTACTTGGCTGCGTAAGTAATTTCTTAGTGCCCGTGGTATTTCTCATGTCAAGGCGAGTAGATGGTGCGATTCGTAGGGTGAGCTGTAGGTGGTTCGGCGGTGCCAGAGAAAAAAGTGTAACGCATCGTCACAAAGAAAATGTTAAATTCTGTTGTGTCCCTTGTGGGTCTATCAGCCGACGCCGCGCCGACGGTGTTTGTAACCAGTGCTGCAGCATGCAATGTTTCGTTTCGTTTTTCGTTTCACTGCACATCAAATAAGTTGAAAAATGGTCGATATCCCAAAATAAAAGTACATAAATAAATAAAAAGGGGGGGCGCAACAGAACGAGGAGCTCCGGGGCATAGCGCTTTTCTCACAACCATTCCTTGTTATGGAATGAGAGGACCTACAATTGTTTGACGATTCCGAACGCTGTTCATGGAAGTGAATTTACTAACGAAGGACTTGCCAATTCTTCGCGAAAGGCGATACCCATGGAAAAACATTTTTGCTTCTGCCGCCTAACAGGCAGACATGCTGTTGCACTTTTTTCCCGACGAACCGAATCCAATCGAATCAAAACGAATCCACAACTTGGATGATAGCTAATTAATATATTAATTAATCGCAACGATTGATTAATTAATTATTTACAACGTAAGAATATAAAACATGCACACCGAGGTGCCGCGGCAATGTTGACCGAATTTTAATTTTATGATGAACTGTCAAATGACAGCTGGGTGGATTTCGATGGGAAAAGAATGCAACAGGTAGCAAGATAATATGCTGCCAATGCCAGCTGCTCAGCAAGGGGTGGTCCGTAGGTAGTTTTATTAGTTATTATAACTATAGAAGGATTGATACGAACAGGAATAAATGATAAATAATGTTCTATCAAAACACAAGTAGGGTGTTTCACAAAATAAAGGGCGCCAGGAAATTTTTGTTTGGAATTTCCAAACCAACTTTAGCACTGAAAATGATCTTCAAATGGAATAATAACAACGCGATTGATTTCCAAAAGGAATAAAATATGTTTTATTCAGGAAACCTTTACGGGTATAGGTAGAAAACCTGAAATTTTTTCATAAACAAATTGGTGTACAAAGTATGCAAAGTCTGGCAAAGGGCCAGTTAACAATTTAAATGGTATGATATTTAATGAACGAAGATGGGTTTTACCCAGGTTAAAATGCAAACAACAAAGTATGTGCACAATGCACCCTCAAACAAACGACTCTTTGGGAATTTTCCCGAACAGACAAAAAGGTTAAATGGAGGTCTCGCGTCCTGCAATCTCAGGATAAATTGCGAAAGGCGAAGGGTAACCGATATTGAATATGACTCAATAGTCAAAACAAAACAAACGCACTACTAACACTTTTCCACTTTTATAGGAAAATACTTAGCTTTTCTGCTGACGAATCCTGCCTGAGTTTTCTTGCCCGTACTGGCACTAACTCTCCTGAATTCCTGCCTGATTGGAGCTTTCCTGCACAGATTTTAAAACAGTGTTGAACTTGGCCTTCCTGCCAAAGTGCAAACACAAACTCTATCACTATTACAAATTTGCGCCACTTGCAAAATTTTAGCACTCGATTATAAAATTTCCGAATAATTTCTCTATCTTCAAAACTCTTTGGCACAGTGTCCTTTTTAGAGGTCAACCAAGAAGTGCCATCTTCTTGGCGGTCTCTTCGTTCATCGGCGCATTTAGCAAATTCCACTCACTTTGACCAATCAGAGTCGTGGAGATTCGTCACGGGGTATCTGCAGTACTCTCAGCAAATTCGCTGGAGTCTGCGCCGTAGGCGAAACGCATCCATCGCTCTTTTCTAAACAACTTTGTTGCTGAATCTCTCGGTCGTTAGAGATTAGCAACAACTCGCCCGAATGAACGAATCCAGACCTGTTCCATTTCATTCCATTCCAGAATAGAAAATCGAGGAACTATTACTTTAAACAAATTCCCTCGGCCCAACCGACCCAAGTTACACTGTGCAAGAAAACTATTTAAGCTAGGATTCAGTTAACGAGGATTCGTCAATTTACGCGAAAACTACTAAACTACTTCGGTGAACCTTCGCGCAGATTTGGGGGAATGGGGATATTTCTATAAAGAGTCATTTCTTGCTAAGGTAAAGCACTTTAGGTTGGGCACTCAGCCATTACGTTGGGCTCTTGGCCGTTTATATTGAAAAGGCTTCAAATGCCAAATTCTGATGATCACTGATATATATCAGTGTGTTAAAGGTGGGTAGCCATATCTCTACCTTTTATATAAATAGTAGGTTGTTAGTAACCTGCTGCTGCTGCTGTTGGTGAAATTTCTCCAGAACCTTCCTGGTTCTTACTAACGCTGCTGCTTGAGTCTCCAGCCGTCCGCTGGCTCAATGAAGGGGTACCTATTTGGGTTGCTTTTCCAAAATGCTTTGAAGTACACCACTAGCTGATGGACTAGGGTTGCTTTGTACTCTGCCAGCACCTTGAAGCAACAACAAAAGGAGGGGTGAAAATGGGAAGAGGAAGAAAAGTAAAGGTCTAACTTGCTGTGGTAAAATATACCGCAACAATGCTAACCATCACGCCACGGACACCAGCATTAAATTTTACTTTGGTCTTGAGTGAAGCACCTTTAAATCTGTTTCGCTTTCATTTCCTGGCACATTACCTATTAACGTCCTCATTTTTTTCTTAAGTTATCAATGTTTGGCTCATCAATTCCTTTATCCTTCTCATTCTCTCTATCGTTTTCTTTATATTACTTCCTGGGGCTCAATTCTTTAATAAAGGAAGCTGTAAAGCGATAAATTAATCTTCATTTCAGTCTGCTAACGTTATTTTTTGTTGTTTCTGTTTCGAAAATATTTGAAGAATTTAATTTTCAGCGAGATATCAGAGTCACAAAAAACTCCTTTGCGTCTCACGAAAATAAGAAGTACAGACTTCTTCCCTCGCAGCTTATTACCTATCTGCTTGGATTGAATCTCGTCGAAGGTATTAATTTTTATATATTTCGTGGCTACAAAATGACGTTTTTATGAACGTTTTATTTTTATCGCACGAAATTCAATTTCAATGTGAAATTTTTTTCTCTACCAAAACTGTGTCCATACACATATGGTTTTCAGTCATTTCGGGCCAATGAAAAATTTGTCACAAATGTTTTATATTTCGCTTTATTCTGGTGACACTTTGATTGAATAATAATCATTTCATCGAGAGTAAGCCTGGTCTAAGGACTAATTGTACCTACCGTAGACGTTAGGTTGGGTTAGGTTGGATGGGGAGTGCTGCGGCAAGCGGATCTCGAGGGATCTCAAGGATCCATTGTGCTCCCCGGATAACAGAAGATGAGGAGGTAGAGTAGAGGTGTGGCAGAAAATTAGGTTTATGACTTGGTTATTGGGGTTGGGAACCCTCACAGAACCATTTGTAGCCCTAAATGAATATAAGGATGCTGTTTAGTGGATGTCGCTCAGGATGTCGAAGAGGTATTCGCCGAGGGCTTTTTTCTTACGGGCCAAGCAAGGACACTCACAGAGGAAGTGGAATGATCCTTCCTCTTTAGACTTTAATGAAGGTGTCTCAATCAAGTGGAAGAAGACCTCAACTGAGTGCGGAATTAGAGAGCTCTCCCGAAATTGAAATTGTTGCCGAAGGATGTTGATTGGAGTCCAAGTTCACACTGAGCTGTATGCTCACCTTAGTTAGTAAATTACAACCAAAAACGGGCTCTGTTTTATATATTTCGTTCCTTTGGGATATTTTTAACGAATCTTCGACCAAAAAGCCAAAAGAAAACCATATTTTCACTCTCCACTCTTCTTCATTCAGTAATAGTTCCAAAGTTTCAGTTCGTTAGTCTCAAATGTTTGGAGTTTGTGGCACTATTTTGCTAGCTTCGAAATCCATTTGCTTTGCTCTAATCATTTGCTAGAGTGTGAGGAGTGCCTGAGTACGTGGTGCCGTGTTTACTTGCGAGTTTCTCCGTTGTGTTCAAAATTCTATGAAAAGTTTTGGCACCTTAATCTCACTCCAACTTAGCTATCCTTAGAAGTCTTGAACATCCAACAACCTGAAACAAAATTTCAATACTCGTTTCGATTCCAACTAAGTTTTCCAACGAATGAAGTGATATTTTAACGAAGCGTTAAGCTTTATGTTGCAGGTTACTTTCCCATGAAAGTTTTTTCTAATTCAGTGAATTGAAAACGGAATTTTGTTTGCTAAACGAAATCAAACAGATTTTTTTTATGGATGCGGTCGACTTACAAAACTTTTCTGTTTTCTTTGTTTTTGAATTTAGGCAATTAAATAATTCTGGAAGTAAATATTGATTGGTTTGTTGGCTGTGTGGCATGTGGCACCCACCGTTTTGTTGAAACAAAAGGTCGTCCACACTTAAAAACTCCAACTCAGGATCAAAAAAGTCATTAATCATGGCCCTATAGCGTTCCACATCGACTGTATTAATATGGCTGGCTTCAATTTTGAAGAAATGATGACCAATGATTTACCTCTGCCCGTAGAGCACAAGTGACTTTGGATTATCATGGCTCCAAATGCAACAACGTCATTAACGTACCCATTCAACTAAAAGTGAGGTTCATCGCTGAACAAAATTTTATTGTGACAACTAGGGACGCGTGGCCATCTCGCTTTGGACCCATTCACTGAACGTGCGATGCGCTTGATGGTCGTTCGGCCTCAATTCTTGCTCGAGTTGGATTTTGTAAGGTAGTTAACCAATATCCTTCCGCAAAACCTTCCATAAAGTGGATGGGCACAACTCCAATTGTTGAGTGCAATGGAGGATAGACTCATTCGGGTCTTTTTTAATACTCTGCTCCACAGTAAAAATAGCACCTTGGGTGAGCACTGTACGGCGTCTTTGAGGATGTGCATTACCAACAAGAGTAAACGTTATTCGAAACCGATTAAAGGTTGCTCGAATTGCTGATTCTTGAGACGATTATGTCGACCGAATATTGAAAGTAGAACGCAATGCATTGCGCGAACCGAACCACTGTTTTGATATGAAATTTCCGAAATTTTTCGTTCTCTGGCAAGGTCAATAAACAAAACTGTCGAATTTGGAAAACAGAGAACCCACACATCATTCACGAAACAACGTTGTACGATGTAAAAGTTACTGTTCGGGCCGGAGTGTGCTCGAAAACGATTATTGGACCATTTTTTTCAAAGTTGGAGAAACCGTCGACGGTGCACGCTATCGTTAGATGTTGACGCACTTTGTGTGTCCGAAAATACGTATAAACATGGTCTGACGAACTTCTATTTTCAACAAGGTGGCACCTTCTCACACCGCAGTTGCTACTATGAAGTTTTTGCAGAGCAAGTTCTCGAGACGCGTTGTGTCTAAAAAGGGTGATTTGAATTGGCCTCCACGTTCGCCGGACTTTTTTCTGTGGGGCTACTTGAAGAGTAAGGTGTATGCCAGGATGCCAGCAAACCGAAGGCTATTGAACAACTAAAAGCTAATATCAAACCGGAAATTGCTGCTATTACGCCCGAAATGTTGTCAAATTCAATACAAAATGCCCAAAAAAGGCCGCATGTTGTTTTTCTAATGAAGACGGTCATTTGATCGATATTGTGTGAATTGTCAATAAATATGCCGGTCGGGTTGCTTTGCTCTGTCGAGGAGTGATGAGCATTGAGCAGCCATGGAAGGAGCATAAAAGCCATAGCGACGAAATATGATGCACATTTTAAACAAATTTTTTAAACAAATCATTAAAAATTCTTTTTAAACAAATCTTGTTGTTTTACCAATTTATGTTTTTTTTATTTATCGGCTGAAAATGGAGGAGTTATTCAACATTTCATTAGGTCCTTTCTAGATGGCACACCCTGTATGTTTGTGTCGTCATCGTGACGCATTTTCGTTTCATCGAGTTTCAAATCACAACGATTCTAAGGAAGTAGCACTTCAAAAATCTTTTTTTCTGTTCTTGTTCGTGTTGTTGTTTTTAAACCTTTAAAATTCCAAGTTAACTACACTGAGTCGATCAATTTACCAATGAGCCGCAGAATTATTCTCTTAACTAACTCAGTTAAGGAAACGAGCAACAACAAAATATTTTACTTACGAATTTAAATTGTTCACTGGAATGGACCACTCTTTTTAATATGTTGCTTTGCTGCAGTCTTCGGCATGTGTTCTTTATTCGGCATACCAACATTGAGCCTACTGCTGAATTTTAAAAAAAAGTCTTGAAGACATGGAGGATTTAGAGATCCATTGACCTCAACTCCTGAAGTTAGACACCAATGGAATTCATTTTCCAATGCACATTAGCTTAAGTTGTATTAAAGAGCTGAAAGTTTATTAAGCTCAGCCAACGTTCTCAAGGTGCTATGTTTCCTCAGTAAACTAAGATGCCAAATTGTATTTAGAAGCACTTCTCAGTCCCAGAAGGCCACAAAAGGTCCCTAATTTTCTTTCCACAACAGAATACACAACCTAGCATCAAGCGTTTTTACTCCAAATCGACCCATGTCTTGAAAAAAAAAACAAACAACAGCATTGCTCATGCATTTTCAAAACCCTGAGGAAAAATTCAGTACTCCACTGTGCATAACCCAAAGAAAAGCTGTAAAGAGGCGATTAGGGATAGAGAAAGTAGTTTTCGAAAATTTAAAAATAACCCTGCCGTAGAAAATCGAAATCTGTTAAAACGGGCTAAAAATATTTGAAATGCTCACATACAAAAGGCCTAGTTTTTGCATGACCAAAAAGTAAGGCAAAAAATACTGTTGTGTCCTAAAGGAAGCAAAAACTTTTTCTTCTTTAATGAAGAACATTGATGATTATGGCTTATCTCACCGAAAAGTGGAACCAAACTTTTCATTGTTTTGGAGAAAGTAAGATTATTGCGCTTGATATTTCTAAAGCATTTGATAGAGTTTGGCATCAGGCTCTTTTATCGAAAATGCGTGCTTTTGGTATCGATGAGTCTCTTCTTCGTTGGATTAGAAACTACCTTTCCGACCGTTCAATACAAGTTGTATTGGATGGCTTCAAGTCTGATACCCATTTCATAAATGCTGGTGTGCCCCAGGGCTCCGTTTTGTCTCCGACTCTCTTCCTCATTTTCATATAATGATCTCTTGTCTGAAACTTCTAATCGGCTTAACTGTTTTGCTGACGACTCGACCCTCAGCTTTTCATATTCGTTTCCAAATTCACGTCCCTGCTCTTCGGATGTGGAACTGGAACGATTGCGTATGATAAGCTCATTGAATTCTGACCTTGAAAGCATTGTTTCATGGGGTCTTATGAACCGAGTAGAATTCAATGCTTCGAAAACTCAATGCTGTCTCTTGTCGTTGAAGCTTAACATTCCCCCATTGCCATTATCCATGAATGGTACCTGCATCGAAGAAACCGAAATGCTGTAAGTACTCGGTATGTGTGTAAACGATGATCTTCGTTGGAATGACCACATATTTGAAGTCGCCAAAAACGCTGCAAAATGCTTAGGCTTCTTGAGACAATGCAGGAAGTTCTTCACCCCTTCTGATCTGGCTACAATTTATAAGGCCTTCATCCGCCCTAAACTGGAGTATAACTCCCATATCTGGTCAGGTGTTTCACTAACATCTTTGCGCCTAATTGATATGGTACAAAACAGAGCGTTAAGATTGATAGGTGATAGCTCAATAGCAGAATCGATTGATTCTCTTGAACATCGTCGAAACGTTACCTGTCTCAGTCTCTTTTATCGCTTTTTATGCAAACAGTGCTCTAGCCAGTTGCATTCCTCCCCTGAAACAATCTAGCCGCAACACTTGCCTCGCTAGGAATGCTCATTAGTCTTACCTTGAGCCCAACTTCGGTCGTACAGTCAAGTATAGAGATTCATTTGTTAGTCGTACCACCCGAATGTGGAATGCTCTACCTGACTGTGTTTTTCCTCTGCATTACGATTCACAAAGGTTTTAAAGCAACGTGCATCGGTGTCTCCTTTTAAATCCCCTCCTATTTTCCCAAATTATTATTATTATTATTATTATTTTCTTTATTTTTTCTTCAATTAAGTACAAGCTTAATTACATTTCAAAGATTTACAAGCATGGCTATTCAGCCGTCTGCCGGTTATATCTAAACTTTTAACATTGAGAGAGAAGATATAAACATACAAATTTACAATTTAGAAAATAATTAAAGATTAAGACAATTTTTAAATATGCCAGATAGAACAATTTTACTATTTTGTAAATAACAAAAATTACGAGCTTTTTGCTAAGCAAATCAGAAATTACTAACATAAACTGAAAGTATTATTAGTTTTGTTTAGTTAAGCTAATGATAGTGAATATTATTTTGTATTTTTTGTCCATAGTTTTAATCATTGTATTGAGTGTAATATCGCTAAAGATTTATTTTTAAACTAAGAAAACAAAAAAAAAAAAAAAAAATATTAAGATAGGCACATAAAAAATAGAAGAGCAATTAAAGACTTTCAATATCAACGGAGAAGCGGGCTTTTAGTTTAGCTAAAACAAAATTATATTAGATTGAGCATTACATGTCAATGAATGAATTTCTGTATGCGACAGCTTCAGAGAAAAACCGGATAAGCAATTTCCAACCACTCTCACCATTCAAAACTGCAACACAATCCTCAAACGAAAGGAAGCTCTTATTGAAGTAGAATCGCCGGATCTCTTGTAAGATTGGACATAACGCTAGGAAGTGAAAAACATTTTCAATTTGATTGAGGTTGCATAGTGTACAATTAGGATTCATATCACTTCTGTGAGGTCTGTAGTTAAGCTCAAGCATCTCCGTGCGAACCTTAAATATCAGACTTATCTCCCTAGCAGTGAATTCGGTTCGAAAATAATTTGCTTCCCCCAAAGAGAAGTTAAGTTTTTTGTATCGGACTCCCTTGCCCGATTGAGAAATGCCTGATATTATGTTGTCATCTATAACCGAAATACAATCGTAAAGTTCATTCCTCCACGAATCTAGATTATCCAGACAAAACGTCAAAGGAAAGTTATGTTCTGAGGCCAACTCCAGCCAATCTTTAAAAGGTGTGTATCTGCAGCGTAACGCTATTAAGAGAATCTTTTTCTGCAAATTGTTGTTAGGTCTTTTCATGACTTTGATTATATAGTCTGCATTCGCCTTAAGATTCTTTAAAAAAATTGGTGGTAGTCCTGACTCAACGTGTATGGCATAATTGGGTGTATTAGATGGGAGTCTAAAGATGCGCTTGAAGAAATATCTTTGGATAATCTCAATTTCGTCTAACTGCATGTAGCCATATACTTCATTTCCATAACAAAGGCAGCTTTTAACGGTTGCATCAAACACTTTGAACTTCGAAACCGCGTCTATATCTTTGTTATTGAAGAAATTTGACCACATACAGTTAATGGCTGCTTTTGCTGCGGTCAATTTATCTCTTACATGACTTCGAAAATTCAGATTATGTGTTATTGTGAAACCTAGATATTTGAAGTCCTTCACTACTTCTATATTTGAACCACTCAAGTTCCAAGAACGGTCATTACGTGCACTACGATTCTGGTGTCTAAATATCATGATCTTAGACTTCTCAGTATTTATTTTAAGGTCCCACAAATCATAATATTGTTTTAACTTGTTAATTTGTAGTTGAAGTGTCACAGGACTATCAGTTAAAATAACAAGATCATCCGCATAAAGGAGCACCTTGATAAGTAGATCACCAAAAACAACACCACCTGGTATATTATCTTCAATGTCATTGATAAAAAGCGAGAAAACTAAGGGACTCAAAATGCAACCCTGTGGGACACCTGTTTCTGACCTAAATTGTTTCGACGTGTTCATGCCATTTTTAACCACAGCAGTCGTATTTGAAAGCAGTTGCTCATAAACTTTTATAAATTTTGTTGATAAACCGATACCTGAAAGTTTAAATAGTAATGAGCTTCGGTTGATAGTATCGAAGGCTGCTTTAAAATCAACGAAAAATTCATAAAGATTGTGGAGAGATTAGCTCGAAACCCAGCTTGGAAGCAGTTTATTTTATTATTTCTTTCAGCCCAACTAATAAGTCTTAAGTAAAGAATTTGAGTGAATAGCTTCCGCAGTGAACTAAGGACAGAAATTCCCCTGTAGTTTTCAGGAAGGTTAGGGTCACCCTTTTTAAAAATTGCAGATATGGATGAAGATCGGAAAGAATTTGGGATATCCTCGTTGTCAAAAATTCGGTTGAACAAAACTAAAATATGTTCAAGAAATTGAGAGCTGGCATTTTTGTAAAACTCAGCTGGGATGCCATCTAAACCCGGAGCCTTGCTATCTTTCATTTTGTTTAATGCAACAAGCAGTTCAAGCATGGAGATTGGAGCATCTAACTCTTCAATTTGAATGAACGGTAACGCAAAGCTTATAGATATTTGTTTTGGATCCGCCAGTAAAAGTGTTTCGTTAAATACTCGCACTGTGTTTTACAACATTATAAGGGTATTCATAACCCCTTGATGTGCGCGTTAATTATAAAAAAAAAAGCGTCTTACAGCATTCGAATTTGAATAAACTCTTGCTGAGCATCATACTGATTCCATCCCTGGTAGTCATTAATTTGAAAGTACCTGGTGCTACCATTATCCTTTCTTATGACTAATGTCGTCATTTCCGTCTTAGCATGAGTTTGTCTTCGTGCAGAGAATTGAATAAAACGAACAAAGGTATATTTTGTGAAGGTTACTCGGACGGGTACACCATCATTGCAGAAATGCGATAAGCTTCTCATTAAATAAAATTCTCCTGGGCAACTAACTAATGTCAGCTACAAATTATCACCAGCTATCAAAATTCCCCGACTAGAGCTTTGCTCTCCTCATCGTGCTCCATTTATCAATGGATGGACACTTATACATTTCGAATAGCCATGGCCTCAAACCCAGACCAAGGCATAACCTATCTTCTGGTGTTCTGGTCATTCCGTATACTCGTATCTTTCTCCCAAGTAAAACGATAAAATGTTATTAACGAGACAATCATTTAATTTTTCTTCGCAACTACCATCGGTAGATGACATTTATCGGATTGTTGTGACTAATTTTGGGACAACTTGTACCGCCGTAAGTAGCTATTAATTTGTCAGAACCCACAGTGACGTTATGGGACAGAGATTATTATTACTATTCGTCCCCTTTTGCGCGCGATTGTCTGAACTTGGAATACGGGGAATACGGGAGAGAGGTCCACTCTCCAAGGTATTGGCGCAATAAATTACTTTTCCCAGCCACTAATTGGAAGTCATGCTATGCCGGTCGGGTTGCTTTGCTCTGTCGAGGAGTGATGAGCATTGAGCAGCCATGGAACGAGCATAAAAGCCATAGCGACAAAATATGGTGCACATTTTTCGTCTCAATGTTGTACCACAATGACCCAATGCCAATGCTAAAATTGGGAAATAAAATCGAAGTGGACTGGTTTAGTATCGCTGCCACCACCACCACCTCCCCCGACGTTTTGTATCGTCGCGTCGGTCCCCGGCGCGCTGTTACAATCATCGGCCATGTCGACTGCATTTAATGTCAGTCGGAGTTGTTTCTTCTATACCCACACATAAAGCAGGGGGAATAAGAAACTTCGTCGTATTCGTTATGCTTCAGTCTTTTGCCATATACTCTAGGTACTCCTAATGAAGATAGCACTTGGATGGTTTGTAGTTGAGTTGGACAGAGGCAGCTGGTGTGGGATCAGGACAAGGATTCGTGTTGCCACTGGAGGCAAGAAAACCTATGAGGTGCCATAAAGAATATTTGTTATTGCTTGCCATACCGATATAATGCAATTCCCAGACGCCTCCAGTCCCGCACACAACAAAAGGATATTTGACATAATTCAAATGCTTAACAGCTTTTCTGCAAGAGGAACTCTCATCTCTGCACGCAGATGGAGTCTTGTATAGGTTTCTGTTTTATTGATGCGAAGGCGAACTATATTCTTCTTGATGGTGGCAACTACCAATACTGGAAGGCGGCAGACAGACATATAGACAGATGAGTGGTTGGAAGCATGAACAAGAGCTTTAGTCGGGAAGGGGGTTGTGCAATTAATTTAGAGGGTTGCTCTTGAGGTGTAGCATAGGAGGGATAGGAATAGAACAATCTGACGCCAGGCCTACATTTATTTTCCATTTTTGATTGAGAAACATAGTTTATTATGCAAGGGATGTGTCATTTGTGTCCTTGGTGTATCGGAGTCGGATAGATATAAACGAAGCACAGAGTTAAAGGTTGTAGGTATAGATATGGACGAGGACTAGGACTAGGCAGGTATTGTTAATGAATGGCAAAGATTGCTCTCCTTCTTTGTGTTAAATGGAGTTATCAGACTTGCACTACAAAGAGGATCCAACAAATGGGAGTTTGTCTTCTTTCCCTACTAAAAAAATGGTCTTTAACAATGGGAGGGCTTGATGAGTTTATTCAAATGGGTCTTCGATTCCTTTCTTTGGCTGACGTTTATAATAATAATCAACCGACTATTGTTGTGTATTGGGAAAATGTTTACTCTCAGAGCTATGCCGAATGTCATTGCTCCCATTGACTGAGATTGCAGTGGAGGACAGTCGAGGATTTATTGGCAGAGCTATGAGTTGTATTCAAATTTTCTGCCCCTTAGAGCTTGATATCGATTGCTGTGTGAATTCTCTTTGATGGATTTCAGTGACAATTGTTTTGGGTTCTTGACCTGAACAATAAAAACGGCATTTAACTGGATTAACTGTGCCTGTTCATTTAGAGCTCACTGGGTTTTATGTTTGGGCGGATAGGACTTGCATTTTAAAGCGCATAGCTTTCAACTTCGACAGAAATGAATGCAAATTGAAATGAACCCCAGCCTTTATAGGGACTTCAGGACTTAGTCATCAAGAAGAACTAGAGTTGAATTGTCACATGGATTTATTTTTGCCGAATGTTTCCTCAACACTAACTGAAGCATTGAAGACCTAAATACCGGTCGTTTGAAGAACAATATATGAGCCTTCTATTTCTACATGTTCTGAGATAGCCAGAAGACGCTGCCGTGATAACGAGCATCGGTTATAAGTTCTCACCATGTCTGTGCCGAGTATTTGTAACTTCATTCCAGTAAATACAGGAAATTCACTTCCTCCAAGGCTACGCCAACAAGTTTTCTACAGCCTTTCCGCTACTAGAGAGCAAAAATATAGCAGCTTTTTGACTGACGTCATGGTGCATTCGTTTAGTCTGTCCGCATTCAACGGAGGTATGTCATCTACCGTTGTGCTCTTGACAAATAGAGTCATTGATTGAAACCCTCATTGAGGGCTCTGGCAGACCAATAGCTAGTTAGGTATTCAGAGAACTGTCTGAGATCCTTCTACCTCTCAAGTTATCATCGTTGATTTCGTTTCCAGGTCTGCCGCGATGGCTTGAGACTCAAAAAATTTAGTCTTCCAACCGCATTCAGAGAGGTTTTGTATTTCTGGATCGCTTTCGAAGTAGTTGCTAGGTTGAATAGAGCCTTAAACACAGCTTGCCTGTGGCTGTAGAAATAAATACCTTCCATCAAGCCATTCCTCGTGATGTAGCTTTTAGCCATTTGGAAAGCACACGTTTTTGTTTGAAAGACGGACGCGTATGTGCCTAATGAGGCGTGCAGTCGTAAGTCATCGCTTTCCATATTGGGCACCAGATACATCATCGGTTTTGAAACCATCTGATGTTAAGATCCGAAAAATATCCTTTCTTGGTTCATATTTTCAAAGTAAGACAGTCCTAGACCGACGGAAAGTTGAAACCATTTGACCCAAAAAGTTCAGCCTCAGTTTATTATGAATTGTCCCTAATTTTGGATCATGTTTTTAAACTGTCTGATTTAGAAAGCCAAATTCTTTTAATTGGAAACCTTAATCTTTTTTTTTTATAACAAACGCGCACATCAAGGGGTTATGACTACCTGCTTATAATGTTATAGAACACAGTACGAGTATTTAGGAAAATAGGAGAGGATTTGAAAGGAGACACCGATGCACATTGCTTTTAAACTTTTGTGAACCGTAATTTAGGGGAAAAACAGGGTCAGGTAGAGCATTCCACATTCGGTTTGTGCGACTAAAATATAAATCTCTATACTTGACTGTACGCCCGAAGTTGGGTTCAAGGTAAAACTGACGAGCATTACTAGCGAGGCGGGTGTTGCGGCTAATCGGTTTCAGGGGAGGAATATACATATAATCTACCATACGTTCAGTGGTTACCCTCTGACGATTGATGATCTTCATCCCCCATAGATATTTTTGTTGAACTACAACACGTATCTAACGTTATCAATTATCCAAATGAATGTTTATATACTTTTGGCTTTTGAAAAGCGAATTTCGATATGCTATCAAATAAATTAAGCAGGGCTGGTATATTGATAATGTATCAACCCTTGCAAATATTGAAGAAGCAGTCGCTTGCTTTTACTCAGTTTTAGAAAATTGCATGAAAAACCGTGGTTTACCAAGGAACTAAAGGCTCTAAGTAACAAAAGAAACAAGGATTGGTGGACGACCTATTCAATTACTTTTTGTCTTTCTCCAACTGACTACCAACTATATTTATAAGTTTTTTGAAGACGCTTTCTCAGTATCTGTCCTCTGGCTATGTCATCCAAATGGGGTGTTCTCTGAAAAACTATCCAAAAAGCTTCGGGTCCTTTGTGAACTCTAAAAAAAAAAAATCGGACGGCTATCCAGCCAACTTAATTTATATTACCACTTCCTTAGAAAATACTCCCGACATTTGCAATGCTTTTCAAACCATTTTTATGGCTATTTTTGTAGAACAAATCTAGAAATTGATGAAAATTACTTTGAACATTTAACTCACTGCTCGCAAGTGAATTTTGAAAATATTCCTATTCACAGAGACAGAATCTCTTACTACCTTTCTTCTCTTAAAGATGACGTTTCTTCTGGTCCACACATGTTCTTCACGTTTATCCTTTCCACTTACATATTATCTTTTCTAGCTTCCTCCCAAAACTAGAATATTCCCCACTTCACACCTGTTTTCAAGAAGGGTGAAGTCGATATAAGAAACTATAGATTTATTTCAAAGCTCTCATGTAATGTAAACCTAAGGTATTTGAACAAGTAGCTTGCGGAAGTTTATTCTTCTTTTCTGGGAATGCATAGATTTAGATTTTAGATTTAGGGGGACGAAGTTAGCAATCTTCTGTGGGTGAATGAGTTTGAGTTTATCTAAGGGGATGATCTCATATAGTTAAGTATTTGCTTTCTAAGGCGGAAAAGTGCTGGACATTCTGTAATGATGTGCAGAGATGTTTCTTCATTTTCGAGGCATAGTCTACAGATGGGGTCCGCTACCAGCCTCATTTGGTGAAGATGTTTCTTCAAAGAACAGTGACCGGTTAGTAGTCCTGTGCAAATTTTTAGGGTTTTCCTATTGAGGTTCAGTAGGAATTTTGATGTTTTTTCAGTATATTCTGCCAAAAAGAGTTTTGAACAGATTTGGCCAGATGAGTTACTCCAAGCTTTATTAGATTCCTCCAGTAGGATGTTCTTGGCAGTATGTTTGAAGGTGCTTTTATTTACACCGCAGAAGGGTTCAGGTCCGACGATTGGTTAAGATGCTGTCTGCCTTCTCGTTACCATCGAAGCCTTTGTGTGCTGGGATCCAGTGGAGGATTACAGTGTTTTTCCTTGCTAGTTCAGAGAGCGACATGACTGTCTCTTGGACTAGTTTGGATCTTATGACAGGTGAGCTTAACGCCTTTAGTGCAGCTTGGTTGTCTGAAAAAATGAATATTGCTTTGTTTTTCGTGTTCGATGAACATATTGTTCTCGAACATTCGTTAATGGCAAAGATTTCAGCTTGGAAAATGGACGAGTGACTGCCCAGACTTACTGAGAAATTCGTTCTGGGACAGTCGCTGAAAATGCCGGAACCTGTAACAGTTTCCATTTTTGAGCCGTCCGTATACCAGACCATATCTTGCCTTGAAGGATGAGGTTTTGTGTTCTCCCAGTCTTCCCTAAGGGGGGGTTGACAATGGAGAAGTTGAGTTTGAAGTTGTACATGGGAAGAATAGCATCCAAGCACCTACTAAAGGTATTAAGTTTTTCTAGACTTTCCATTATCGACAGATGTCCTTTCGGGTATGGATGTGATTTTATGTGTCCTTGATGGAAAAGACGGTGTGTCGCCAGTCTGGCTTCCATTTTTATGAAATCGTGGATTGGAGGTAGTCCTGTTATGACGTTTAGAGCGTATGTTGGTGTTTTACGCATGCATCCCGTAGTGCATGTTGTTGCCAATCTTTGAATCTTTTCTAGTTTTTGGATTGCCGTTATTTCTTTTGTTTTTGGCCACCATACAACGGCTGCGTACGTTATTGTTGGTCTGACTACCAGCGTATATAGGTCGTACACCATTTTAGGTTTAAGACCCCAGTGTTTCCCGCATATGCTTCGACAAGTCCATAGGGACTTGGTTGCTCTGCTAGAAATGAGTTCTAGTTGAGGGTTCCATGACATTTTGTTGTCTAGGTTTAGTTTTCTTCTTTTTGTAAATGGGACAATAACTGTCTTACGTGGATTGACAGACAGGCCTTCATCTAAGCACCAGCTTTGTACTGTGTTCAGAGCTGTCTGAAGTCTTCTTGATATTAGTGTTTCTGATGAGCCTGTATGACAATTGCTAGATCATCTGCAAAGCCCACTGCATAGATGCTTTGGGTTGCAAGTAATCTTAGTAGGCTGTCTACAACTATTGACCAGATGAGTGGTGAGAGAACTCCACCTTGTGGGCAGGTGGACTTAAACAAAAAAGATCGACAGCTACCAGCCTTCTATTTTCTTATCGTAAACGTTCCGACGCTCTTGAGTGTGGGAACGAGCTTGACTGCATTTACACTGACTTCTCTACGGCACGGCGCGCAGCGCGGCGGCGTTTGACGATCTTTCTCATAATATTATACCTTAGAAACTAAAAGCTTTTGGATTTCCTCCAGTATTAATTATTTGGATATGTTCCTACTTAAGTAAGTAAGTATGAAGTCAAATTTCGTAACGTTTCGTTAAAACCTTTCAATGCTTTGTCTGGTGTGCTACAAGGAAGTCATCTTGGTCCCTTGCTTTTCATTGTTACGATTAATGATGTAATTTCTTGCATCTCCTACAGCGACATCTCAATCTTTGATGATAATTTGAAGATTTTGAAAGTAATCGAAAATGCTACAGATCGCGACTTATTACGAAAGAAATACTGACAGTTTTGTTTGAGCTTAGTCTGAACGGAAGCGAGTTCCATAGTATGACTCGCAAAATATCGCCTAGTGTTGGAGAACACTCAATATCGGAAAAATCCATTGGTGCTCTTTTCAGAACCAAAGCCAACCTTGAATTTAATGAACACATCAACTTCATTATTAACAAAGCAAATTCAGTGCTCTGCTTGGCTTTATTAAGCGATGGTCAATGGAATTTAAAGACCCTTACGTTACCCTCTCCTTATACAACTATTTTGTTCGTCACCATCTAGAGTAGGTATGCTTCTCAGGCGTGGTCACCATTTTATGATATTCATAAAACTCTGATCGAAGCAATACAGCACAGATTCACAAGTTTCGCTCTCAAAGGTCTTCCTTGGGAAGATCCTTTTAATTTTTATCCTCATAAGAATCGCATTCGCCTATTAAGTCATCAAACCTTCTTAGTTCTCACAGAGAAGAATCAGAAATGATTTAGTATTTGCATAGCTTACATCAAAATGTAGAGCGTTCAGCTTTAAACTTAGTAACACTTTAGTTTCAATGTTCAAAACGTTTGATTCCTTCCACTCGACAACTTTCTCTCTCTCTCTTACTCCACAAGTACCTATAACGACTAACAGAAGAAAATTAATTGAATTAGGTAACTTACAAGGAGTGAAGGCTCTTACGCCTAATTGCCCGCATTGCTTTCAAACAAAACCCAGCGGACAACACAACACCCTTAACTAAATTCAACTTGAAGAAGCAAATGAGTCCGTCAGAATTGTTTTGCATAAATTATAACGCAAAAGGCTCCCTTCAAATGCACGTCCTCTACATTCCATAAAATTTGGAACGGAAATCACTGTGTATACGGTACTTACATCCCCGTCACTCATAACATCATAACTCGCCGCCACCAACGCCTAAGGACAAACAGACAGAAATAGCTCTCGTGTTTCGTATTTAGAAAAAAAAAATCCAATTTCGAAACTTGATTGAAGGGAAACGGTACCACCGTCCTACCGCCCTCCTATACCCGACCCCTGGCTGTCTGTTATAGCGGCATCTCCCATATGTCCGGTTCCATTGATTTAATTATACCTAAACACGAACACAATCTGTGGTCATTGCATATTTATGCAGTCAAATCATGACGATGATGGCGCTTAACGCTTTCCATACTCGCTCGCCACAGGCAATGCGTTGAATTATAGCACGCGCTCACTCGTGCCCAAATTAGTGCCCCATATTAATTAAAATAATTATCACTTTTCGCTGCAATTAAAATTGCTGTTTTTGTTGTTGTCGGTGTACAGTTGTAGTGGAACACTTCCTTCTCCTGCATATGGAGGCCCCAGATTTACATTGGTCTCATCTCTCATCTCATCGCATCACGTTGTTGCATCAGAAAACACAGAAAAAGCATTGTCATCATCTCTGTGTTTGTGTGTAGTGTAGTATAGTTATTTGAAAAGCTATGTGTAATTCGTTTTTCACGAGACGTCATCGTTGTGCTTGGCGATGACAGCCATGATGACACGCCCGAGGGCGCAGTCTTCAAAATCAGCGATCCTCCAGGGAGTGATATGACAAATTCGTATTGTTCGCAATTTGTTCGAGCACCGTCGGTCGTTGTTCGGGAGGATTTTAATAGACCAGTGAGTGCACTTGGGGGAATTCATGGCAACTTGTGCATTTCCGAAATCAAACTGCAAAGTTGTGTTTTCGTCTTAAGGTGGGATTGAAGATTGTTTTTGTTGGCGCGCGTACTATTCTTACTCATCGCACTTGTTCGTTTAACGAAAATAACTCCCGTTTAATCCTGCGAATACCCCATCATCATCATCATCATCATCTTCATCATCGTATCATCTCCATGGGCGTAATCAAAAGAGCAGCAGGCACGTTCTTTGAGTCAGTGGCGTTGCGGTGTGGTGGCGGTATAACACAGGGTGGGCTAAAAATATAAAAATATTTTGCCTCATCATCAAGTTGAGCTGCACGAATGGAATTGGAGTTTAGTAAAAGATGGCTTCTGCAACGACTTTTGACGTCAATCAGATTCAAAGCATCTGAGCCTTCTCGAAGGAAGTGAAGTCTACTGCACAGCACAAGCGAGTACTGCTATTTTCACTGCCCATTTCGGTCTCGATCACGATATGTCACTTTTCGCAGAGTTTTCTTAAATTTTAAAGACGTAAAGCTATTGGATGGCATGTATTTTGTGGTACTGTAAGGGGAGCTTTGTTTTTAGACGTTGTAACGAAGCGTTCATGCTACCTGTTAATTTTTGCTACCTAGTACTTTTCATACCACAATGTACATCCGTAGTCGAAAGCACTTAACCACGACTGTATAATGTGTCATTGCCATACCAACCACACAACAGTGATAAGAATGCATGGATTATTAGAGTGTTTACTCGCCGAGTATAACTCACATGCAGTTCCATCCCTAACATTTATATTTATTAGGTGACCCTAATTGCATGAAAGACCAGGTACATCCATGAAAGAACTCCAGCTCTATGAAAAGAAGATACTCAGGATCTGCACGGGCCTTTTCTTTGAGCGACGGGGGCGAAAGCACTACAGGAACAAGCAACTGTGCCAAGAAGCCAACATCATACCTCTGGACAGATACATGGTGCTCTTCACAAAGAAGCTAATCCAAAACTTCACCAACCACCCGAATCAGTTAATAAAAATCATAACCACAGAGCAAAGGCGTCTGGAACCGAGGAACCTCAGTGTGATGGAGACCTTGAATAACGACATCATCAAGGATAACGAAGGATCTATCTCGTTTCGTTTTACGCTGATTCTGGGTCAGTACACCACCGTGGCTAAATCGCCAACCTCACTGTCACTATTCGTCTACAAAACCGACACCGATTACCAGGGTTGAACATCCTGAGAAGACGATAAAATCAGCCGACTTCTTATTTATTTTTGACATGTAAATTCTATATTATTCAGTAATATTTTAAGCTAAGACAGTGCATATTGTTAGGCCCCCTAAGTGCCAACAAAAGTTTATTATCATGGTATCCTAACTAGTTATAAGTCAAATTGTATATACTGTTCAGATAAAATTAACTGAAAAAATCTACGATTAAAAGAAACAGCTTACTTACTTACTTAAGGTGACCTAGCTAGCTGCCTCCAGTTTTGCACGCCAAGTTGGTTGAGGTCCTCTCCTACTTGCGTGCGCCACCTGAGTCGCGGTCTTCCTCTACTGCGCGTTCCTGTCAAAGACGTCGGTGTTGGGTGTCCTTTCTTGGTGACAGCATATACTTGGTCTTGCCCTCATCGACCACTAAACCCATCTTCTTCGCTTTCGTCTCAATGCTCATAAGGCCGCCATTGACATCACGCTGCGTTCATCCAATTATCTCAATACAGTCGGCATATCCGAGCAATTGAACGGATCTTTGAAATATTGTGCCTCTTGTGTTGACGTGGGAGTTTTGCACTATTCTTTCAAGAACGATGTTGAAGAAGTCGCATGACAGTGCATCGCCTTGCCTAAAACCTTTTTTGACATCGAATGTATCGGTGAGATCTTTTCCGAACTTGATGGAGCAGCGTGCGTTCTCCATCGTCATCCTACACAATAGGACAAGTTTGGTAGGGATGCCAAAACTAGACATGGCTCTATATAACTCCTCTCTATAGATGCTGTCATACGCAGCCTTAAAGTCGATAAAAAGGTGGTAAGTATCGATTTGAAGCTCCTGGGTTTTTTCCAAGATCTGCCGAAGTGTGAAGATTTGGTCTATGGTGGACTTTCCTGGTCTTAAGCCGCACTGATAAGGACCTATCAGGTTGTTGACGAATGGCTTCAGACGCTCACACAATACGGCAGAGAGGATCTTGTACGCGATGTTAAGAAGACTGATACCTCTGTAGTTGGCGCAGTTCAGAGGGTCTCCTTTCTTGAGGACCGGGGAAACAAAAACAATGCTGAGGTTCCATTCATCGGGTATGCTTTCTTCCGACCATATTTTGCAGATGAGCTGGTGCATACTCCTGACCAGGTCATTGCCTGCCGCTTTAAACAATTCGGCAGTGAGGCCATCAGCTCCAGCAGCTTTGTTGGACTTTAGCTTGGATACTGCTGTCTTCACTTCGTTCAGGTCGGGTTGGTGGAATTGTTGGTCTACGTCGCCTAAATCAAATGGTTCTTCCTCTCTTACAGCGGAATTGGGTTCATCATCGCCGTTATAGAGCTTGGAGAAGTGGTCTTTCCATATCCTCAGCTTCCAAAGAAACAGCTATATCTAGATACACCGGAAATACTCGTCAAAAACTTATTGTTTTTTTTTTCTTATTTTTCCGAATGAAAACCGATCCACTATTGTTAACTATAGGCTTTCCGTAGTGAAAGCTTTAGTTCGCAGCTTCTTTACGCCCTCCGTGCCATCAGTTACCGAACATAAGCCTGCAGATACACCAGAGCTATTGCCTGCTGTTTCTCCGTGCCGCAAAGGGGCCGTAAATGTACCTGTAGATCCACCAGAGCTTTTGCCTGCTGTTTTTGCGTGCCATCAAAAGGCCGTAAGCATACCTGATTTTCTCTATTTGTTTTAGGTCAAGGAGTTATCAGCAGAAAGGAGTCATACCATAAATTTCTACGGCTGAGGACCAACCGTACGGAGTACGGACTGTTTGTCGCCGTAGCTAGTTTTAAGTTTACAGCTTATATCGGTTTAAGAGTTGTTATTGGTGTTTTAAACAAAGAGTGTGTACATTTAAGGGGAAGACCTTACCCTGAAGTTTTGTGATTTTCTTCAGAAAGACCCTTGCTAGTCCGACGAGCGAAACCTCGGCTGGAAAGTAAAATGCACGTCACAAATTGTGGTTTTCAATTTGACAATACTTTTTTAGGTGTTGATCTTTGCTTCAACTGTCGCTTGATATACGCTGAGTTTGGTTTGGATTTTTATCCTGAAAGAATTGAAGCCGCACGACCACTGAGCACTGCTTACCTTCAATAAATTGTCTCGAAATCGCTGCTGACGCGGATTTTTATACAATTTCAAGCCCTGAACCTGTGATTTACGTTCAAGATATGGCGATTTAACACCGCTGGACTACCTTTTGTGGGGGTTAAGTGAAGTCGCTTGTCTACGCAGACGATTGACGCCTTGGAAGAGATTATTTGGAGCTGACATACGGGCCCAAATGCTGCAAAGTGTTCGAAAATCAGGCCTCTCGGCTGGAAATTGTTCGAGTCAGCCGCGGCGGGCACTTGCCCGAAATCATTTTTAATACATAAAAGCAAATTCTTATTTTTATAGTGAAGCTTAATTCTTGACTATTTCATTAAACTACATATATGCTTTTTATTTCTTCTTGAAAACAACGCATCAAAAAAAACAACACCATTTACCTTTGCAGCATGACTAGAAGAGCAAAGGAGCATAGCTTTTTCATTTTGAGCCATAAACTGCAATTTACAAGATTTAAAATCCAAATATCTACTTGAGAAGCTCGGAACTGTTGTCAATACCTTGCTAGAGGCGATACCCTTAAAAAATCATTTACCATTTTACTACTTGACTACATGTCCTCCCCGGCCTCCTATGAATTTGTCCGAAACTTATCATTACACAACTGAACTGGTATTTCTGTTTATGCAACACTTGCCATGAATGACGAGTGTCATAAATATCCACTTTGATATAATTAAATTACCATAAAATTAAAGTTTTAGTTTATTAAGCTTCATTATTAAGTGAAGTCACAGCAATTATCATAAAAAGATTACTGGCCCCATGTGATTTCTTTTAGCATTTCCAAAAAACTAATAGTTTTAGAAGGTTCCCGGAGTCGAGGATTTAAGATAGGAGACATAAACTAATTCATTTATTGTTCTTTCTTACCCTTTTTCATCCCTTAAATTTACTGGTAATAGATTTGCCCATATCTAGCTTCAGCAGTGATTTCTGTGTCAGTCTTTTTGAGTATGGTTGGTGATATTTAAATGTTTTCCGTTTCCATCGTTTTTATTATTTAGATACCGCTGGAACAATTTTTTGACAACAAAAGTATGTTTTCGAATGAGTTGTGAGTAATTTGCGAATATCGTAAAACGATTGGCTGCAAAGCCAAAAAAGAGAGCTTCCCCAAAGTTAATGTCATTTGGAACCATGCTAAAATGATTCATATCGAATGGAAGTACTTGTGGGACATAAGAGTTACAAATGTACTCAGGAATCGGTCGTTATGATGTCTGTTGAATTCTGACAAACTTGAAAGTTTCTCTGGGGGTGGGTTCGCAAATGGATAATGTCCATGCTAAACAGCAGAATTATCCACAGCAATATCGAAGAAGTGGAAATCTCAGCACTAACAACAAGAGGCTGCCCACAAGGTGGAGTTCTCTCACCACTCATCTGGTCAATAGTTGTAGACAGTCTACTAAGATTACTTGCAACCCAAGGCATCTATGCAGTGGGCTTTGCAGATGATCTAGCAATTGTCATACAAGGCTCATCAGAAACACTAATATCAAGAAGACTTCAGACAGCTCTGAACACAGTACAAAGCTGGTGCTCAGATGAAGGTCTCTCTGTTAATCCCAGTAAGACAGTTATTGTCCCATTCACAGAAGAAAACAAAGAAGAAAACTAAATCTTCTAATACCCCCCAATCTCTATGGGGAAACAATACCATTTTCCAAGGAATCTAGATACCTGGGGATCATCCTAGACAGCAAAATGTCATGGAACCCTCAACTAGAACGCATCTCCAGCCTGGCAACCAAGTCCCTATGGACTTGTCGAAGCGTATGGGGTCTAAAACCTAAAATGATGTACGATCTATATACGCTGGTAGTCAGACCAACAATAACGTACGCAGCTGTTGTATGGTGGACAAAAATAAAAGAAATAACGGCAGTCCAAAAACTTGAAAAAATTCAAAGATTGACAACAACATGCATTACTGGATGCATGCGGACAACACCAACATACGCTCTAAACGTCATTGTAGGACTACCTCCAATCCACCTTTTCATTAAAATGGAAGCAAGACTGGCGACACACCGTCTTTTCCATCAAGGACACATAAAATCACATCCATACCCGAAAGGACATCTGTAGATAATGGAAAGTCTAGCAAAACTTAATACCTTTAGTAGGTGCTTGGATGCTATTATTCCCATGTACAACTTCAAACTCAACTTCTCCATTGTCAACCCCCCCCTAGGGAAGACTGGGAGAACACAAAACCTCATCCTTCAAGGCAAGATATGGTCTGGTATACGGACGGCTCAAAAATGGAAACTGGTACAGGTTCCGGCATTTTCAGCGACTGTCCCAGAACGAATTTCTCAGTAAGTCTGGGCAGTTACTCGTCCATTTTCCAAGCTGAAGTCTTTGCCATTAACGAATGTTCGAGAATAATATGTTCATCGAACAAGAAAAACAAAACAATATTCATTTTTTCAGACAGTCAAGCTGCACTAAAGGCGTTAAGCTCACCTGTCATTCGTCGGTCCTGAACCCTTCTTCGGTATAAATAAAAGCACCTTCAAACATACTGCCAAGAACATCCTACTGGAGGAATCTAATAAAGCTTGGAGTAACTCATCTGGTCAAATCTGTTCAAAACTCTTTTTGCCAGAATATACTGAAAAAACATCAAAATTCCTACTGAAACTCAATAGGAAAACCCTAAAAATTTGCACAGGACTACTAACCGGTCACTGTTCTTTAAAGAAACATCTTCACCAAATGGGGCTGGTAGCGGACCCTATCTGTAGACTATGCCTCGAAAATGAGGAAACATCTCTGCACATCATTACAGAATGTCCAGCACTTTTCCGCCTTAGAAAGCAAATACTTGATTATGAGATTATCCCCTTAGATAAACTCAAACTCATTCACCCACAGAAGATTGCTAACTTCTGGTTCAATTCAGGAGCAGAGGAACTGTCCTGAAACTTCACATGGGCTGGCACAATAGGTTTCACTCAGACACCGCAGTGCCCGGAGCTGAGCAAGCTCTACCCGTCAATCTAAATCTAAATCTAATCTAAATCTGGGGGTGGGTCTAGCAGCAGCACGATATGAACAACTTTAACGACATAACGATGAGAAGATTAATAATAAGCATTACGCATATATCCCCTCTTCGATCAGCGTTCAAAAAGCCCCAGCTAAAGAACACCACAATAACATTTTCGGGCGAAATTTAACTCATATCAAGAGGTATGTTCTGTCAACCCACTTTTTATGGTCTGAACTATGGATAGTCCCGTTAAAAAATTTAATCAAGATTTGTAAGGTATAACCTCATGCGGGTCACATGTAAACTTTTGTTAAAGCAGGACGCTTCTGAGAAGATGAGAACTAGATGGACGAAGAATAGTACATGTCTTATAACTAAACGAATTTGACCATGTGTTTTCGAAACGTTCAAAGACCTTCTAAATCGTCTGTATATTAGCTCCACCATAGGTGTCCTTGCAGGACACTGTCTAATAGGTAGACTTGGTGTCCACTCCAATGACTTCTGCAGAAGCTGCATGGACGAGGAGGAGGAGAAGACAATCCAACATCTCCTTTGCTCGTGCCCTGCGCTTGCTAACAGACGGAAAACTCAAATAGGTGATTACTTTTTCGACGACAGCAACGATTTAGCTAATAAATACCTCAAAAGTCTCTCCTTTTTCGTACGGAGTTCTGAATGGATTGAACAACTGGTGAATAGCTCGGATCAACTAGATCAGGCCGTTAACTACAAGTAACATGGAGTCTTTCAAGTTCTTTTACGGTATGGAACTGAATTGTTTATTGACTGACTGACGTGAATTTTTTGAAGGACATGTCTATATACACTCAACACGACCTTATACGAATCATTTGAGATATCGAAAATGGCCGTGTAGTTCGTTTTTGTTCTTTAAACACGACCTTCTTGAGGAATCAGGTTAGGTTAGGTAGAATGGGCTGACGGTTGATCTTATTTCCTCCACACTTATATCAATGTAGATCCATTGTGATACTCTGGAATGTTGTAACCTTTGTAACATCCTAAAAATCTCTGATTTAAGGTTGTTCAATTTTAAACAATTTCGTGGCCTTCCTGAAGCTCTTCTTCCTGAAAATGACAGTGATTTCGATTTAAACGAAGTAACACAAGTCACACGACGCGTCGTCGCGACGTGTTTTCCCCTCACTGGCGACTAGCGATACTCATTTAACGCTACAGTTCATACAGTTCGTTATTTGAATCTTTTTCTTCACACATTGTCTCTTTCTTTCGTAACGAACTAAAGTTTCCTAATCCTCTTTCGATAAGGTCCATGCTTTACGGGGTAGCAGGACTGAGATGATTGAGGTCATATAAAGAATTACCTTAATTTTTTTAGAGAGGGTTTTATTTCTTAATTGCCTCGGTTAGCAAGAGTTATTCTCCGTTTGATCTGCGCACTGATGTTGTTGTCCGTGTCTACAGCGGATCCTAGGTAGACGAAGTCCTGTACTGCCTCGAAGTTGTGTATGTCTGTTGTGACGTTATGTCCAATTTGTCGATGTTCGGTGTCCTTGTTTGATGAGAGCATATACTTCGTTTTACCCTCATTAACCATCAAACCCATTTTTACCGCTTCTGTTTCAATTCTCGCAAAAGCACCTATGACATCACGCTTCTTTCTTGCCATTATTGTGTCAGTAGCGTCTGCTTAAGTGACTGATTTCGCACCATCTTTACAAGTATGATGTTAAGGCAGGTCTTTCCAGATCCTCAGTAGTAACTGCGTCTCTATTACTAAGTTTCCCTGCTGATCTTTACGGACTTGAGTACAGGCTTTGTCACCCTGCGGCAAGATCTTTTTATCTTTTGGTAAAACTTCCGAATTTCATTCATGTCCTGCCATCTCTAAGTTTCCTCCAAAGAGCGTTTCTCATGCTACTTATCTTTCTTTTTGAGAGTGGGTGTCCCTCCTTTCTTTTCTCTTTTCCGTTGTTTGCTTTGACACTTTTGTAGCGCTTTTTGTTTAGCTGCATTACTGCATTTGACTGCCTGCATTGTTCACCGTACCATGGCATGGGCTTCGTTTTGGGATCCGAGTGAAAACCACAACATCAGAAGCTGCGGTTGTGATGGCTTGTTGGCATTGCTGCCACTGGTCTCCACCGCTTAATGCTGTCGATACAGGATTCAAGGATAATTGGAGGGATGCTTCGCGATAGTCGTAGACAGGATATCCTTATTCGGAACATGGACAGAATAAGTTTAAGGTTCGAAGTTGGCCTCTCGGAATGTTCAAACATCAATAATCGTGACTCGATCTCAACATAATCAATTTTGACCTTTGACTGATTTTAGTATCGCACGTCAAAATTGTATATGTACGTCAAAATTGTGATGTGGAAAGGTGTTTTCTAACAAGATTTAGTCCCGCAACGTAATCGATTAACCTGAGTCCGCTCTCGGAGGTTTTGTCATGCAGCCTATGGTTACCGATTGTTTTTCCGCAAAGAAGTATTTCTTTACTAATTTTGCGTAAAGATCACCAAGGACGATTTCCAGGTCATGTCTAGGGCATTGGGAGGACCAATCATTCGTGGTAAACGAATACGTTCATTTTTATACGTACTGTTCGAAAACAAATGTATGAGTATGTTGTGGTGTCTATTCAGACGAAATGAAACTAAACATCTCGCTTCGTCTTCCAGATCATTGTAGCGTGTCCCAAGTGGAGGTGATGGCAATCAACGGAACTCGGTCAAAAAGGATATATGTATGTATCTCTCAGACATTCAGGCGGCCATCAAATCCTTGGCATCATATTCTTTCAAATTTCCCTATTCTAGCCCTTAACTGCCGATCATCTTTCAGGGAGATGTTAGAGCAGTTTAACATTCACCAGTGCTGGGTGCCGGGGCATAAAGACATTCCAGGAAACTGCAAAGCAGATGAAGTCGTTAGAACGGAGCACTTCTGCCCTTCTCACCGATAACGGAAAGTATTGGCATACACACTTGTTCAAGCAGGACATACAAGAAAACTAATCTGAGATGGTGAAGCAGTTGGTGTAACGCAACGAAACAAATTTCACCCAAGCTAAGTCTTAAGCGGTCGGACGGTTTGATCTCTCTCAAGTCTCAACAGAAAACAGTAAAACACATTGGTGCGACGATAGGTGCCATTACAGGACACTGTCTTATTGGAAGACGTTTGCAGAGTCTGTATGGATGAGGAGGAGGAGGATATTATTCCCCACCTTCTCTGTTCATGCCCCGCTATAGCTCACAAACGTGGGATACACCTAAGTTCGTGTTTCTTTAATTTCCCTAGTGATCTTAATCACATCGACATCCTGCGTCTCTCCTGCCTCATTGTAAGCTCAAAATGGTTCCATTAGGATGAAGATCCGTTAGATCCACTATGGTACCACCATACCAACCATACTTTCACCGATATAAATCTTATCCCTGAGTCTACCTCTAACGACAAAACCGCACCCAGATAAGCGTTGTTTCTTGTGTCTGTAGCATTGGTCATTGTAGATGTGGCTGTTTTTCATCTTCTTAATGCCCGGATTATTTCATCGCATTTCTTATATGAAGGTAATGTTTAGTTTAGGGCCTCCGCTGATTTTCCGGCTTCACTTAGCCCGTAATGGGATCCATGTGCAGATACGCAAATCTTTATCCTTTTTTTCGCCTGTTTGGGTTATCAACGGGAAAATCATTAGAGTAGAGAGTATTATGTATTATTATTATTGTTTTTGGATGGTATTTTGGTAGATCCAAACGAAGATTAGTTTTTTTTTCATTTGTAGCATTAATATAATATGTATTCTGGTCTTATGTTTTGTAAAAAACAGAAGAGGTACTGCGAAAAATTAAATGAAAAAATGCATTTGCTGTGGAACATATTTTTTGTTTAATTTTTTTAAGGAATTGTGTATAATGTACGTGATATGCTTTATGTATGATAGCGTAATTATATATCAAATTAAAGCTTACCAATTAAGGATTAAAGTGGTGCAAGAAAAAATATAGGTCATCACTGATTTTTTCGAGATATTAGCTGGCAAACGTCAACGAAAATGTTTCTATTCAAACAACTTTTAGGTCTGTCTTTTCGAAATATAAGGCATTTCAAAAAATGTATTTAATATGAAATGAAAGATATTTTTATGATTTTTCATATGATACCTAAATCATTGTCCTACGTGCTATACTTTTCGAGATATACGTAATTATTTGCAGAAATGTCAGATTTTTCCCATTTCCGGCGCTCAACTTCAAGTCTAATTATCTCAAAATCACCAAGACCGAATTCAAAAATATTTGACAGACTGATTAGGCTGAACGTAAGCTTTCATTTGGTACTAGTCTCATAGGTAGGCTCCTTAGAAATATGCACCATCTGCTTTGTTCAAACGGGCCAGACATTTCTGTAATGCTCAAATACAAAGGGCTAAGTTTTTACATGACCAAAAAGTAAGGCAAAAAATACTATTGTGTCCAAAAGGAAGCAAAAACTTTTGGTCTTTTGAGAAGACCATTAAGAACTCGACCACGTCATCGGTCCCAACGCTCGTCTTCAATGACTCTCCGTATGTCACCTCCATCGACAAAGCCAATTTGCTGGCAGGTCAATTTGCTGCCAACTCGACACTTCCTTATAGCATATTGGCTCCACCTGAGCTCGAGTCTGCAAATTCTTTGATGAAGCAGATATTTTTTCGAACTCGCTCGGTTGCGAGAGTCCTTATAGATTTCAACATACATAAATCCGCTGGTCCAGATGGTATCTCCGCCGTTATTCTGAATAGGTGTTCTTCTACGCTGGCAAAACCTCCGCGTAAACTTTTCCATCTTTCCTATTCTGCTGGGATTTTTCCGAGCAGATGGAAAACTGCATTTGTCCAGCCGGTCCCTAAAAAAGGCGAATCTTCCTCTTCTTCCAATTACCGTCCAATTGCACTTACGTCCCTTCTTTCCAAGGTCATGGAAACGTTGATAAACCGTCAACTTATGAAATATCTTGAAGAACGAAATCTTCTTAATGACCGTCAGTACGGCTTTCGTAGCAAACGAGCCACTGGTGATTTGATGACTTATCTCACCGAAAAGTGGAACCAATGTTTACATTGTTTTGGAGAAAGTAAGATTATTGCGCTTTATGTTTCTAAAGCATTTGATAGAGTTTGGCATCAGGCCCTTTTATCGTAAATGCGTGCATCGATGAGTCTCTTCTTCGTTGGATTAGAAATTACCTTTCGGACCGTTTAATACAAGTTGTGTTGTATGGGTTCTAGTCTGATACCCACCTCATAAATGCTGGTGTGCCCCTGGGCTCCGTTTTTTCTCCGACTCTCTTCCTCATTTTTATTAATGATCTCTTGTCTGAAACTTCTAATCCACTTAACTGTTTTGCTGACGACTCGACCCTCAGCTTTTCATATTTGTTTCCAAATTCACGTCCCTGCTCTTCGGATGTGGAACTGGAACGGTTGCGTAAGTTAAGCCCTTGACAGCACTGTTTCATGGGGTCGTAAGAACCGAGTAGAATTCAATGCTTCGAAAACTCAATGCTGTCTCTTGTCGTTGAAGCTTAACATTTCCCCATTACCATTATCCATGAATGGTACCTGCATCCAAGAAACCGAAAAGCTGTCAGTGCTTGGTATGTGCGTAAACGATGATCTTCGTTGGAATGACCACATATTTGAAGTCGCTAAAAACGCTGCTAAATGCTTAGGTTTCTTAAGACGATGCAGGTAGTTCTTCACCCCTTCTGATCTGGCTACAATTTATAAGGCCTTCATCCGCCTAAAACTGGAGTATAGCTCCCATATCTGGTCAAGTGTTTCACTAACATCTTTGCGCCTACTTGATAGGGTTCAAAACAGAGCGTTAAGATTGATAGGTGATAGTTCAATAGCAGAATCGATTGATTCTCTTGAACATCGTCGAAATGTTACCTGTCTCACACTCTTTTATCGCTTTTTTCACAAACAGTGCTCTAGTGAAATAGCCAGGTGCATTCCTCCTTTGAAACAACACTCGCCTCGCTAGGAATGCTCGTCAGTTTGAACCCAACTTCGGGCGTACAGTCAAGTATAGAGATTCATTTTTTAGTCGCACCACCCGAATGTGGAATGCTCTACCTGACTGTGTTTTTCCCCTGCATTACGATTCACAAAGGTTTAAAAGCAACGTGCATCGGTGTCTCCCTCTTATTTTCCTAAATACTCGAACTGCGTTTTACAACATTATAAGGGTATTCATAACCCCTTGATGTGCGCGTTAATTATAAAAAAAATTCCTTTCTTAGTATATATTTGTAGCTGTTAAATATCTACAATTGGTAAAATGTTTAGTTAAAAAAAACTCATCCAGTTTCAGAATCATGAGGATCAGTAATTCAGGTATACAAAAAGGGAACATTTTATTTGAAGATGCAATAGGAAAAATTCTTAGTCAAAACTCTTTCAATTTTGTTTTTTTTTAAAGCATAGCAAACTCGACCATTAAAAGAATATTTGCTAAAAGGTCATTAAATATTTGTTTTCGGGCGATATAAAGTTCACTGGAGTTCTCCATTAGCTCACACAATGCCCCGAGCTCAAATTAAAATCCAAACGTAGAAACACTAAGGAATTTCGTTGCATCATCGCCGAGAGGCTTCATGCTCACCCTATATAGTCCAGCTATGCGCTTTCTCGATTGCATTTACTGTAGCTCTACGGGCAGCGTTTAAGAAACACGCACTTAAAAATAATTACTAAGACCCCGTATACGTTTGTACGTCCCGTGTAGGAAGATTGAGCCGTTGTTGATGAGCGACGGGCGCCCTTTTGCCGAACGGTTTAGTATCGCCTGGGGTGATTTCCTTTGGATATTCTCGCACGATTCACTAATCTCTGATTATTTATTGGACTTCAGGGCAATTTGTCGGAGCTAAATTTTCTTGCATTCTTGCGCCGCCCCATGGCTAGAGTTTTGTCTTTGACTTTTTCCGAGAGTAAGTAATTAGATACTTTTTTTTTGTGTTAGTCTGTTCGTCTGTGGTGGGGTTATTATGACACCTAGACGGCAGCAGCAGCAGCAACAGCGGCGGCGGCCTAGGCGAAATAAAATATCTGTGGCTACGATTTATCATTGTGCGGAGGGAAAGTCATGTGCATACTGCTTAAGCATATGTCCAGGTCCGCAGGTTCTCTCTCAATGGTATTCGCGTTTTCTTGGGTTTTTTGCGCTCATTGAAACACACACAGAACGTAAATGTTGCGCGAAGAAAGAACATTTTGTCGGGATTATTATAGCCCACGTATGGTAATATATCAGGAAAGTCGGATCTAAAATGTATTTTGAAGTATTTTCTTTTTTTTACTTTTTACATCATTCATTTTGGATTGGGATTAGTGTGTTGCAGATAAATACTACTCGACTCTCAGCACAGACTCATTTATATTCACGTTTGTATCTGCGCTCAAACTACAAGTGCATCTCGTTATTTATAGGAAACACTCTGATGGCAATAAAGATATAATATACTCAGGAATGGCTGACCTCGTATACTGGCGGCGGCAGGAGGGACGCTGGAAAAAGAAAAAAATGTGACAGGCACAAGTTTGCACTTAGGAGGAGTTCAGCAAGTGGAAGAAAAGGCCTAACCTTTTGCTAAAAGTGTCATATAAAAGTACCATCGTCGTCAAATGTAAACTTAATTTTTTTTATTAATTAATGGGCTTTTGATGTTTTCTATGAAATTTGATGACATGGTTGTAGTAAAGACAAAAGCTTCCCTAGACTATCTTTACGACACAGTAAATTGGTCGTTCTTTGGCGGCAAGTCTGTGCTACTTCTTGGGTGGTAACGAACTTCAAAAGTTTTGTTATAGGATATTTCAAGTAATCAACATGATGTTTCGATCAAACTAAGTTAGGTATCAGTAACTGTTTTGAGAGTTTTTGGGCTCTAGTTCCGCTCTATCTATGTTGAGCTACTTAGTGAACACCTTATAGGGCTACTACAACATATTTGGATCTCAGGCCTATAAGGAACGGTTTATCCGGCTCCCCATCTTTGGAGTAATACAAGGATCTGGCCCTCCAGGTTGGGGGTCGTGCTGTCGGGGTGACTTCCCGGCCACGTAAAGCAATTGTTAGTTGCGAAGCACCAACAAGCCTCGGATACGGACGGATTTAATGATGACGAACCCAGCAAACGGACAACGAACTTCGGATCTGTACGTGGAATGTTAGGTCCCTTAATAGACCACGTGCAGATGAACAAATAGCGAAAGCCCTAAACTGCTACAAAGCAGATATTACCGCTATCCAAGAAATGCGATGGGATGGACCAGTTAGACGCAAATTAAAAGACTGCGATATTTACTACGGCGACTGCTAACGAGAACAAAAGCAGCGACTGTTTGGATGTGGATTTGTTGTTGGCGAAAAGTCTTGAGTTTCAACTATGTGAACGAGCACATAGCAACAATCCGCATTAAGGCTAAATTCGTCAGCATAAGCCTCATTTGCGCACACGCCCCCACAGCGGAAAAGGATGAAGACACCAAAGACGTATTCTACGAGCTCCTGGACAAAACATATGAGCAGTGCCCTGGCTATGACATTAACATTGTTCTAGGAGATTTTAATGCCAAGCTAGGAAGAGAGGATATCTTTGGTGGAATAATCGGAAGATACAGCCTGCACGACAACACCTCCGATAACGATTCAGATTTTCGATTTCGCTGCGATGGGATTAGATAGATTCAGGCTGATCGATTTCGCTGCGGGGCGAGACGTTCTGGTAGCTAGTACGCGGTTCCAGCACCTCAATATCCACAAAGGGACATGGAAATCTCCTGATCATTTAACCGTCAACCAGATTGGCCACATTGCGATCGACGCACGACACTTCTCCAGTATAGAGGATGTCCGAACATTCCGAGGGGCCAACATTGACTCGGGTCACTACCTTGTTGTAGCCAAGGTACGACTGCGGATATCCCGGTCCAAGCCAAAACAAGGAAATACTACAATCGCAAGAGATCGCCAAGTCCTTTTCCGATCGAGTCTCTTACAACCTCTTGAGGAGTCCTATGCCGCCAGCATCAAGTATAGAGAACCAGTGGCAGCACTGGCTGGGATTCACACGTCCACCACAACGAAAACCCTGGTTTGACGACGAATGCCGGCAAGCACATGCAGCTAAACAGGAAGCATACAAAGTGGCGCTGCACAAAAAGACTAGAACTGCTTAAGAGCTCTACAAGCAGATGGGGAGAGACGAACACCGGCTTCTCAGACGGAAAAAGAGAGAGCATGAGAAGCGCGCGATCGAGGAGATAGAAGGGTGAAAGGTAAAAACAACAGCCTCGGGCTATAAGCCCCGAGCCGAAGCCTGCAAAGACGATCAAGGGAACATCGTGGTGGAACCGCAATGTCAATGCTGAGGATATGGAAAGACCACTTCTCCCAGCTCTATAACGGCGATGATGAACCCAATTCCGCTGTTAGAGAGATAGAACCATTCGATTTAGGCGACGTAGACCAACAATTCCTCCAACCCGACCTGAACGAAGTGAAGACAGCAGTATAGAAGCTAAAGTCCAACAAAGCTGCTGGAGCTGATGGCCTCACTGCCGAATTGTTTAAAGCGGCAGGCAATGACCTGGTCAGGAGTATGCACCAGCTCATTTGCAAAATATGGTCGGAAGAAAGCATGCCCGATGAATGGAAACTCACCATTGTTTCCCCGGTCAAGGTCTCAAGAAAGGAGATCCTCTCTGCAGTATTGTGTGAGCGTCTGAAGCCATTCGTCAACAACCTGATAGGTCCTTATTAGTGCAGCTTTAGACCAGGAAAGTCCACCATAGACCAAATCTTCACACTACGGCAGATCTAGGAAAAAACCCAAGAACTTCAAATCGATACCTTCCACCTTTTTATCGATTTTAAGGCTGCGTATAACAGCGTCTATAGAGAGGAGTTATATAGAGCCATGTCTAGTTTTGGCATCCCTACCAAATTTGTCCGATTGTGTAGGAGACGATGGAGAACGCACGCTGCTCCATCAGGGTCGGAAAAGATCTCACCGATACATTCGATGTCAAAAAAGGTTTTAGGCAAGGCGATGTACTGTCATGCGACTTCTTCAACATCGTTCTTGAAAGAATAGTGCAAAACTCCCACGTCAACACAGAGGCACAATCTTTCAAAGATCCGTCCAATTGCTTGGATATGCCGACGATATTGACATAATTGAAAGAACGTAGCGTGATGTCCATGGCGCGTTTATGGGCATTGAGACGGAAGCGAAGAAGATGGGTCTACGATTGTGCAGTCATGTAGTACGATATTCTTCATTCACTGCCATAGAACTCACATGCACCTGGTGCAGATTTTTGCGTAAGAAAAAAAAAGAAGAATGAAGCAGCTCATAAGACCTGTCATAAGGTACTGCTTTCCTTTTTAGTTCACAATATCCAAGACTGAGAAGCAAGAACTGGCTGTATTCAAGAGGAAGGTTCTGCGCATCTGCACATGACTTGGCTACAATCCGACAAGCAGAAAACTATCAGCAACAAAAAACTTTATGAAGAGGCTTGGATCATCCCTATAGCGATGTACATTGGAAGAAGTTTACTGGAAAACCTCACCAACCATCCAAATCTATTAATAAGAAGGATAGCAGAAAAAGACAGACACACGGACCCAAGATACGATGACCCTAATGGACTAAGACACAATCTACAACGGTAAAGCAATGATCTTCTATGCTGAGGCAGCGTCATCCCACCAGCGGCACCGTGGCCAGTAGCAACTAGCTAGAACCAATTTGTTGTGCAGCCTAATCTCACAAGTGCACTGAAGGAGTAGTGTGGCAAAAGATTCCGTCGGCTGAGAAAAGACTCCTTGGAGCTTGCCCCAAGGACTAACGCATTTCTTACAACCCTGCCTTTTGAAGGAATACAAGAGAAGTACAATTTTCTACCGATTCGATACTAATCGAGAAATCGCTTTTCATAGCAATGAAATTAGTATCGGAAGACCTACCAATCCCTCGCGAAAGGCTATTCCCGTGGATAAACATTTTTTTGTTTTTCTGTTGCAATTTGGAACAGGCAGACGCACCAACCATTATGCCACGGTCACTATCTCCGAATAAGTGAAGATAATTATTCAGCTGTATATTTTGCTTTCTTTTAATATTTTTATCTTTTTTTTTCAACTGCATGGCAACAATGGTTAGAAGCTGGCAACTAAAAGTTAAATTCACGGTGCAGCGTTGGTGTGGTAGTTCAGCGAAACGAAAAATATTGGCATATCGTTGTTGTCATGAAATTGTTGCACAATGAAAATAATATTCTTGTGATTACTTGCTAAAGAGTGAGGAAAAGCAAGCAAGTCCAAAGCCTATTCCTCCGTTTGTGTTTCTATCTGACTGCCTGTCTCTGTTTCTGTCTCAGTTTCCGTTTCTGCCTCTGCCTCTGCCTCTGCCTCTGCCTCTGTTCTAGACTTCCAACAAAGCTCTTTATTCTTTAGCAAGCAAGACACTTTCTAAGTATAACTAACAAACTGAAGTCTAAAACATGGTGACGTACAGTCTTGAGCAGGAGGTGTATCATGTCACTATTAACTTGCTACTGGCGTCCTTGCTACTGATAGTACGGGTAGTACCGAATCGGCATTGTAGTAGCACGTGAATCGGCATTGTGTTTTGTTGATCGGCAGGTTTTTTTTACGGCCGTGGTAGCCTGTCAAATAGCAGGCTATGGTTGACAAGTAGGTTTATTATCAATCCCTATTACCATGCGAAACAGTAGGTACAACTCATGTCGATCAGCAGCTTTACTTAAGGCCCTGGTGGCACGGAGGACACAAAAAAGCTGCTAACTAGGACTTACTACTGCAGAAATCCTATATAGTAAGCAATAGTTGTTCGTTTCAGTCCCGATTTGCTTGAATATAACCCCCGATCATTTTCACTCCTGCTGCATGAAACTTGAAGCCCTTTGCCTTTGCAATGTGATACTCCGGCAGATGACTAGAGAATTATTCCTTATTGTAGTCTTACTACTGTCGTTCAGTTCTGACTGATGACTGACGGATTGACGATGGAATTCATGGCCCCCATTCAACCACTGGCAAATGGACTGCATGTGAGTTATACTCAACGAGTAAACAACTCATTGCTCTCTGCATTATACTTGCAGATGAATTTATATTCAGCACGTCCACCATTTTGCTATGATAGTGATGAATTGCTCAGTGCTGTCAACTCCGAATGAACACTAAATCACCAAGAGTAAGGATAGCATGAACGCTTCCTTACACGATCTATCGACTAAACATTCTAACATTCTGGCCACTGCCGCCCATTCTCTTTTGCTCTCTCTCTCTCTCTCTCTCTCTCTCCCTCTCTCTCTCTCTTTCTCTCTCTCTCTCTCTCCCTCCCTCTCTCTCTCTCTCTCTCTCTCTCTCTCTCTCTCTCTCTCTCTCTCTTCTCTCTCTCTCTCTCTCTCTCTCCCTCTCTCTCTCCCTCTCTCTCTCCCTCTCTCTCTCTCGCTCTCTCTATCTAACAACAACACAACTCAATAGTAAATGTCTCTCACGTCTCACAGTAAAGATGAGTGAATGAAGTGAGAGTTCTGTTTAGACAAGAGTACGTCAGGAATAATAAAACTTTCTACACTCACGGTCACGACCCACATAACCGCAGTATTGTGAATCAGGTAAGACACTGCCGCTTTTATTTCATAAGTCCCAAAACTACCACAACTTGTTCCGACTTTCATTGTTTCCGCTCAACTGTATTCATTTTTAATACAATACCTTGGGCTAAGCTTGAGAAGGGTTAACAGCATTTTTGTTTGTTCGAATTGTGCCTGTTGAGGGATTAAAAAAAAAAAAAAAGAAAACCAGAAACCACAAAGGTTCATAAGGCCTCTTAATAGAAAAACAAAAGGCAAATACTGTGACAATCACACCTTAGCCCCAAGCTTTTTGTCAAAATAAAGCAACCTTCGTATACTTGTGTCGCATTCTAAACATTTTCATTAGGAAGGCTTAGAAGAAAAACGAAAACAGAGTGACAATAAATAGGCGAATTTTCTTCTTTTTTTGTTTGTAGTTGTTTGTATATTAAGGGACGCAAAGCTTTTAAAATGTTTCTCTTTTATCTAACAAAGCAATCAATAACAAAAGATAAATAAAATACAAATTGCCACGAGCAAATATATCCCTTTTTTCCAAAATAATCCCTCTCCTTCTCCCTCTTCCTCCCACTGCCACTGCCATGTCGCACCGAAGAACCGAAAGACAAAAAAAAAATAAATAATGTGGATAATAACATCGAAAGTGGGGCCGGAATAATCGCTCAACCGGCAACAGCAACCTTCTTGTGTAACCCAAATCACTCAAAACACTTCCGCATAAAGCGAAAAAGGAAAAGTTATATTCGAACGGACGACGACTCTATAGTATAATCAAGTATTCATCAACTTTTCTCATCGTAGGAATGTGTTCTCTCAAAGCCCAATCAGGGTATAGGGACGAGTAGGCCAGGTGGAGCCGTAATTTTTTTTTTTTTACCAAAAACAAGAAAAAGTATGCTTCCAATCTGCATGGCAAATCGGAATGTATTCGGGGGGATATATCTACTGAGTCGTATCTTTCGAGTGGCATATCCGCTCTGGGATAATTCCCTTTTCATTTTTGGTTTCGCCAAACACCGCAGTGTGGCCGGTTTTCAATTGAAAGGATTTTTTTTTCGCCTGTCTGTCGTCATAATGAAAATAAAAAACAAAACGCTTCCAAGGTTATCCGACTTAGGTTGATATAGTTGTGATATGACTACACCTATACGACTGTGCTGTGTGTGTGGGAGAGTTCTCCTTCAAATTATTGATAGGGCTCCCGATTCCCGAACCCATAAGCCATAACCCAAACCCTATGCCGATGACGTTGTAGGTATATTGTAGACGTGAGCGCACACACTCGGATGGAGAGATATCTGACAGATGATACGTGTGTGCCGAGGGAATGCGCCATTGTAGGGAGGAAGAATATTTTATTCGATTTGAAGAGGACCTAAAGAGGGCAAAAAAGTGTGATATCTCTGTCGGACGAAGGACATAAGAGCGTCAATGTTGGTCCTTGTGGAGTTGTCTGCTATATGCTGTCATATATGCTCTCCACATGATGGGGGAACATGTGTTGACCGTCCACTCAGCACAGACAGCAAGGAGCACTCACTTCCTTTTAATGCATTTTTGAACAACTCACCCAACTCCCAACAGCCGACAGTCTATACTCAACTCCTCTCACTTAATGCTCGATTGTATCGATGAAATATACCAAAGCAGAGATACCCTTCTTCACACTACACGAACACGAACGCAGACACTACAGACGTCGTCGTGCGTCGTTGTCGGTCGCTCGGTCGGTCGGCTTCCATTTATTAAATTATTTTCTAATCGAATCATATTGAGGAAAAGTTTTTAAATTAAATTTTCTGTGGCCAAAAGTTCTGAACAACTTGAAGAAACATTAATAAAATCAAAGACCTCTTCCCCAAAGGGTGCTTTGCTCACTGCATAGCTTATTTTATTGATTCCCTCCATCATATCAGTTATTACGATATTCAATGGAGACATAGAGGCAAGCCGAAGCTCTGGGTTTCCTCAAAGAGATGTGGCCAATTAAAATACCACACACATCTGCAATTATTCAAATCCCTTTAATCATTTTATCTGTGGCCCAATGAAAGTTTATCAATTTCTCTCCTTTTTTTTCAGTTTGTAACTGTAATGGACACGCACGTCGATGCCGATTCAATGTGGAGCTGTATAAATTATCTGGACGGGTATCGGGCGGAGTATGCTACAATTGCCAGCACGACACAACGGGCAGATATTGTCACTACTGCAGAGAGGGATACTACAAAGACTCGACAAAGCCGATTAATCATCGAAAAGTTTGCAGACGTAAGTTCTATTTTTGTGGAAATTATATTTTGTTTTCTTATTTTGGCAATTTGTCTTTTAAATTTGACCGGAGGCCTATGCAGAAGTGCTGTTAATAATTACACAACAGATGGTTGGCCGCAATGGCCGCATTTGTTGTTTGTTGGGTTGGGTTGTCGAAGAAAATCGATTGTAGATTAAGACTGCAAATGTAATTTGAGACAGGCTGGTATATATGTCGATTTAATTGACTGCAGTGTGTATAGGTCTGGTGGGCTCTACCTACTATCAGATCAAATTTAAGTGATCGTAGTGCTCAAGGCATACAGCGGCAGCGTCGGCCACCAATTGTCAACCAAATTGATTACATTGGGATCGTTTGAAGTGGTGTTTTTTTATAGGATCAGAGCTTTCCAGTATTGAAACCGAAAGCGAAGTTTTTTGAGGTCGGGAAACTTAAGTTACTAGCGTTTGGTGGAGTTCTTAACGAAGCTTATACTAATGGCATCATGTCGATGATGATGACCACCTTAGCAAATTCTCTCGATCGGTGATTTCGTTAACAGTACAACAGGAGAAAAAGCTGTCGATAAAGGCATTTGAGGTAGGTTTTTGAAAAACTTATTTAGGATGACATGGAAACGTATGTTTGTTTGAAAGGAAGGATGGAATATAAGTTCCTAAATGTTCGGAAAAAAGCCAGAAGACGCTGCCACCGTAAGGAGCCAATGCTACCAGCTCTTACCTTGTCTGCGTCGAGAGTATCTGCTACCTGATTAGAGAAAATGCCGGACATTCACAGAGTAAATGATCCCCGGTGTCGTTATCCTATCAATAGGTTTCACAGAATATGGTATCACCTAAGCCTTACAAGTCTTAAAGGTGATGGGCTCAGTGGCAACGCCAGCAAGCTTTCCACAGCAAAAATGTTGAAGTTTTCTTATTAAAAATGGGGGCATACGTATATTCTCTCTGCATCCAATTGAGACTTCTCTACGGACCCCCCCTTTATGCAAGGTTAAAATAATCTTATTTTTAGTAGCAGAACTTGCATCTAGAAACATAATGACTGGAAATTCGCATCCGAATAAAATAAATTTATTATAAAATAGAGTTATTTTTAATTGCATTTCAATGACAAAACTAATAACATCTTCAAATTTGCACGAGCTCTGGCAACGCCAGGAGATAAGAGATTTTCAACTGTAACGACAGCAATTGGTTCTTTTTGAGATTTTTTTCTTCAAAAATGCGTTGTAACACCACCTACACCAACTACACCGGGGGTGCATATAGACTCTTCCAATATTAAAAGGATTTTTTTTTAAGCACATTTATAACTCCATCGCTAGTGCACGAATTTTTATTTTTAAAAGACGTTAAAAGTTTAAATAATTCTTGTGAAGTGATTGTGTTAAAAACAAAACTGTTCATTGGCCTGCTATCTGTTCTGAATGGTGAAATATTGTTGCAATGGCATGTGTAATTGCACTCGGTAGAAGGCTTAATGGTCTCTGAAATTAATGCAGTATTCACTAAATCTTTTTGCTATGCTGCCTGAATCAGTTAGAATAAATTCATCTACTTCCAAACCATCGATTGATTTTGGCTGACGATTTTTCCTTAAAATATTGTCAACAATTCTCCATTCTTCTTTTTTATTACCCTTGGCACAATTCATCGTATTGATATAAAAACAATCGCTAAAACTATTCTTTTAGTCTCAAGCAGAGATGGCAGAGTTGATTACTAGAGGTAATTTAACAGAATAACTACGTGTAGTTAATCGGGTAAACTACATTTCTCATTTGTTACATTTGCTACCTACGTTCACTACCACCCCAAGAGGGTTGAATGAACATAACAATGATAATTTAAATCACGATATTTAATTAAAATTAAAATTTAAAATGATGCAAAAAAAAAAGAAACACGATGAAATATTAAGCACAACTGAAATTCCAAATTCAAATATGTATAAAAATTCATCTCTAAGCAAATCCGTCTGAAAAGGTAACTAGAAAAAAAAGTGCATCTCCATCTGGACTACAGAGCAATTTGCCAATAACGCCGTTGAATTGAAAATAAAAAAAAACATTTTGACATTAAACGCTACGTCTACAACATTAACCTACGTTAATAACATTACATTATTATAATACTAGCTGTGTCCGCGACTTCGTCCGCGTGGAATAGTGACTTTCGGCAGCATTTTTAATTTTTTATTTATTTTTTTCATGCGTTTTAGTAAACTATTGTTATAGATAGATAGATAGATACATTTATTGGTTTCATTTAAAATTGATTTACAATGTTTGTTATTACATTAAAATTAAGACATGACTTAAAGCCGTCTGCCTGAGTTTGACGACGTTTATACAAAAGTTTTTTTTTTAAACTATTGTTATATTATTTTATTTCAGTACATTTTTGCATACGACGTCCTTACTTTTTCCATCTTTTGTCAAATAAAAAGATTTTGCGAGTTTGATATACTGTTTTAAACTAAAATGACGAATCAGTGGGAATTAACATTAATTATTAAAAATACGGGGAATCAATAGTTTTCTCCTTTCGCTGTAAAAGTCATAATTAAAACTTTTATAATGCCGCATTCCAGATGTGTAATTTGTAGCTGTGTACAATTCCAGATTACTCATTATTGGCACTGGAACACCAACTTGCAGGCATAGGAATATTGTGGGATAACAAATACAGCCATGTTCTTCTTAAGGCTCAAGACTCTCTCTGCACCAAAATTCATACAAATAGGTTCAATTGTTTTTTGCGGTTTTTGATAACAAAAAAAAAAATAGACAGACAGAATTCATTCAGATTTATGATATTAGTAAAGACTCCCATTCCCGTGGGAATATGGTGACCGTTCCCGTAGGAATATGGGGATGACTTACAGTTTATGTTACTCAGGGATAGTGTAGCATTCTAACGGTGGAAGAATTTTCGAAATAGGTGTTGTAGTATCAAAGTTCCCGTTTACGTTCCCGTTCCCGTGGTAATTTAGGGATAAAATATATAGCGTATGTCCTTCCTCAGATTCTAGACTATCTCTGTACAAAATTTCATTTCAATCAGTTTAGTAGCTTGTGCAGGGGATGGTAACATAGAAAGCCGAACAGACAGAGCTACTTTCGCACGTATTATATTAGGAAGGACTTCCGTTCCCGAAGGAATATGGGGATGAATTAAAGTTTATGTTACTCGGGAATAGTGTAGCATTCTATCAGTGGAAGAATTTTCGAAATAGGTGCTGTAGCTTCTAAGTTCCCGTTCCCGTGGGAGTATAGGGATAAAATATATAGCCTATGTCCTTCCTCAGGTTAACATAGAAAGTCGGACAGACAGAGTTACTTTCACATTTATAATATTAGTTAGGATTGCTCCCATATATAACACACGTTATGAATACTATTTTTATGACTGGTATCTTTCCCTGCCAGTGGAAAATGGCAAGAGTAGTACCAATACCTAAGAACTCAAAGGGAGAGGAATTCAGACCCATATCAATTCTTCCTTTTCTATCCAAAATCTGCGAGTGTCTCTTGTGAATAAATTATCAAAATTTTAACCTTTGGTAAAGGGAGTTCCACAAGGCTCGATTTTGAGTCCGCTCCTATTTTCGCTGTACATAAACGATATACACTGTATAATTTTGAGTTCATCTAAGCATTTTTAGGCTGATGATATTCAAACATATAAAAGTTGCTCTCTTGGCCTCATAGAAAACTGTGCCAATGACTTGAATTAAGATCTTAAAAGGATTTTGGAATGGTCGTCTAGTAATGGTCTCTCACTCAATCCTATAAAATGTAAATGCTTGGTTATCTCCAGAAAGAAACTATATCTTTCTTATTTTCCCTCAATCATGCTGGATTGCTCAGCAATTGAATTTGTAGATAGTTCTAAGAACTTGGGATTGGTGTTCAATAGAACAATCATATAAATGAAGTTGTGTGTGAGACATATGGAGTTGTTCGAACTTTATGGAGCACTCAAAAGTTTACGCCCCCGAAAATGAGGTTAATGCTCGCTAAAACTTTAGCTATCCCTGTTCTTACATAATGGTTGTGAGCTATTTTATAATTGTGATACTGTGCGCAAAAGAAAGCTACAGGTAGCATTCAATAGTATTATTCGGTATATTTACAGTCTTAGAAGATTCGACCATATTTCACATTTAGAAAACAATTTATTAGACATGTCTTTTTTCAATTATATAAAGTTTCGCACACTCCTTTTATTATTTTCTGTAATTAAAACCTCCATGTTGAGTTTATTTGTTCCCAACCGTGAACTACGTCAAATTAGAATGTTTCAAGTGTCCTTTCATAGAGTAAACTATGGCTATAATGAGCCTATAACTCGCTGTTTAATACATTTTGTTGTTTTATCTCCTGTTGTGTTAGATATATATTATATACAGGGTAATTTGCATAAGGTGTTACAAAAAGATAGCAAAAAATCGTATGGGAGGGGGGTCCATTTTCCCCTGTTTAGGCGGGAGGGGCAATTTAAGAAAAAAGTCACTTAAAACGGAAAAAAAATTATTTAAAAATAACGGTAATACCTACAGAGTCGTGCTATATCATTTTGAAAAGCCAAAAACCTATACATTAATTTAAATTTAAAAATAAGTGGTTGAAATGAATAGTTTTTTAAATATTAATTTTCAAAGTCAAAATTTTGAAAAAAAAACATAATTTTTTCATTTTTCTCTTTTCTTTTATTATATATATATATCGCTGTTTAAGACAGGCAAATTCAGTATGTGGAGTTCTTGATTTTAACATGTACTTAAGTAGAGACTGTTTTAAGAAAAAATTATTGTTTTTATTGAACAATGATGGCTAGGTATTAATAATAATCACTATCCAATTATTGTTATTAAGTAGTCTTTTAGAGTCTATGTGCTCTATTTGATGAATGAATAAATAAATAAATAAAACACAGCAACCAACGTATCTTTTCGACAAAATCCGGTTTTTGGCTTCCAACAGAGCTCCTTGTTTAATTTTACCAAGTTTTACCTGCCTAACATCTGAAAGACAAATTTTTATTTCTGCTATTCGCCTTTGTGGTATCCGTGGTGTGATGGATAGCATGTCCGCCTGTTAATCCAGAGGTTCGAGTTCGAATCCCAACAGAGGCAAAAATGTTTTTTCCACGGGTATCGCCTTTCGCGAGGAATTTGCAAGTCCTCCGTTAGTATTCATTGCCATGAAAAGCGCTTTCTCGATTAGCCGTTCGGAACCGGCAGAAAATTGTAGGTCCCCTTCATTCCCTCACAAGGCATGGTTGTGAGAAATGCGCTAGGCCCAGGGGCTCCTCGCTCTGTTGCGGCACCCTATTTATTTATTCGCCTTTGGAATGCACTTCCGCGCAACTTGAGAGAGCTAAGTGACATGCATCGATTTAAGAGCGAGCTAAAGCTGTTCTTAACTAACCATGGCAACTAATTTTGATTTGAACCCCTCCTCTTCTCCTCTTCTTCTCCCTTTAAGCAAACTCAAATTTGGTGGCTTTACTTTTTTTTTTTTTTAGAATTACATAATTCTATGTACAAGGAATTAATTATCAGTAATAATTTTAATTATTTTTTCGTAATTATCTAATTTGATACATTCTATTTTAATCTTCTCTAGTTTTTGTTTTTAATATTATTCGTACTCTTCTTAAGATTATACTTTTCTTTTTTAAGTTAATTTATTGATCCAATTTGTAATATATGTACTGCTAACTTTTCACAGACTGAAAAGTGTACTCTTATTGTGAATTGTAATACTCATTAAATAAATCTAAATCTAAATCTAAAATTTACATTAGTTGTTCAAAAAAAAACTTGAATTTTTGCCTTCTCTGGTCTCAAGCTATGAGGTTGCTTAGCGCACTGAATTGCTATATTCGTTTTCTTTTTAATTTTTTCGTTTAGTAAAACTGTAGTCATCCACCATTTTTTTTTTTTTACTATTTATATTAGGAAACAAACGTGAGTCTTCGATATGTTGCCTTAATAAAGATTTAAAAAACGTCATATGTAACCGAAGGTTCGGTGAGCTTGGCCTTTTCTAGGTCGGGAGGACGGCAATCTTGATCATCGTCCAAGCTGAATCGGCCATTCTACCTGGCAGCGGAATTAGTGTCTTCATCGCTACTAACTAACTGCAGAAGTGGTTTTTCCAGATCATCCGTTATCCGATCTATCATAATGTTGCTGCTAGTCTTTGAGGCTTGAGTTGCCACACTGGCATGATCGTTTTACCTCTTGGTAAAACTTCTGAATCTTATTTCTGTCATGGAATCTCTCAATTTCCTCACCATTTCGAAACTCTTCCCTTTCATCATCAGCAGTGCAATATTTATTGTGTTGTAATTATTATTATCGTAATTTAACGCGCTTAACAATAATTTTTGATTATACATTGCTCATACTTGTGTTTCTTGGAGTAGCTCGTAGAAACAGCTCTTACCTGTAGAGGCATAGGCTCATATTAGGCTAATGCTGGCAAATCGAGTCCTGATACGCTCATTAACTAAAGGGTCCGCCAAATTACATTTTTTTTTTTGTAAAAACAGGACGCAAAACATCGAGTGTAGCTTCGGCTGTGTGGCACGTAGCGCCTACCTGTTAAAACCAAATGTTGCCAATATCCTCTCTTAAATTTTTGTGAACAAAAATTCGTTTAACATGGCCCGATAACGATCGCCATAGACTGTAACGGCCACTCCTTGCTCATTTTCGAAGAATGCCTCTGGACCAAAATCCTCTTGAACTTAATAAACCGGATAATCTGGTGTCAGTACCTTACTGCAGGGGCCTGAGAGCTGCCGGATAGCAAAGGACCTCATCCGCCAACATCTCTACTCAATACCCTGTCGTATAATTGAAGGCCCCGAAACACCTTTAACCAAATACGTCGTAGTAGCTCATTCAGAGGTTTCCAATTTTTGACCGTTGGATCTGAGTTCGGCCAGTCAACCATTTCTTGCAGAACATTTTTGAGTTCTTCTATTTTCCTTCGTCCTTTTGTCAAAATTTGCACCTACTAGCTTGGCAGGTTACCATAGTAATCACAATTGACGTGTGTAATAAGTTGCAGCATATGGAGCTGCAACTTATGCTCCCTGAATAGTACACGTCCATCCACCAACTTCCAATTGATTTCAATCGAAGCTCAAAGTGGTAGGTTGTTCTACGGGTAATGTTTAGCATGTCTGCTTGTTCCACGGGAGGTTCGGTTCGTGGTTCGAATCCAAACAGAAACCAAAAAAGTTTTTCCACAAGTATCACCTTTCGCGAGGAATGGCAATTCCTCCGAAAGTAAATTCATTACCTTGAAGAGCACCTTCTCGATTAGCCGTTCAGAACCGGCAGAAATTTGGAGATCCCCTCCATTCCCTCAAAATGGATGGTTGTGAGAAATGCACTAGGCTTGCCGTTCTGCCACCTTGTTTATGGATGTATGAAGCTCAAAGTAAATTTCTATTTAATTCCTTGCATTTTCACACAATGTTTCGCCCACGAATACGTGGATATTCCTATTTCAATATTTCAAAGTTTTCCTGGAGTAAAGCTGAGCATCAACGATCATTTATGAACGACACCCCTGGCTTTAGGAATTAACTCAAAATTATTTTAATCCCTCAAGGCTGATCCTTGTGAAAATTTGTAGTTCTTTTCACTCTTCCATAAGTGGATAACATTTTCTCAAGCCTTTCTGGTTCTTAAAACTTCCGAGAATTTCCAATTTTCATCTTCGCACTGCTCAAATCTAAATCGCCTATAACTTGGTCGGATTAAAGTCAAAAACAATGTTCAACAGCATACCTACTCAGAAAACAATTTTCTTCTTATAGTTTTCATCCACTGTAAGCTCCTTAACGACACAAAAAGTGAACCTAATTTTATGGAAACTGTTTGGAGAACATTTCAAACACCTCTTCCTTCTGGTTCTTATGCTTTTTCAAACCCCGAATTCAAGTAGACACCAGCTCTCCTTGAAAACTTTGTGGCTGTGGTCGAGCTGACCAACATTTCAGTCCATAAATTATATCGTCTCTCTATTTGTGTGAGTTGCTCTTTCAAGTCTTTTTCTTCTTTCGTCTGGGTGGGTTTTGAATTTGAGTGCCGAAGAAGGAAGAACCCAGAAGGCTAAATCCAGTGTGTAAACAAAATTAAAATTTCTCCCAAAAGTACCCGATCTGAAATAATAAAACAGAAAAAAAAAACAAACACAAACACAAATTCAAAAGCCACCACTGACACAATTCAAAATAAAACTTGTTTGGAATTCCTTCCACGTAATGGCATCGATTAGCTCAGGAATTTTGAATACATATCACAAATTCACCTAGGAAATATACAAAAAAATGGGAAGAAAAAGTTTTGGAATAGTTCATTGAGCGTAGAGCCGCCAGCAGCCACTCCACAAAGGTTAAAAATACCACAATATTTTCAGTCGTATATTCTGGTCTATCAAAAAGTTTCCTTAGATTGGCAGCAGGTGAAACTGGCATCAGTTTTTTTTTTCATGTACTCCCAAAAGTTTCTTTAGTTCCTGGGAGTGTACCCTATTAGATAATGCTTTGTGACTTTTGATACTTTTACGTTTTGCGTAGCTACGCCACTCTCCTCTGGATGGTAATAACTTTTTTGGATGAATATGCAAGAGTCTCTCTCTCTCTACCTCTCCGCTTGTGAAAACATTTATTTGTGTTTGTCTTGTGTTGGATGTTTGAAGAGGGTGCTCTTTGAGCTTTGCAGCCAGAGTGGAACGTTAAATTAAGTTGTCTTACATCCTGCAACTTTTTGTATAATATGTAAACGACAGTCATGTTGAACAAGATAAACTTAATGTAAGTAGGTTTGGTTCTTTCTCCTTTGCTCTCCCATAACACAGAGAAGCTCGATCAAAATTTCAGGAAAATTAGCTGCAGTTGAGAGGTTTTCTTATTAAACGTATACTCGTATGGGTAGAGATTTTAACTTTGCCTTTGTTCTTTCGAATGGAAAACTTAATTAATCGTTTTTTAATTAAAGGTTGCGATTGCCATCCAGTTGGATCAACAGGAAAAATTTGCAATCACATATCGGGGCAATGTCCTTGTAAGGACGGAGTGACTGGACAAACGTGCAATCGGTGTGCCAAGGGATACCAGCAGACAAGGTCACATGTAGCTCCTTGCATAAGTGAGTTGATTGAAATTGATTTTTATTTTATTCTACAGGACAACAACTAACTAGCCATTCCTTTGATTTCTTTCTGCAGAGATACCAACTGTCATCAATGCCGTGCAAGCTGAAAGTGCTAGTGCAAGTACAGACGATAGTGAGGTCGACAAAACCGATGACATGAAAGCTTGTGAGTTTCAATTTATATAGAAATGTTACTTTTTTTTTTTTTTTTTTTTTTCAAAAACTTCTTGTTGAAACACGAGGAGTTTTAAAGCACCGTGCTTATGCTTGAGCAGGTGGAATGATATTTGAGCTTTGAATTAATTTTTTTTTAAGAATGACAACAAATTGTTAAAACAGATTCAATTGTGATTTTAAAATGACTTTTCAATTTTTTTGGCAGATTGCGGGAAATGCAAAACGAGCCCCAAAAAACTCAACTTGAACAGATTCTGCAGAGAAGACTATGGTGAGTTTTTATTTTACATACAATTTTATTTATTCTGTGGTAGATGTGCTGTTATTGGGTATCATCCCTTTTGATTATTTTCCGTGAAATAATAACCGTTTTTCTGTCCTATACCCAAAATCCAATGCTTCATTAGGGGTTTTTCTTTTTTAGTTCCGAACAGATAAGTGAAACGTCAAAAACGTAAGAGTATTTCTTTTTCAGTTCAGCAATATCTGAACGCTCAAAATGTTTTTCTTTTTTCTTCGGAACACTACGCGAGCGCACTCTACGTGCTCGAAATAAAATGACGGGGCATCTAGAGCAAGAGTCTGAGCGCAGCTCACTGAACACGCTCAGTTCAGAACACGTTCACGCTGTTCGTTCTCAGTTCTGTTCACTGTTCGGAACTAAAAAAGAAAAACCCCTATTGACTACTTTGGGGACTTACAAAAGGTGACCTGATATCATGATGGCTTTGGACGTTAGAGCCAAAACAGTGACAGTACATTGATTAATATTTTATGAAGAACTAACTCAGCCTAAAAGTTTTGATATTGTGTTTAGCACACGATTGCTAGTCCGTGCGACCCAGTCGTGCCAACTTTTTTTTTAGATTTTGGGCTGTATACAGAAAAATTGTGATTTTGTTCTAATATCGTTTTCTCTTTCTTCAATGGCTTATGAGTGCCACACTGTAAAAGGTTGTGAGTTGTGATCTAACTTAGGTTGATATTTTCTTTAGAAAAGCTAAAAATGAAAACCAGGGGCCGAATCACCACGTGATCGAGTAATACGTGACTTAATTATTTGAGATAGGAACTACTTTTCACGTTATTGAGCACTTTAGTATTACAATTTGATATTGTTTCACCAGTATTTGAACGAATTGAAATTTATAAGTGGACAGCATACTGATAATGTACATTTAACCCAATCACTCGATCGCTGACGAGATAACTCGGCCCTAGCTTTTTTACAGAAGTCTTAAACACAGAAAAGGGAAAAAGAGAAAAAAATTGCACATATCAAGCAAATCGAATAGTATGTTGTAAGGTGCGCTTAGTTCGCAATAATAAATTCTACTACTTTTATTAAATATCTACTTTCGATATACAACTTGAATAATAATCACGTTTACTCAATCTTAACACAATCACTTTAAAATCATAACTGACTCTCAGATTGCATCAGCGGCCTCTTTATATAGCAGTGTGAAACATCGAGAGCCTTATAGTAGTTTTGCTATAAACCATGGATGCGGTAAACCACGTCGTTAATCCTCGTGACAATAGTATAAGGATCTTCCCAGTTCTGCTGAAGTTTCGGTGACAATCCTTGTTGACGATGAGGATTATAAAGCCACACACGATCTCCTGCTTGGAATCCTGCCGTTGTCGCTTTTGTGTCGTACCGTGTCTTCATACGGTCGCTGTAGGTTTTCATCCGTTCCCTTTTTCTTTTATGGATGACAACGAGTCTCTCCTTGAGGTCGTCCACATACTCGTTCCTGTCCTGTGGCTCCTCTGTGGGGCATCCAAATTTAAGTTCGCTGGGCAGCCGCATGGTTTTCCCGAACAGGATGTCAGATGGTGTTTGTCCTGTCGAGCTATGTACCGCACTTCTATAGGCCATCAGGAATAGCGGTACGTGCCTATCCCAGTCTCTTTGGTAGTCGCCTACGAACTTGGTGAGGTGTTCTTTCAAGGTGCGGTTGAATCTTTCAACCATCCCATCAGATTGATGAATGAAGCGGTGTGGTTCTTGTCTTCTTAATGCCAAGTAGTCCGCACACTCCTTGGAAGATGTTTGACTCAAAGTTCTTCCCTTGGTCGGAATGGAGTTCCATAGGCACGCCAAACCTACTCACCCAGTTAAACACAATCTGGTCGACCACCGTTTTGGCTTCTTGATTTGGGATGGCATACGCCTCAGGCCACTTGCTAAAATAGTCCATTACAACCAGAATGTACTTGTTTCAGTAGAACCGATGTCGCACCTTCTCCAGTGTTTTGTTAACTCCAAGGTGGCCTCCTGAAGGTCCGTCATGCATCTACCGAAGAACTTCACTGACTTTCGATTGCGGTACGATCAGCTGCATCACATATGATTTACCGTCAGCGCATTCCCATCTTCTCCTGAGGACACCTTCTTGCACATACTGGGTGCGGCAAAAGTATGGAAACCCCTGGAAATATGGCAGAATATGCGTTAAAAAAAAATCAAAGACCCTATATCCGACTTATTTTTCGACGAGGAATCCGATGGTGACCTTGAATTTGACCATGGACGTAACCTTGAAGCCCCAGCGACCCAAAAATCGATTTTTCAAATGGAAACCCCCATTTTTTTATTGCTTTGATTTGGAAAGAGCGCAAAATTTTACGAAAAAACATAACGACAAGGAATTTCTGTTCACAGATGTACTTATGGAAGTGCTTTGTTGCCAAGATAAGAGCTAGCAGTTCTCTTCTGGTCACGCAGTAGTTTCTTTCGGGTTTCGAGAGGACCTTGCTGTAGTATGCCACCATTTTCTCTTCGCCATTATGCACTTGGGATAGTACCGCCCCGATTCCAACGTTGCTTGCATCTGCGTCGATGATGAATGTTTTGCCAGGTGTTGGATGTGCCAGCACTGGAGCATTACAGAGGCGGTATTTGAGTTCCTGAAAAGATTTCTCACACTCACCTGACCATTTAAACTGCTACTCTTTTTCGGTGAGCTGATGCAAACTCTTTGCAACTCCAGCAAAGTTCTTAACAAAACGTCGTGTCGGTAATATGTGGCAAGACCAAGAAAGCTTCGGAGTTGATGTTTGTCCTGTGGTGTTGGCCAATTTTTGACGGAGTCAACTTTTTCAGGATCAGTCTTCACTCCTTGGGAAGAGATGATGTGTCCCAAATACTTAACTTTGGTTCTGAAAAGTGCACATGCTGGGTGTACATCTGTACATTACAATATGTTCGTTTTATTCAAGCCAAGCTTTAATGCCTCTTAACACATTGACTGCCATGGCTAGTTTATTTGATTGCCATCCATGTTTTCAGTGGTGCCGTGGCTATCAAATATGATAGCCAGGTATGCTTACATATATTGATATGGCTATCAAAAAGAAATCTTAATACAAATTGAAAACCCTGGCATCCAGTGACGTGCTAGGGCTAGGTAAACTTGGTTTGACTTGGCAGTCAATGTGTTAAGACTTATTCTTAAGGTGGTCGAGATCAAATTCTTTCGAAAACTTTAAAAATTTAAGGTAAAGATACTCGTAGTAAGGCATTGCTTTGTATAAGAAAAACCATCACTGAGAGACGTTTTCTTCACTTCAACTTACTTATTTTCGGAAGTTGGGAAATCCCCTGGCTTTGACCTCAGAACGCGTTTTGGAATATTAAATAAATGAAAAAAAAAAAAAAAAAAAACTAAAAAACTCATCAATCATCGAATATTAAATGCCTAACGAAAACTGTTTTGATTCAAGATATTTTTTTTTTTTAAATGATCCTCATCCTCGTACTTTAGATAGTTTTTTTTGGCTATTTAGCCCTGACAAACCCGCATAGACAGCCTAATTATTGTTTTTGTTCCAGTACGCCATCATAGTCTAGGAGATGAAAGTAGATTTTCGGAGTGAAGTGTCAACCAAAATTCAAGTACAGTTCAAGCCTTACTATATAAAATTCAACAGTCTGGCAGGTTTTTTTTCAGCCATGGGCGGATGTGCGCGTTCGAAAACGGCAAATTTTTTTAAAATTTTTTTAAGTCGAAGTGATACCCATACAAGTGAAACCTTAACAAAATCAAAAAAATTCTTCTGATGACAAAAAAGTGTGTCCCAGACTATTTGGTTCAGCCTTCTGCTTGGGGGCCGCCCATAAATTACGTCACACTGAAATTAGGTTTTTTTTTTTGAATTCCCCCTCCTCATTGTCACGCTGCCGCTGTGTCACAACTCTTGGGACCCTTCTATGAATATTACGTTACAAAAGCTAAGACATTTGATGTTTTGATTTGATGATTTGATTTGATTTGACATTGAAATCGGTACAGCGATTTTTAAATTCGTTCCCGTTCCTGTCGGAAAAAGATGATGAAATATAGCCTAAGTAAGTATATTACTCAGGGACAATGAAGCACTCTAACAGTGAAAGAATTTTCGGAATCGGTTCAGAACTTTCGAAGTTCCCGTCCCGTTTTCGTGGGAATATGGTGATAAAGTTTTGTTTAAACTATTTTGGTATTACGTCGTATTGTATATAGCGGAAAAATTTTGATATCGTTCCAGTGGTTTTTGAATTCTCGTTCCCGTTCCCGTTCCTGTGGGAATTTGTAAATAAAATATAGTATATTTTAGCAATCAGTCAAGTATTTTTCAAGCTCCCAGTTATGTTTTCGTTCCCGAGGGAATATGGAAAGGAAATCTAGCCTATGTTATTTCTCTGGTTCAAGACCATTTTTGTGTTCTAAATAGGCATCATTCAAATGGGATCAATTGTTTTGGTGCCTATTCAACACAAATACTTAGAGGTTATGTACCTATTCACTGCATTTCCACACACTGTGGAACGTATTTCTGACATGTTTATACGACTGTTTTCGTTATAAATGTTTCACACTGGTCATCAGTACGGTTAGCACATGATGTTTATTTTCGCAAATTTGATTTACTTCAACGACCTATGTCAATCTTTTTCTCCTTGGCATTGCTTACTTACTTACTTAGGTGGGCATTACAGTTCGGAGTGAACCTGGGCCTCAATCAACATCCTTCTATAACGATTTCGATTTCGGGTGAGCTCTCTCTAGTTTCGCACTCCAAGTTCGTTGAGGTCTTCATCCACTTGATTGCGCCACCTAAGACGAGGTCTTCCCCTTCCTCGATTTCCCTGCAATGTACTTTCGAATACCCGACGAGCCGGAGCGTTTGCTCTCTACATGGCCTAACCATCGTACCCTCGCGATGCGTACTCTTCTGGCTATGTCCATGTCGCGGTACAGCTCATACAGCTCGTTGTTGTATCTTCTTCTCCACACATTGTCTTCGCATACGGGACCAAAGATCATTCGGAGAATTTTTCTTTCGAAACGACCAAGGGTTTCCTCATCCGCTTTCGATAAAGTCCATGCTTCCGCGCCGTACAACAGGACTGGGATGATTAAGGTCTTATAAAAGATCACCTTGGTTTTTCTAGAGAGGGTTTAGAGAGAAGCAACGGTTGGCAAGAGTTATTCTCCGTTTGATCTCCGCACTGATGTTGTTGTCCGTGTCTACAGCGGATCCTAGGTAGACGAAGTCCTGTACTACCTCGAAGTTATGTCTGTCTATTGTGACGTTTTGTCCAATTCGTCAATGTTATGTGTTCTTTTTTGATGACAACATATACTTCGTTTTGCCCTCATTAACCATCAAACCCATTTTTTGCCGCTTCTGTTTCAATACTCGCAAAAGCACCTATGACATCACGCTTTTTTCTTCCCATTACGTCAATATCGTCTGCATAGGCGAGTAATTGCACAGACTTTTGAAAGATTGTTCCTCTGGTGTTGAAGTTTGAGTTTATTACAATCTGTTCAAGTATGATGTTGAAGAAATCGCATGACAGCTTGTAGCCTTGCCTAAAACCTTTTTCGACATCAAAGGTCTCGGTGAGTTCTTTACCGACCTTGACGGAGCAGCGTCCTGTCCTCCTGCATAGTCGTACGAGTTTTGCAGGGATGCCGAAACTAGACATGGCTCTGTACAGCTCGTCTCTGTAAATACTGTCATACGCGGCCTTGAAATCGATAAAGAGGTATTGAATATCGATATTATGTTCTCGGGTTTTTTCCAAGGTCTGCCGTAATGTGAAAATTTGGTCTATTGTGGACTTCTCTGGTCTAAAACCACATTGATAAGGACCTATCAAGTTGTTGACGTGGGGTTTCAGACGTTCACATACTCGTATTACAGCAGACAAGATCTTATAAGCGACGTTAAGGAGGCTTATCCCTCTGTAATTGCTGAAAAGCTGAATGGGGCAATCTGCCTGACAGCGGTGTTTGTGTCCTCATCGCCGTTAAGCAGTCTGCAGAAATGATCTTTCCAGATCCTCAGTAGCGACTGTGACTCTATAACTATGTTTCCCTGCTGGTCTTTACAGGCTTGAGTTCGGGGGCTTGCCACCCTGGCAGGATCTTTTTACCTTTATACGCTCATGGTCCTTATACGCTCATTGACTGGATTTTGGCTAATCACCTTATCCCTGAGTCTACCTCTAACGACAAATCCGCACCCAAATAAGCGCTGTCTCTGTTGTCTGTAGCAGTCGCCATAGTAGAGGTCGCAGTTTTTCATCTTCTTTATGCCCGGTCCACTCCATCGCACTTCTTGGATGGCGGTTATGTCTGCTTTGCAGCAGTCCAGGGCGTCCGCTAATTCTCCAGCTGCACGTAATCCACTAAGTGATCTAACGTTCCAAGTGCAGATCCGGAGGTCATTGTCCCTTTTTTCGTTTGCTTGGGTCGTCAACTTTGAAATCATTATCGTTATCCGAGGCTGTTTGTTGTTTCGGAACTGGGCTTTTTTTACGTGGGTGGGTAGTTTACCCTACGCACAACCCCCAAACTGGAGGGCCAGGTCCTTTTGGATCCCTTCGGACATAAAGGGCTGAAATATCCAGTGTCAGTACCCTGCTGCAGGGGTGTGAGTGCTGCCGTTGGCTCACCAGGAGCTCATCCGCTACCACCTCTACTTCAATACCCTGTCCTAGTATTGAAAGACCCTGAAAGACCTTTAAACCAAATATGTTGGAGCAGCACCTTCAGGGGTTTCTGCTTTTTTGGCAGCTGAAGTCCACCGTTGATTCTGTCCTTGGAATTGATCCGCTGGGACATTTACACGAAAGCTCTCGTAGACCACTGAGATTCCTTGGCATTGCTAGCCTTGCTAAAACTCTAGAATGGGTATGTCGATTAATAAATTGTGATTTTCAATTATTTGTGGAAATCCAGGCAATATATGAAGAAAAGATAGGATTATTATAAAAGTAACACTTTAAATTAAAAGAAATTTAATTTAACCAGACAAAATTAATTTAAAAGAATTCTTAAAAACAAACAATCTAATAATCTTATTATGTATGTATTTGTTTTTTTTTTTTTTTGTATAAAACGATTGAAAAAAAAAACATTGTTTGAATTTAATTTTAAATTCATTACATTTAAGAATAATGAAATTGTTACTTTTACTATATTCCGATTCTTTTTTTTTCATACTTTACTTTTAGACCTTCCCTAGACCTCCACGAACATTTCAAGACCATGATAAGATAAATCCGTTCAGCCGTTCTCAAGTTTTAGCGAGACTAACGAACAGCAATTGATTTTTATATATAGAGATGTACTGAGTTACAATTATTGTATTATTTTTATAAATGGACTTAAATGTCTGTATATTTACTAATACGAAATGAATTACTTTTATCGTGACAAGGATTTAAAAAAAACTAATCGAGAGAAATACTGTAGAAATTTTTTTTGATGAACGACGAACGTTACGTCGCCGTAGAACCCCTCTCCTCCTTGTCACATCTTGTCACAATCAGTGAGACCCCCTCCACATTTTAATTTTTTTTTAACTGTATTTTTCAGGTTGGCTTAGGTTGAAATGGCTGTCAGGAAAGCAACTGACACACCTAGACCAATATAATGTAAATTGTGATTGAATTAGAAGTGTGTGAGGGAGTACCTCACTCAACTAAACCATTTGGAGCCTTAAATAAAGCGATAGATGTGAATGGTATCTGTGTTCGCCAGATCGCTTGGATCACCAGGGAAATATTTTCTTAGATGACATGAGCCGAAGAGGTGTGACGTGTGAGACTGTCTCTTCCTCCTCCTCCAGAAATCGTAAGAGGAAACACCGAGTCTTATGGCGTGTCTACCCATCAAACAATGTCCGGTAATGACGTTGATTACGGAGCTAATGTGCAATCTGGTTATGGATAACAAACGTCTTGTGCGTTTAAGATCTAGCTGTGGTCATATCTGTTTTGTTGCCACACGCGTAGTGATCACTCTTCCATTACGGGACTAGCCTGTTAATCACCCGCTAGTCGAACCACGCGGAACTTTTAATGTATTTTAAAAGATTTTTAGGGTCTATGTAAGCTAAGTCGTTAGTATCATCGAAGAAGAATTCACCGAGATGAGTTTTCCTCCTATGAATTAGGGCAGGGCATGAGCAAAGAAGGTGTTGAACGGTTTCTTCCTCTTCTTCGTTCATGAAGCTTCTGCAGAAATCATTGGAAAACATACCATGTCTTTTGGCGTGTCTTCTTATTAGACAGTGTCCCGTAAGAACACCTATGGTAGAACCTAGATACATCAGGCGGTTCAGGGCTAACAAACTCTTCGAGTGAGTCTACACACGGCCAAACTTTTTTTAGTTGCAAGGCAGTTGTTACTCTCAGTCCATCTAGTGTTTGTCATCCTCGAACATGTAGAGATAGGTACACCTATGTTGTTCCATTCTGATCGTAGGGAAGTGGTCGTGCCCTTTTTGGCTAGTTCATCTGCCATACAGTTGCCTGGTATGTCCCTGTCCCCGACAGCCATGAAAGGTGAATGTTGACCTGATTTGACATCTCCCTCAGAGACATTTTACAATTTTGGACCGTGATGGATTTTGTAGAGACACAGGCAAGAGATTTAAGGGCAGCTTGGCTGTCCGAGAAGATTCGAATATCCGTGGAGGATATCACGTTTTCTTTGAGCCAAGACAGCACCTTCTTAATCGCCAGAATCTCCGGTTGGAACACACTACAATGATCGGGTAGGCGGAAGAAAAGACTGAGATTCAGTTTTTCTGAGCAGATTCCACTTCCTACACCTTCGCTGGTTTTTAAACCATCGCATCGGTGCAGAAGTGTATTGCTTTAATTTCCAAGAGAGTGCCATTTTCCCAAGCTTCTCTTGAAGGTAAACAGCCAATGGGTGATTTGGGGGGAGAAACCCCATTTCCCACCAATTCCTTTTTTACAAGAGAAGAGTGCCACGTTGGCTTTATTTAATCTTTCCTCAATATTGGTTTTCCAGGTCAGTTGTTTTTGTCAAAAATGAGACCTAGATATTTAGCCTGATTTGACAGTGTGAGTTACCCCCTTAATAGTTGGGGGTCTGAAGTCCGGAATTTTGTATTTCCTCGTAAAGAGAACTTATTCTGTTTCGTGTGGATTGATGTTCAGACCACAATCTACAGCCCAATTGACAAGCTTGTTAAGTGCTGTTTGTAGCAGCTCAGCTAGGGTTTGTGAGTGATTGCCTGAAACGGCAATTGCTACATCATCGGCATAGGCTATGGTTTTGAAACCTTCGTCCTCTAGGTCGATTAACAATTTGTTAACGACCAGGTTACACAGTAGGGGAGATATAAGTCCTCCCTGCGGGGTTCCTCTATTGGCCATTCTGCTTGTTTTGTAGTTCCCCAATTCGGAACTAATGATTCTGCTGCTGAGCATTGTTGTTATCATGTTCTTGGTGTGTTCTTCTATGAGCAGCCCATCAAGAGCTTTAGTGATTGCTGTATTGTTAACATTGTTAAATGCACCCTCTATGTCTAGCGTCTATGAATGCGACAAGAGAGTATTCTTTGTAGTGCAGGGATTTTTCAATAGTGCACAAGAGAGTGGAGTGCAGTTTGCACTGATTTACCTTTTGTATAGGCATATTGCGCCGTTGAGATCAGACATGGTTGAATTTCTTGTCTTAAGTGTATGTAAATCATTCTTTCCATGATAGACTAATAGGCTTTAAATCTTTTGGATTTACATGAAGTATCCAAAGTTCCGATACACTTTCCTTGATCTTGGATCCAGATATTTCCTTGTGAAAGCTCTTTCAGTGTTCCACTTAGAAGACACAAGCTCAAAGACCTTCAAAATATTTATAGTCAATGGTAATTCGTGTTGACGGGGTCAGAAGGCCTCAGTTAAGGACGAACATTTCAGCCCTCTGAGTCTTTTTGTCGAACTCAACCGAGCTCTCGACTTCTGGGCAGAACTCTAGTTTGCTCTTAGCATGTCTCGACTGATAACCGATGACTTTCCGGAATAGAACTACTATGTGTTACTTATTTTGGAACATTTACGAAGCTGCACACTCAACTTCATCCCATAAATGTGACTATTTCATCACAGGTATTTGTTTTTTTTCGCAAAATTGACGATTTTTCTATGATATTCTCTTTGAATACGGTGGCTGGTGCAATCAAACGTTGCAAATGACGGAAAACTGCCAAAATTACAGCTAATTGACAGACCAAGTTGTTTATTTAAATAAAATTCCACTTCATCTTAATCTGTGACTTCATTTAATTCATTTCAATTTCTTTCTCACTTTCCAGCAATAATGGCGAAAGTTGTCGGTCATGACCGAGCATCGATGGAAATCAGTACTGAGCAATACTCAATCGAGCGACAAAACGAGATATTCAAATTCGAAATCAACATCCAAGCGATATTCAAACGAAATCCTGCATCTGGCACGACCAGTGCTCTCCTTGGACGAGGCCCAATGGTGTTGCTAGTGCCGCGCAAGAACCTCGAATGCCAATGTCCGAAGATTAAACTCAACAAGTAAGTAAACTCGTCCTTCAACAAACATTCATATATTCAAAATTAACTAATTTTCACTTTTCATTTTCATTCCAGATCATATCTGATTCTGGGAAGAGACTCGGAAGCAGCTCCCGGTTATCTAGCTGTTGGGCCAAGTTCAGTGGTATTCGAATGGAAGGACGAATGGTCGCTGCGAATGAAGAGATTCCAGCGAAGATCACGCAAATGCAGTTGAATTGAACCGGAAACGGAGTACGTCAAGACGGACTTTAACTTTATTCACTTGGACAGAATTCGATTCGTGTATAAATTGTACAGCATAGCAAAGCTTCTCACATTCTTCGGCATAATGTTATAAAAATTAACCTCCCCCATTAAACTCATCCGAAAGTTTTCTCTCATCATCAGTAGGCAGACTTCTTGTGTACCACAATATTCCAACGTTCATTTCTATTTCGAAATAATCGTTATCCCCATTCTACCCCCATTTCGATTTTTGTTTTTGTTTTTGTTTTTGTGTACGAACCTAGAGATGATGTGATTTGAATAGAGTATAGCGGCAGGGCAACATATTGCAACGATTCGTATAGCACCTTTGTTTCGGGCATTCGTCATACGCGAATGTTTGGCCGTAAATCAAAGTGAGCTTCGTTGGTGTGTAGTGTATACTCGTAGGTTCATGACAGTTTCGTTAATGGTAACAGTGTCTGTCTATATCGTTGGACAACTGGACCATGACTATGGCTGTGATTGTAAATCACAGACGGGGGCAGTTAACATGGAGTTCCTTGTCGGTTTGATTTATGATAGCTGTGAGTTTCTCTCAGTGCACTCAGCCCTCAGCTTGACTACGAGAGTTGAATGAGAGTTAGAAAATTTGGTATTTGATTGCAAATGGAATTGGAAGATGGTCAATGACATGGTAACGCGCTGGTTGTAACGTCTGATGTGTGGTCATGGCGTATTGGTGAGGGGCTTATGAGTTTTGGCCAATTGAGTGGAAGAGGAATATCGTAATTAAGGTTTTACTTGCTTTCGAGGGCATGTTATGCCTTCAAGGACATTCATAGAAAATGCAATAAGCTCAATCAGTTGGAAACAAAGGAAACCCCCAAACAACACTCTCATCGCCTCAGCTTTAATGGGTGTTGAGAGTGTGCTCGTTACTTACTTTTAAGCAGGAACTACAATTTCAGGAGGGGATTGATCCTTATTTTGAGTATTTATTTCTTAGGGAATGGTTCTTTTACGTTCCTGGTCTAAATGGTGTAAGCTGGTTTGCTTTTACTGACAAAAACTTTAATTCATTGAGGCCTTTGCTTACAGGAGTACATATTTAAAACTGCACGACCGTGTGTCTGATAATATTGACACCTATCGATTTCGGACGATTTCGGACTACGAATAAAAAAATATAAGCATCATAGACGATGTTTTGCTACGAAATTTGTCATTGTTGATAAAACTATTAACAAGTTGTAGAAACTTGTGGCAAAACATTAATTACTAAGATGTTTCTATTCCTTTCTATTTTGCATTCGTAGTTAGAAATTGTTACAAATATGAAACAGAGTTTCCTTTTCCACAGTCCACTTACGTTGTTTACTAATAGGACTGAAAGGTTCCAGTCACGCAGGTATGCAACATGTGCAGAATTACAAAAGGTGGTGTACATTTTGTGGTGCTCTGTCTGTAACGTGAAATGCTTGAGGTTTAAATTCCAGAAATATAAAAAAAAAATTTTCACTTGTACCTATTACTTTTCGCGAGGAATTGGGAAGTCCTCCGAGGGAAATTACGAAAACATATTTCTAACTTCTTATTCGAACTTGCTTCGTCCTTGAAAAACGTTAGGCCCCGAGGTTCCATAGCTTTGTTGCGCTACCCGATTCAGTTTTTATTTTTCGAACGAAGTTCCTTATCGCGCGTTATGAAAGGGGGCTAGACGGAAAAAAATTCTTACGAAAAGTTGTCACGACACTTTTTGCTATAGTAAGCTATTGTAAGCTGTGCGGCGTCGCATGTTTCTCTGTCTGTCTGTATCTCTCTCTTTCTCTGTCTCTCTCTTATAGAAAGCAAGCCAGATATTTTCATTTCTATTTCGTATTGAACAGTGTGGTGTCGAAAGGAACTTCGTTCCATCCGGGTGTCCTTGACACCTCTCAAGTTTTTTTGTATACATTTTGAGGCTAAGTTTCTTCTAAACTATTAGCAATTTTGATAGGCGGACGTTCCTTGAGCTACAAATTAGAAGTTAGAATTTCTTTAAAACTACATTTCCGCTACTAATCGTTTGAGCATCGATCGACACCATGATCAGTAGTAGACTATTCGCTCAAACTCACTCAGCCTTTCATCGCCCAGTGTATTTGATGACAACTAAGCGCTTCACCAAAGGTCGTTTGGTCAAGTCTTCTTCCAACTATGTAGCGAGCAGCTACCTTAACACCTTAATCAATTATCGATTTATTGGGCAATTTCTGCTCAGTCATTCGTTTCTCTGCCGATCTTTGCTGGATTTCCGGTCTACTCTGTTTGCACCTTTAATTATTCAGTTGGTCCAAGCTCCTCATTCGCAAGTCGCTTTTTCTCTATGTTTCTTAGTCTCAGAAGCTTTCTGAGTCTGTAGTCCAATTATTCTTCATTGTTTATCTCAGAGGTCTGGCGCTTGCGTTACTTCACAGAAGCTCGTTGATTCGCAGACGATCGTTGTTTTCAGAATCTCGTTGCTCCTCAGAAGCTTATTGCTTTCCAGAATCTCGCTGCTTCTCTGAAGCTCGTTGCATCTCTGAAGCTCGTTGCTTCTCTGAAGCTTGTTGCTTCTCTGAAGCTCGTTGCTTCTCTGAAGATCGTTGCTTCTCTGAAGCTCGTTGCTTCTCTGAAGCTCGTTGCTTCTCTAAAGCTCGTTGCTTCTCTGAAGGTCGTTGCTTCTGTGAAGCTCGTTGCTTCTCAGAAGTTTGTTGCTTTTAAGAATCTCGTTGCTTCTCAGAAGCTCGTTGCTCCTCAGAAGCTTATTGCTTTCCAGAATCTCGCTGCTTCTCTGAAGCTCGTTGCATCTCTGAAGCTCGTTACTTCTCTGAAGCTCGTTGCTTCTCTCAAGCTCGTTGCTTCTCTCAAGCTCGTTGCTTCTCTCAAGCTCGTTGCTTCTCTGAAGCTCGTTGCTTCTCTGAAGCTCGTTGCTTCTCTGAAGATCGTTGCTTCTCTGAAGCTCGTTGCTTCTCTCAAGCTCGTTGCTTCTCTAAAGCTCGTTGCTTCTCTGAAGGTCGTTGCTTCTCTGAAGCTCGTTGCTTCTCTGAAGATCGTTGCTTCTCTGAAGCTCGTTGCTTCTCTGAAGCTCGTTGCTTCTCTGAAGCTCGTTGCTTCTCTGAAGCTCGTTGCTTCTCTGAAGCTCGTTGCTTCTCTGAAGCTCGTTGCTTCTCTGAAGCTCGTTGCTTCTCAGAAGCTCGTTGCTTCTCAGAAGCTTGTTGCTTTTCGGAAGCTCATTGCTTCTCCGAAGCTCGTTGATTTTAAGAAACTCGTCGCTAAGGTTGATAATTCCTAGAAGCTTGATGCATCTTGTTAGTTTGATGCTTCTTAAGAAAACCTTTTCAAATAACATACGCTGAATTTCAGTTGCCCCTTAATGTATATAAATGTTAGAAAAGATGAACTGTGTTACGAAATTGTCACCAAAAGGTTGAAAACATAATGGAGGTTATCCGCGCTAAAGCGTTACACTGTCAGTGCTTCTCAAAAGCTCGTTGCTTCTCAGAAGCTCGTTGTTTCTCAGTAGCTGATTGCTTCTCAAAAGCTCGTTGCTTCTTAAAAACTCGTTGCTAAAAAACAACTTCTTCTTAAAATCTTGATGCATCTTAGTAACTTAATGCTCCTTTTGGAAAATCTTTCAAAATAACATTCGCTGCATTTCAGCTGCCTTTAAATGTATACAAACGTATGAAAAGAAGGACAAAAGTGTCACCAAAAGGTTGAAAACACAATGGTTGCTATCCGCACTAAAGCGTTACACTGTCGGTTGTCAGTGAATCAGTTACAAATGAGCGTAAATATTGCCTGAAAAAGGATCATGCTTCGTCTTCGAACCCGTGACGTGCGAAAGCTTTGTGTTCGCTTTGAAATGACGTCATGTTTCTGTTGTTGAATTTTACTTTCAAAACGAGCGATTTTTTTCGCTCCAACGCACCAAACTGAAATTTTTTCTTGAAGTTCTAATCATGCTACGTCATCCTGTGCAAGAACCAATTTAACATCGAAGTCAAAGCGACATTGTGATTTCCTATAATTGAACTCCGAAACGCTAAGCGTAGACATAACATCAGCACACAAAAAATGCTGATCGGACGCATCTTTATATTTATTTTGATGCTCTGAAATCTGAATCCAAATCCGACATTCGTTAGGTCTAGGCCCTGTCATAATTTGAAGGGTAAGGGCAAAGTCGACTTCAAATTGCTCAAAATTGCAGCTTTATCACATTTTTTTGAATCTATGGGCTAAACGACCATCGGATTGGGAGTGGAAAAAAAAATTCTTTTAAAACCACAGTCACCACCGTGACACCTTTGCCATTTGACAACTGAAACAATGACATTTTTGTATTTTCGAAGCTATATTCGAACTGACTCATCTCTAGTAAAACGAGTAGGTGAGTTTAGTGAGTCATCTCACTTCATTCACTGAAATAGCTTAATCTCGGCACTGTCCTTTTGCCATGCAACTATGTACATAAATAAAATCAACAGAAAATCCCACTCATCTTCATTCCAAACAAAACTTACGACTACCCGGGCTTTCAAGACATTCAACTATGAATGAACGAATAGCTGGCCTTAATCATAAGACTCGACAGTTGCCAGAACACAAAGCCAAACTCATGTTAGAATAAACAAATTAAACCATAACCTGGCAGAGCCTTGTATGTCTTTTATTCAAATACCATTCGAAGTGGACATATGGCGCTTATTCACAACCTGGTTGGCTATTCACACAAAACAGTTAATTTTATTGACCACCTTTTCAAAACCATTAAGAACCGGCCAGGGAACTCGTAACAATCCGACTCATATCAAGACATAGCAACTGTAAGCCCTATAAACGTTTTATGTTTATTAGTGTTTTTACTTCGTTTTTGTGACTCCGTTCAACTGCCATAATCTATTCTATTATCTTTATTCGTTCAACTTAAAGATATTCCACACATCTACACCCACTCTCTGTCATAAAGTTAAAATCTTTATCTGCCGCCCTCTCATTTCATCTCTCTCTACTCTAGAATAGGTGTTCCATTCTTTATAGCAAACATCACTGCCTGCCTACTGAAGAAGATGTTTATTCTAACAAAAAAAACACACAATAAACAATTTTTAGACAACAAAAAATAAAATTAAAAGACTTTGACAAATAATACTCGTATATAACTTAACAAAAAACATACTCTTAGTATACGTAGTGATGTGACCTTCTTATGCTATACTACCAGTTTTTTTCTACGATTTTTAATGAAATGCTGTTTGATTTTGGAAAACCACCAATCGAATTTAAATACCTACAATTTATCATAACTATCGTGGACAGAAAAAAATAAAATAAAATAAATACACAAAATCCATACTTTGAGTCGTTAAAGTTGTTTTAATAGTTTTGTTTTGAGAATTGTATTCTTTTCAATCGTTGTAACCGAATAAAGTTTAACTTGTCGTAGACCGTTTCCGATTTAATTGTTTTTTTTTTTTAATTAGAACGCGCACAAACAACAACAAGTAATTTAACCAAATAATAACAATAGAACAATGAGTGATACATTTTATGATTACGTGTACTTAATTTAATAATTTTAAATGTGAATTTAAACATTAATAAATAATACAAAACAATAAAGAAACACATATCTTTGTAAAGTATTATCATGATAAATTTTAGTCTTAAGTTAGAATTAATTTCAATTTCTTTCTATTTCCTTTGTTTAGTTTTGGCGTTGCGAAGGAAATTAGTTTGACTTTGAATTTAAACGCAATTGAGCTAAGCGAGGGAGAGTAAAAATGTCAAAAACTATCATAGCTCGTAAATAAAATTCTTTTTTTTCTATTTTTAACATTGTATTCAAAGCTTTTCTGTAAATATATTTAATTAAAATCTTATTTAGTCATATAATATATCATTAATAGTTTTGAATTAAATTAAAATATATATATATATACTGAATCGTATGTTGTTTGTGTTTTTATTTTGTATTTCCATAGCTTTGTTGCGCCAATCTACTTATTTTTTTTACTGTTGAGTTTGTTGAGGCAAACCTGGGAAGTTTATGTTTCAATGCAGTATCAGGATTCAAATCTTTAAAAAATACTTACCTACTTACTTAAATGAGAATTACAGTTAGGGGAGAGCCTGAGCCTCAACCAACATCTGTCGCCGATATCGGGAGAGCTCTCTCTAGTCGGTTCCTTTCATTGGATTGCACCACATAAACGAGCTATACTTCTTCCTCGACACGGAGAGTTTAAGTCCATTCCCTCTACATGTCCCAGCCATTGTAGTCTCTTCTAGCTTTGCCCACGTCGCGGTACAGCTCATATAGTAGTTCGTAGTTGAATCATCTCTCCAAACATTGTGGGAACAAAAATCGCTTGCAGTATTTCGGAATGAAGTTCGCTATATGGCACGTATTTTCTAAAAAAAAGTGACAGAAACATTATGTATTTTGTGTCTGTACAGTCGAACACAATATCCCCTTATAAACACAGTGTGGTATTTTAGATGAGATTTTTTTTTTTATAATTAACGCGCAAGGGGTTATGACTACCCTTATAATGTTATAGAACACAGTGCGAGCATTTAGGAAAATAGGAGAGGATTTGAAAGGAGATATCGATGCACGTTGCTTTTTAACCTTTGTGAATCGTAATGCAGGGGAAAAACACAGTCAGGTAGAGCATTCCACATTCGGGTGGTACGACTAAAATACGAATCTCTATACTTGACTGTACGCCCGAAGTTGGGCTGAAGGTAGAACTGATGAGCATTCCTAGCGAGGCGAGTGTTGCGGCTAAATTGTTTCAGGGGAGTAATGCAACTGGCTATTTCACTAGAGCACTGTTTGTAGAAAAAGCGATAAAAGAGAGTGAGACAGGCAACGTTTCGACGATGTTCAAGAGAATCAATCGATTCTACGATTGAACTATCACCTATCAATTTTAACGCTCTATTTTGTACCCTATCAAGTAGGCGCAAGGATGTTTGAGAAGCACCTGACCAGATATGAGAGTTATACTCCAGTTTTGGGCGGATGAAGGCCTTATAAATTCTAGCCAAATCAGAAGGGGTGAAAAATTTCCTGCATCGTCTCAAGAAGCCTAAGCATTTAGCAGCGTTTTTGGCGACTTCAAATATGTGGTCATTCCAACTAAGGTCATCGTTTACTGACAGCTTTTCGGTTTCTTGGATGCAGGTACCATTCATGGATAATGGCAATGGGGGAATGTTAAGCTTCAAGGACAAGAGACAGTATTGAGTTTTCAAAGAATTGAATTCTACTCTAGCCAATGTAACAGTGCTGTCAAGGTCAGAATTCAATGAGCTTATCATACGCAACCGTTCCACTTCCACATCCGAAGAGCAGGGATGTGAATTTGGAAACGAATATGAAAAGAGATCATTTACGAAAAAAAGGAGGAGAGTCGGAGACAAAACGGAGCCCTGGGGCACACCAGCATTTATGAAGTGGGTATCAGACTTGAAGCCATCCAAGACAACTTTTATTGAACGGTCGAAAAGGTAGTTTCTAATCCAACGAAGAAGAGACTCATCCATTATCGATACCAAAAGCACGCATTTTCGATAAAAGAGCCTGGTGCTAAATTCTACCAAATGCCTTAGAAATATGAAGTGCAATAATCTTACTTTCTCCAAAACAATGTAAAGATTGGTTCCACTTTTTGGTGAGATAAGCCATCAAATCAGCAGTGGACCGTTTGCTACGAAAGCCGTACTGACGATCATTAAGAATCTGTCGTTCTTCAAGATACTTCATAAGTTGACGGTTTATCAACGTTTCCATGACCTTGGAGAGAAGGGACGTTAGTGCAATTGGACGGTAATTGGAAGGGGAGGAAGATTCGCCTTTTTTAGGGACCGGCTGGACAAATGTTTTCCATCTGCTCGGAAAAATCCCAGCAGAATAGGAAATATGGAAAAGTTTACGCAGTGGTTTTGCCAGCGTAGAAGAACACCTCTTCAGAATAACGGCGGGGATACCATCTGGACCAGCGGATTTATGTATGTTGAGATCTTTGAGGACTCTCGCAACCGAGTGAGTTCGAAAAAATATCTGCTTCATCAAAGAATTTGCAGACTCGAGCTCAGGTGGAGCCAATACGCTATGAGGAAGTGTCGAGTTGGCAGCAAATTGAGCTGCCAGCAAATTGGCTTTGTCGATGGAGCTGACATACGGAGAGTCATTGAAGACGAGCGTTGGGACCGATGACGTGGTCGAGTTCTTAATGTTCTTGAAAAAAGACCAAAAGTTTTTACTTCCTTTTGGACACAATAGTATTTTTTGCCTTACTTTTTGGTCATGCAAAAACTTAGCCTTTTGTATTTGAGCATTACAGATATTTCTGACCCGTTTCAACAAATTTCGATTTTCTACAGTAGGGTTATCTTTAAGTTTTCGAAAACTACTTTCTCTATCCCTAATCGCCTCTTTACAGCTTGAATCAAACCACGAATTCTCTTTGGGGATGATACTTTTTGTTCTGTGAGGAACAAAATTTCTCATGCCGTTGAGAATTACGTATCAGCTGATGCATCCACGTTTCCGTCGAGAAAGCACAATGACCAATTAAAAAATTATTCAGGCCGTCCCAATTGGCTTTCTTATATTGCCACACAGTTCCTTTAGGGACTTTATCTTTTTTTACCGTAGCGGAAAACGAAGAATCTACCGATATGACTCAATGGTCCAATTTGCCTAAAGGAGATGATACTACAACTACAACCCTGTATTTTTCGGGATGAGAAGTGAGAAATAGGTCAAGAGTGTTGGCCGCTTGGCCTACAATATCTGGAACACTAGTGGGCTCATCAACTAGTTCAGTTAACTGGTTAAACTCAGCGAAGATCTCAACACACTTTCCATCGGGTGTTGTCTGGCCAGAATGTCGAAGCCAACCAGAATTGTGTACATTGAAATCGCCCGCAATTGCGATTTCAGTGTGAGGATAAAGGGAAACAATTCTTATTATGGAATCAGATAGCGCATCCAACTCGTTAGAGGTTGAATTGCTATCTAAATAGAGCAAACATCGCTTTCAATTTGTCTATGTGTTTATCCCATACAAAGTGACTGTCTATTACTACTCCCAGATACTTGAAGCTGCTTACTAATTCGATGCACTTCTTTTGGGTTTTGGGGCAGTTATCGTTTTGTAAATAAATCCTTTGATTTGTCGGCTTAAACTGCGGGCTTCTTATGTGCATCATTTTTGTTTTTGACGCACTCATTACCAAGCCGTTGTCGTGACACCATCTAACTGCCAAGTTGAATTCTTCTTGAATTAACTTTGTTGCCGTATGAAGAGAACTATGGCGAAAGACAATAGCTGTATCATCAGCAAAAGCGAAGGGAAACCTCTGTTTGAAAAGTCTTAGCAATTCTTTAGTGTATAACACAAACAAAATTGGACCCAGTTTTGATCCCTGCGGAACTCCATATCTCATCACTTTTTTCTCACTCACAGCATCTTTGATTTTAACACAAAATGTTCTGTTTTGAAGATATTCTATCAGCCATAGAGCCACGAATTCCAATTCTTCTTAAAGCTTCAATAAGATTTGAGTGATTTAATGTGTCGAATGCCTTACTAAAGTCCATGAAGATTACTAATATCTACGTGATGCCTCTTATCTAAACTTTCGTTGACACAATTTGCAAACTCACCAAGCAACTTTCCTGTATTTTTACCTTTGTGGAAACCGTACTGGCTTCCATTGTCGTTTTCCATTGGTAATCCGGGATGCCAAAGTAACACTTTTATTTGTTTTGATGTTTCGTTGCTTGTATTGTGTATCGGTGTGAAACGTCGAGCGCTATTTTTTTTTCATTCACTTTTTTCATTTTTTTCATAATTCACTTAAAACCACAGGAATATGTCTTCAAATGTTTTTAGAACTCATCTCACAAAATTAATTAACTAATAATTGTTTTCAGGTCACTTTTTTTTTCAATTTTTAGAGGTGTCAAATGATATTTGTCAATTTTGACGTCAACAGTGTTTCAGTGTGTGAGTGCTTCTGGCTTCGCTTCCTTCTTCAAATCAAGAATCAAATTTCTCTTTTTTCGAGGAGAGGAACTGTCATTTAATGCCAATGGAACGGTTTGAGAAGCGTTCAGAAGGCTTCCAAACGACCAATGGAAAACGACGTATGAATCAGAATCAGTGCATGTTTGTCAGCAAATGATGACAGACTATAGCCGACAAACGATAGACGACATATGACAGACGACAAACGACAGATGACAAACAACGATAGATGGCAAACGACAAATAACAAATTAGAGATGGCAAAGATTAAATAAAAAAATGATGGATGGTGTTTGGAGTAAACGATTGAGTTCTGGTTCTGAACCAAGGAAGACAGGCAAAATTTTTACGTAAATCTGGGTCAGTGAGTTTGGCTTGAAAAACGTATTAAATTGCATTTGTATTAAAAAATGATTGTTAACAAAATTGCTCGATTTGATTACGTAATTTTGACTGTGATACTACCAAACTCTTTATAGTTCAGAGGCGGGACATTATGTCACAATTTGGTCGATTGTGGACTACTCTAAGACCGCATTAATAAGGACGTATCACATTATTGCCGTGGGGTTTCATACATTCTCTAATTACAACAGACAAGACCCTTTGGCGACAAACAATGGGGTAGAAATAGTGGTTTTGTGTGATAAATTATTGTGATAAGTTTAAATAGCCGCGTTTTATTGAAAATTTTCTATATTCACTTATATTCACGATTTTTTGGTTATATTCAATTAGCAAGTTCACTTTCAATTTTACTTTCAATGTTGGTACCCTTGGCACTTGTTCTAAGGATAAGAAACATTAAAAATTTGCATTCAGAAGAATATAAATGCATACCTTTTATTTTACATTTCTATTTTTCTCAATTTAATTCTCGATTCTCTATTATTTGCCGCGTTTCAATTTTTACTTTCGAGGTAAGCAAACAAATGTCACTTTAATTTTTTTTCGCAATGGCTGTTCATTCATTTTTATTTTTAGGATCGAATAATCGAATCGAATTAGGATTCAGATTTCGATGCAGGTATTTATTTCACGGTTGCTAGTTTGTGAATTAAAAACTCATTAAGTCATAAGTTAAAAAAAAAAAAAAAAAAAATATATAGGGTGGCACAACAGAGCGAGGAGCTCCTGGGCCTAGCGCATTTCTCACAACCATCCCTTGTGAGGGAATTCAAACTGGTTTTGAAAGCTGAAAATAAAGTGGTGTTTGTGAAGACAGATGCCGTGGTGTGTGCGTGATTTTGCTTCTTCATGTATCTCCTCTGTGACTTCTGACAGTCATAAACTAGCAAGTGACTCATGTGACTAGTCCCGTTCCAGCACAGCGATTTTTCGTAGCAGTGCACAAAGGAGAGTGCTCACGAGAGAGTAAAAAATTTCCCCATCCTGCGAATTTCTGCCACTAAAATTTCTGTTTACAGAAGTCGTGCACTGCCAAAACAAATACATCAACTGTCAAACAGACGTTTTTCCAAGCGTTGCGTTGCTGCGAATATTTTGTTCGAGGCGTTTCTTTACTTTTAAGACAATTACGCTCTTTCAGAAAGTTTCTGAGAGAATTTTACAACCACTCCTTAAAATATGACAGATTGTGAATTTCTGTTCACAAAAGTAAAGAAACAGACTTTTTCAATCTGTTGTCGAAAATCAGAAATATTAACGAACACAACTCAAAGACTGCCAACCTCTGGGTTCCAAAAAAGAAATTTACCAACCATCCCTGTTGTTCACTTAGCTAAATGAGTTATTTTTGTTCACTTACGCTACTCATTTAGGAGTTGTTGTTTTTCCATGAGCCATGTTTTGCTTAAGTGAATATAGAATTTCAATAAAACTCGCCTAGTGATTCTTTGTATTTGGAAACCTTGTATAAGAGTACAAATGAGTTTTAATTCAATTTTACTGGCTAAAACTCCAAATGTTTCTCGCTGATCTCCCCCTCAGTACCACTTGTGCATTTCTTCAAAGGGGGAACCGTGTCTAGGTGGCAGGTTATAGTTCTTCAACCAAACCTTCTTTTTCTTTGTTTACTGAATCTGCTTCAGAATTTATATATCTTTTGGGATCATTTGCGATCTGAGAACTACAAAATAATATTCATTTGAAAGTCCTCTACCTTACGATCACATGCATGCTAAAATAAAAGTTTCTGCTGTTCTCTTACATCATATAAAAGAATTACCGAAAGAAAGCCAAGACACTTTCGTATGTAATAATTCACAATGTTGTTCTCAGAATTTGTAACATGTTACCGATTAGTGATCAGTCTAATTAAAGCACTCGTTGAAGACACAAATGGTTTTTTTCTTTTTCTTAACGTTGCCTTTTTGCATGTTTTAAGATGTTTGTCTTTGAATCCGGCGCTTACAGATACCTGATAATTCCCCTTCAACTCTCTTCGTCTGGAAGATATTCACCCTTATTGCGATAGGCGTATCACTAAAACGCCTAAAAAATGACAGAGCTAATAAATGAAAAGATAAGTAAAATTTTAAACAGTTAAAACACTCTTTATATTTCCTCAGATGTACATTTCAGAAGCAATACTTCCATCGTCATTGAGATTGATAAAAAAAATTAAATTAAATTATTTGTCAAAAAACTAGTTAGTGGAGGACCGTAAGCTTTTTACCTAGGAATCCAGGGTCAGTTCATGGATTTTCATTAAATTTTCGGAAATAAGTTTTGAATGGCGTATAGAATAAAGTTAAAAAAAACAAATTCTCTCAATTTTTTAATTATTTTTAAAATTAATTATTAACTTCTAGAATTTTCTTTTATTTATGTAGGGTGTTTTAGATACGGTTTTTCAAAGGTTCAGGATGGATAGGTTTGGTTAAGACAAAAAAAATTTGTGTGGGAGGGGGGGGCCTATAACCCTCCGTGTAGGTGCGAGGGGCAATTTTATATAAAATTTACTAAATTTTTCAAAAAAATAATTTTAAATAAACTAAGCTACTAACTTTCTCATACTTTAGTGTTTTTGAAAGCTATTGCTTTGTTCTTTAATAAAAACTTTTTTATTTGAGCTCACTTAATGTAAAGTTTTTGATAGATCAAGCCTCAAAGTCAAAATTTTGAAAAAAGAAAATATTTTTTTCATAATAAATTTTTTTTTACATAATTTTGCCACTTTAAGGGCCATTTTTTCTTTCCATATTCAATGCTTATATTAATTTTTACTCAAAAGCAAAACATTGAACAAAAAACTTTTTCTTCTTTAAAGAGAAATAAAAAAAAACGCTATTTTACACAATCATTACTTCCGATAGAATAAATTCCTGATTTTTGAAGTTGTTCAATTTTATCTTTAGATCCTCCAATCAGATTTTTAATTTTTATTTCGCTGCACTGACAGATAATTTTTGTTTTCATAAAAATATAAGCTCAGTCCTCTATCTGTTCCTTATTGCTCTTACCATTCCCTCAAAAGTTATTTTATTTAAATGGCAATTGTGGCACCTAGAGATAAGTCATCTTATTGGCGTTTAATTAAAACGCCATTCGTAATAGAGGTGATTATTTGGCTTGAACTCTCCGATACTTCTGCTAATTTCCAGACGGAGGGACTCCCAACCACTGCACTCGAACACTGTCTGATAAGTGTCGTCTATCAACGAAGCTCCGTATTGAGACATAAAGGGCTTCTTCTTTTCCCGATCTTATCTTCTGGACGGTGAAAAGCCCGTGTCCGGGGAGGAGTTGTGTGACGTAGTAGTTCGCTTCACCATGTATCCGTTATTCCATTTGCTTGGGTCTGCAATCAGCCCAGCAGTCCAGCGCCCTCTACTTCCCTACTCCCATCGTTCCTGCCACTTCTGCAGTGCTAGCAGTTTTGATTCCGAGCCGATTCGGAATTCGATTCCAAGCCGATTTCAGCTTTCTTTTCGTAAGTGCATTTTCCTTGTGCTGTGAGGAGATTAATTTGTACCATAAACTACAAGAACTGGTGGTTCAAACACTCGCCAGTTGCAAGGCGTCGCAACGCTCTGAAGAGATATGACTTCGGAAAGCCACAATCGCAGGAGATTGCCAGTACTTCTCCAACCGAGTACCGCTCCAATTATCCTTGAATCTTATGCCGCCAGCATCAAGCATTGAAGACCGGAGACAGCAATGCCAACAAAGGCATCAGAAGCGCTGCCTCTGAGGTTCTGGGGTTCACTCGGCCACCAAAACCAAACCCATGCCATGGTTCGATGAAGAATGCCGGCAGGCAAATGCAGCCAAACAAAAAGCACTACAAATGCTGACGCAAAAGCGAACAAGGGCTGCTTACGATCAGTATAACGAGATAAGAAAATAGAAAAGAGGCGAGGAACATCGAATTCACAAAAAGAAAAAGAAGCAGCATGAGAAGCGCTCGTTTGAGGAAATTGAGAGATGCCCTCTGTCATGGCAATGACGTTCGGAAGTTTTACCAAAAGGCGAAAAGATCTTGATAGGGTGGCAAGGCCCCAACTCAAGTTTGTAAAGACCTGCAGGAAAACATAGTAATAGAGACACAGTCCATACTGAGGATCTATAAAGATCACTTCTGCAGTCTGCTTAGCGGCGATGACGACACTAATTCTGCTGTCAGGCAGATTGCCCCATTCAGCTTGGATGATGATCAAGAATGTCGTCCTTCCGACCTAGAAGAGCCATATGCTAACTTAAATGAAGTAAGACCGGTGGCTCTAAAGGCCTTGATGCTGATCTTTTCAAGGCAGCTGGAGATCAGTTGGAAAGGAGCATGCACCAGCTGATTTGCGTGAATTGGTCGGAAGAAAGTATGCTCGATGAATAGAACCTTAGTATCGTATGCCCGATCCTAAAAAAGGAAGACCTTCACAATTGCCCCAATTATAGAGGAATAAGCCTCCTTATAAGATCTTGTCTGCTGTAGTATGTGAACGTCTGAATCCCTACGTTAATAATTTGATAGGTCCTTATCAATGTGGTTTTAGACCAGAAAAGTTCACAATACACCAGATTTCCAAATTTGATCAGATCTTGGAAAAAACCCGAGAATATTAAATGGGTATACAACATTTTTTTATCGTTTTTAAAGCTGCGTATGACAGTATTTACAGAGACGAGTTGTAGTATAGTTAGTTATATAGTTGTATGAGTTTGCAGAAGGGACGCGGTTCCGTGAAGGCCGGTAAAGAACCCACCAAGACCTTTAATGTCGAAAAACGGAGAATGCTTTTTGCCAATCGTTGCTTCTTTGTGTTAAGAAGGCAATTGAGAAACAAAACGCTCTCAAGAATCTAGAAAAACCAAGGGCCTTAATCATGCCAGTTCCGCTTTACTTCGCGGTAGAGTGAACCTTATCGAAAGCGGATGAGCAAACGTCTTGGTCGTTTCGAAAGAAAACTACTCTGAATGATATTTGGTCCCGTATGCGAAGACGATGATTGGAGAAGAAGATATAACAAGGAGCTGTATGAGCTGTACCGCGACATGGACATAGCCAGAAGAGTACGCATCGCGAGGCTAAAATGGCTGTGCCATGTGAGCGGATGGACCCAAACGCTCTGGTTCAACGGGTTTTCGAAAGCTCTTTGCAATGAAGTTGCGGAAGGGGAAGACCTCGTCTTAAGTGGCGTAGTTAAGTGGAAGAAGACCTCAACCGACTAAAATTGCAAAACTGGAAAAGGTTCGATTGAAATCGAAATTTGTAGCGTAGGATATTGGTTGAGGCTCAGGATCACCCGGAACTGTAATGCCCACCTAAGCAAGTAAGTAAGTTAGTGATAATAAACTTAAGGCTCTATTTATTTATTGGTCGCAGAAAAAGATCCTAAAAAATCCGTAACGCCCTCCGATACGATTTTTTTTTGTCTGAACTTTTGCTGAACTTTCGCCGCATCTTTTGTCAAAAAAATAAGGGTGTATTTTTTAAAAATTATTTCTGGCAAATTCTAGCTGAGAAACCCAATTTTCGACCATTTTTCGCAGCATTTAGGGCCGCTTAACGTGCCGAATATTCTCTTACAAGGCGTCAATCGGCTCGGGCTTACCTCCGTAGAGGAGCTATTTCACATCATCCCACAAAAAATAGTCCTTCTTCTTTCCATTTCCGGCGTTAAGAGTAGTGATCTTGAAGCGATCACAACTCTCCCACTTTTCTGCTTCACACTAGTGATCCGCCTGTGGGGTACGCCGCGTTGATCTCAGAAAGCGTCGGCAAGCCTCCCGGTTTTGGATTGTTCCATGTCTGAGGCCAACCAAATGCTGCTGTTTTTGCATTTGCTTGTACCAGGAGTGTTTTGGCCTGCCTTTTCTTTTTCGTCGCGAATAGTCAAACAAAAAATAGTCCAGTGATGTAAAATCACGCGATCTTAGAGAAAATCCACAGGGTCACAGCTTTTAAATTCAGAATTTATGTTAAAATCGGCGTCAACAGCGATTTCGTTTCGAGACAATTTTCGGAACATTCACAGTACCCAGTGGTCGCACGGTAAACAAAGTGGAGCATAAATCAAGTGACAGATGTGAAAAAGGCCAACCCGGAAAAACTATTGTCTGATTGAAAACCAAACCTCTAAAAAAAAACACTTTTCACGCCTTTACCTTCTCATTAAAAACAAAAATCACACAAGTTAATACAAACTATTCGATACTAGGACATTGCGAAATATCATGTGATTATACTCCTATCAACTGTATGGGCGCAACATCGATAACTTTCTCGAGTATTTGGTCTTGAAGACGAAATTCTGTTTGTGCAAATCAATTTCGCCTTCTTTTCAAATCACTTATCAGGCTTTTCTTTCGGGAGTTGTATTTCTTCCAAGGATTCTAGAAGAATCCATAAAGTAACAATGTTCTCACAAAACTTTTCGTCAAATAGCTAACTAGGTTAGCCATAAGTCATGGCTCCAGAGAGATACTAGAGCGTCCAGAAATCTCTACGTTGAGCGAAGGAAAGAGGAAAAACGCTTACTCAGGAGGAAGAAAAAGGAACATCAAAAACGCGAAGTCGAGGAGATGCAGAGATGTTTTAGTAGAAAAGAGGTGCGAAACTTCTATAGAAGAGTAAGACAATCAACATCGGGTTTCACAAGTCGCCCTGGACCCTGCAAAGGTCATGATGGAAACACCATAGTGGATACGCAGGCGATTTTAGCCATCTGAAGAGACTGCTTTAACCAGTTGCTAAATGGCGATGACAGCCAAAATCCCGCCCAAGATCAACTTGTACCAGTTGATCTAGATGACGACCACGAACTGCAGCCGCCCGACCAAAATTAGATCAAAGTAGCGATCACCAGACTAAAGATGAACAAAGCAGCTGGATGTGATGGTCTACAAGCGGAGCTTTTTAAACACGCTTGAGATGACCTGATCAGGAGCATACACCAACTCATCTGTAAAATATGGTCGGAGGAAAGTATGCCCGATGAGTGGAACCTCAGTACCATCTGCCTGATCCACAAAAAAGGAAACCGCCTACTCTGCGCCAGCTATAGAGGCATTAGTCTTCTAAATATCGCCTATAAGATCCTTTCGAGCGTATTATGTGAACGTCTCAAGCCGTTTGCTGATGATCTAATAGGTCCTTATCAATGCGGCTTCAGACCTGGAAAATCTACCACCGACCAAATATTCACATTGCGCCAAATCCTGAAGAAAACCCAAGAGTACAACATTGACACCCACCACCTGTTCGTCTCATTATTATCAGGATGACGTTGGAGAACGCTAGCTGTCACTCTACTGAAAATTCGAAACCACCAGAGGGCTTATACAAGGCGACGCACTGTCATGCAGCTGTTTTAACATTGTGCTTGAAAATGTAATACGTAGCACCCATGCCAGTACATCGGGCACCATTTTCAATAAATCAACACAATTACTTGGGTTTGCAGATGACATAGACGTGATAGGAAGAACAAAGCGAGCAGTAACTGGTGCATTCACTACTATGGAGTCAGCAGCAAGCCAAATGGGGCTGAAAATTAACAAGGACAAGACGAAGTATATGCTCTCATCAACAAAAGTCCAATCCCACCACCGACTTGGTCAAAATGTCACCATTGACAGGTATAACTTCGAGGTAGTCAGTGAATTTGTCTACCTGGGCACTGCTGTAAACTCAGCCAACGAAATCAGACTAACTCTTGCTAATCGCTGTTTTTTTTTTTGGGTTAAATAAGCAATTGAGGAATGAAGCCCTATCGAGAAGAACCAAGGAGACACTATACAATACACTCATCATCCCGGCCCTGCTATATGGTGCAGAAGCATGGACCCTCTCCCAATCGGATGAAAAGTCACTTTAAGTCTTCGAGAGAAAAGTTCTGCGTACGATTTATGGTCCTGTTTGCGTTAATCGAGAAGACAACGTTTGGCGAAGAAGATACAACGACGAACTATACGAGCTTTACAGCGACATAAGCTTAGCCAGAAAAATTAGAGTCCAACGACTAAGATGGCTGGGCCATGTAGAGCGAATGGACATCAACGCTTCAGCGCGTAAAGTCTTCAACGCCAAACCAGAGGGAGTCAGAAGCCAAGGTAGACCTCATCTTCGATGGAGCGACTGGGTAGAAGGAGATCTCCGCCAACTTGGAGTGCAAAATTGGAGAAGGGCAGGCTAGAGATCGAGCCGGCTGGAGGGGCATATTGGACAAGGCCTAGGAGCACTACGCTCTAGTTGAGCCACCTAAAGAAAGAAAGAAGAAGAAGCTAACTAGGTACTTATAAAAAAAAAGTTCCTACAACTAAAGGGAAACACACTCGTGTAGTGGCGTGTTTGCGATTACGAAGTAGGTCTCTGGGTAGGTACGTCACGAGCTTAGCCTGCAAATCAGTGAAAGTTCTTATAACTCAAACGCATATTGTTGCAGTGATTCTATAAAAATTCAGGTCACCTCATAAATTCCCATTATTCTGGAAACTACTGCAAAATTCTCATTGCCCGGTTTTCATATTGTTGTTTATAGCCAAGAGTCCAAATAACGTGTGCGAGACAGCTTATCAACAGGAACTCAGCCCACAACTTGTATAGCAAAGTAAACTGCTTTGCCCTTCCCGCACTAAACTTAATTTTAATTGCAATCAATTCTCGCCATAGATTCGTTTAACCATCCCGAACAACAAGCACCACGAGCAAGAAACAAAAAACAAAAATAATATTAAGAAAACGAGCACCCTGATACGGTAGTTTGGCCTTAAAGTTGCAACAAAATTAAAATTCATAAATCAAATTTTAATTTCATAAATCGCGGTGCGGCTAAGGAAACGAAGAAAGTGTAATTAAAACTCACCCGCCCATTAATACTAATTAGAATCCAGTATGAAACAACCTTTCTGCCTTATTCAGCATAATTCCCAGGGAGTTGAGTCCTGTCGTCCTCGCCAAACAACCCACAAAACACATCCACCCACCACCACCTATATATGTACAAAATGAGGACCATTAGAGAGCTTTTATCCCGTGCGATGCCAAGCTATAGGGGAAAAGAGGTAGGTAGAGGGAGCATACCTAACAGCCAAAGGAGTCGAGTGTACTATTCCAGTTTCAGCAACACGGGGATGCTGTTTTAAATCATAAACACACTACAAAACCACCTCGCCACGACCACACACAAGACCGAAGCACCAGAATGGATAAGCATTTTTAAATACACACAGTTCTTCGGATGAGCGAAGAATAAAAGTGGAATTTGCATAAAATAATTATACGAGGCGACACGGATGTGTGACTATATTTCTTTTATTTGCCCCAGCACAAATCTTTGCCAAGCTATCAATGGAACGAACCAGCAGAAGAGTGCCGGAGAACGTCTTGAGAAATTCATATCTACTCATGCAGCACATTAAGACACTCCTATCGTATTGCATCTATACAATACCAGCAAGGATATCAGAACGGTTAGTTTGGTAGAAGAAGAAGAAGAAGATGAAGGGAGTCTTATCAATTTACTTTTACGGTTAACTCTCGGGGTGGCTAAACTTTTCGCGAGCAGTCAACACACATAAAGTAAGTTGCTAAAATGGGGCCCCCACCAGAACATATTCTTTGTAAATGTACTTTTATTTACTTACTACCCATCTAGGCCCAGGCAATGTGGCAGGGGATGGGGCAGAAATGATGGCAAAAATATGAAGTTATACACCCACTTTAGATACGCTTAAGTGTCGAGTGTACCGGAAGCTGAGGAATACATCACGTGCCTGTGAGTAGATGATTATATTTAAGGGTTGATATGGGGGTAGCAGGGCGCGGCGCAGCGCAGAGTCTCCGACGAAACTCACTCATAAAAGTTGAATAAAAGTCTTCACCAGCATTACGAATGTACGCCAAAAATATTCATTGGCCCGGGTGAAAAAGTTTTATAAAGGTACACTTGATGCCGGTTGGAGAGCTGAGAAGACCCACGACAGCCAAGACATATTTTCCAGCCAATTTGTTCGTCATAAAGTATCCGCAAATAACGAAATTAAGCGAGCAGACAAATGGCGTGGAAATTCAAATGCGCCGTGCTCTTGAAATGGGGAGTTTCAAGAAAGACGAAACAGGGGCACAGGGGTATGGTGATGCTGAGTGACGACAACGGTATGCCTACATAAACTGTTCGAAATAAAATAACTTTAATAATTGTTGAAATGAATTGAGGCGAGCACAACGCACTCTGTTTTGCTACACAAGAAATTTTTCGGCGATTTAATTGGCTCGTGTTTTAGACTTTCCGTCAGAATCAATTTCATGTCAGCTGCTAAGCTGCTGTCAGAGTTTGAGAAAAGGCAAACTTTAAGTCATGATGATAGGCCTAGAAAACATCTCAAGTCAAGGTATTCCGCCAATTTTCCTTTGCTGCTCCATATTGTTTTTCGAAATATTTGGAAGTTCCCACACCAAAAACTTACTTGTTAAGGGGTGAAGAATCCTTTAACATCATCCTACATGTGTAGGGAGGTGTTGGTGCTTCTAATTTACTGCAGCTACCACCTGTATCGCTTTTGACTTTCAAACACCTTAAATTTTTCTTTTCTTAAAATTCATAGAAGCGTCATGTTTTAAAATTTAGCAATTCGGTAGATTGTAGTGGCTGGAGTTTTCTTTTTGTTGCTATGACCACAAACTGCCTACAACAAAATACAATCTGGCCATCCAAGCAAAGCTTGAAGTTTCCTGTTTGAGGAAGGAATTTAACCTTCATTTGCTATGCTTGATTTTTTTAATAACTGTGCAAGTGTATAACGATTTTTGGAAACTTAAAGGACTTCTACTGTTGATCCAGTTGTGGTTACGGCTGAAGATATAGTCGCGGATACAGCTGTGTACAGGGGCTGTGATATGACTGTGATACCGGTCCGGATATTGCTATGAATATGACTGCGTGAACTGCTGGGGATACGGCTGCGGATAATATGGCATACCCCAAATGCGGATCGCTCTAGAATGAAGCAGATAAGTTGGTGAGAGGTGATGCCTTCGAGCCCACAATAGTTACAGATACAGAGGCGCAAAAGAAGAACAAGAAGAAGAAGAAGCTATTTGTGTGCATTGTGGATACACCTTTGGATGCGGTTGCGAATACACCTATGTGCATATGGATACGGTTGAAGATACATCGGTAGGTAGGTATAGTTGTAGAAACCATCACTGACAAAACGACTGCGGACGCGGCTTCGAATGCAAATTTATGTAGATACGACTGCCGATAATGCGAATACGGCTGTGGATACTTCATAAGATGTGAATATATGCACGCGGATGCGGCAGTCTGCGACAAAGGATACAATGGAATATTCGGCGAACTACACAGTTGTGAATACGTGTCGTATACACGGAGACGAATCAAAATGAATCGCTTGCTCATATGTAGCAGTGTAATAGGTGAGTTAGTTTTTGCCGCAAACTTATAATCAGATCACCAATGCACATTACCACTGAACTCAGAAAAATCAGCACAAGCTTAATATGCTCAGTATTGACTTGTTTTTGTGTTCAGTGTTAAAATCCATTGCTGAGCTGATTGTGTGATTGCTGAGTTGTTAAAAAAACTTAAGTTCATAAACGTTGTTCATATTAGATACGGAATTTTTAAAGTGTAATCCTTAAACGATTTCGGAAGACAACCTATTACAGAAGTACAAAACATGTTGGTTCAATTTTCTGACACTCTTTAGAAGACTTTTTTAAAAGACCAGTTCGAGTCCCTGATGCAACAAAACTGATTCATTATACTGCTTAGCTTCTTTATCTCTCCTCTAACTCTTTTGAAGCTTAGTCATAGAATCGCAGGATCTTAAACGACCACTTCCGAAGGCTAGTTAACGAAAATGAGGACACAAATTCTTCTGTCATGACTTGGACGATGATCACGAATGCCGTCCACCCAACTAAGATGAAATTAAGTTTGCCATATGTAGGCTTCAATGAATCAAAACATCTGGTGCTAATGGTCTTGACGCCGAGCTTCTATGGTCAGCTAGAGATCAGCTGGAGCTGGGCAGCTAGATAAGTACGCGAAAAGTCATTTAGAAATTTTGGGTATACAAACAAAAACTGTTTCTTTTCATAAAGTATAGGCACGTTATTTCTGTTAATAAAAGTGCAGTTCGCATGATCAACATTAAATAATTAGTCAAATTTTTTTTTTTTTCTCTCTGATTTATTATTTTCATAAAATTTAAATTATTAATTTTATTTACATATTTATTGATATTATTCTTATTTTTTTCAATTTATTTTACTTTGTTTGATTAATCTATTTTCATTTTTTATTATTTTTTGTTTCTTTTCTCTTTTCTCCACTTTAACACTATTTTCCTACACTTCGAATTAAAAAAAACAATGCTTTCTTTTCCACTCGATCTATATTCTATAACTAGCCAGTATGGGTGTGAATGGGTTCACTGCAAAAATGTCTATGTTTCGTCAACTTTTTGCTTGTTGCCTCTGCCTTTGTTTCTTTTAATTTATGATTGCGTCTCTATCTAATTTGGGTTCCACGGGTGGAAGCAAGGATGGTATTGTTCGTTCGTTGATTGATATCCTTAGTAAGAAAGAAACTGGTCTTAAGATTTGCCATATTAACGCGCAAAGTTTGTTCCCAAAGATAGATGAGTTCAGGTATTTGTTCATTGGTTCCATGGTTGATGTCATTTGCGTTTCTGAAACCTGGTTTTTGCCTAACACCCAAGATGCGCTTTATGAGTTGAAGGGGTATAATCTTATCCGTGCAGATAGACAAACTAGAGGTGGTGGTACCGCAATCTACTTACGCGAGGGTATAACTTTCAAATTTAACCGTAGATCTGAGGCCGGAAGTGAAATAGAGTACATCTTTATCAATTTGATTTCAGGAGATATTGACTTGCTTTTAGGAGTTGTTTATCGACCTAATCGAAACGTTAACATCAATCCTCTTATTGCACTATTAGAAAACATTTCTTTAAGTTGCACCCAAGTTGTAATAACAGGTGATTTTAATAGTAACCTTTTAGAAGAGTCCTCCCTTAGTGATGCTTTGAGATCTTTTAATATGTTTCCTGTTAATACAAGTTTTCCAACACATTTCTCTAGTACTGTAAGTACATTACTTGATCTTTTTTTTGTAAGTCACACAGGAAACGTACTTTTATACGACCAACTTTCTGTGTCTGCATTTTCAAAGCATGATCTTATTTTCATGATATACGACTTTGGAACACCTTCCGATCCTGAATATTATGAGTATAGGGATTTCAATCACATAGACTATGCATTGTTAGAACAACACACTAGGTCCACAGAATGGGAAAGGGTATATGGCTTAGTAAACCCTACAGAGCAAATTGAATTTTTAAACAGAAATATTGTCAATCTATTTGATCAACATGTCCCGATAGTAAGAAAATTTTTTAGACACGGGCAACAGCCCTGGTTTACTACCGAAATTCAACAGCTAATGCTCAAGCGGGACCAAGCGTATAGACAATGGAAAAAATTTAAACTGTTTGTCTTTCATGATATGTACCGAAATTTGCGCAATGAAGTTGTTTCTAAGATCCGAACAGCCAAAAGGCAGGTCTATATTAAAAGATTTAATTTGTCGTTGAATGGGAAACAACTTTGGAAGAACTTACGAGAGATTGGAGTTGGAAGGAAAAACAACGTTAAGATAAATATCGATGTTAATCAACTTAACCAAAGCTTTGTAGACCTGCCATTTCCAAGTTTGCCGGATGATCCCGTACCACATGTCGAATCTGTCATTGAACATGATGAACTCTTTCATTTCACAAGGGTATACGATACCGATGTTGTAGAGAGTATCATATCGATCAAATCAAATGCAATAGGAATTGATGAAGTTCACCCTGTTTTCCTTAAAGCAATACTCCCAATAATTTTACCATTCATCACTCATATATTCAATACAGTGCTTATGACTAGAGTATATCCTAGCCAATGGAAGTTATCAAAAGTAATCCCTATTCCTAAGAGTCGTGTTGGTAATGATTTCAGGCCCATTTCTGTGTTGTCGTTCTTATCGAAAGCATTTGAAAAAATTATGCAAAAACAAATAAGCTCCCATCTGCATACACAACACATCCTATCGCCTGTTCAGTCGGGCTTTCGACCTAAACACAGCTGCCTTACAGCTCTTACAAATGTCGTAGAAGATATAAGGCAGTCTCTTGATAAGGATCACGTCACATTCCTCGTGCTGCTCGACTTCTCCAAAGCATTCGACACAATAAATCATTCTATCTTGTGCAAAAAATTGCTCACGATAGACAAGTTCTCTAACTCCTCCATCGACCTTTTACAATCCTACTTAAGTAGTAGAAAACAGACTGTCTTTGCAGCAAATAAATATTCCAGCTTTCTATCCACGAATCGAGGTGTTCCACAAGGCTCCATCCTTGGACCTCTTCTTTTCTCGCTCTATATCAATGAACTTCCCAAGCAAATCACCACATCATCTGTTCATATGTACGCTGATGATGTTCAGCTATACAAAAGTTGTCCCCTGGGTATGATCGAAGACTGTGCAGCTTCTATTAACATTGATTTACAAAATATCTTTACCTGGTCATCCAAAAATAGTTTGTTTTTAAACCCAACCAAGTCTAAATGCATAGTTATTAGTAAAAAAAACACTCGACCTCTCATATTTTCCCACATTGTTGCTGAATGACTCTGCTATTGAATATGTTCAAACTGCAAAAAATTTGGGAATGACTTTTAATAGGAATCTTAACTGGGATACCCACATCAATCAAGTTGTTGGTAAAGCTTACGGAATTCTCCGTCAACTTCACTCATCACAATATTTCACGCCCCTTAAAACTCGACTTATGCTAGCTAAAACACTTATTATTCCGGTACTTACCTATGGTTGTGAGATATTTGCCAACTGTGATGCTGTCAGCAAACGTAAATTAAACGTCGTTTATAATAATGTTGCACGTTATGTATACTGCCTAAAAAGATACGATCATATATCTCTCTTCTCAAAAAGTGTATGTAATTTGTCCTTTGACAATTTATTGCGATACAAAACTTTAATTTTCCTTTTTAATGTAATTATTACACGTCAGCCTTGCTACCTCTTCGAAAAAGTACACAGATCCTCATCTAACAGATCGGAACAAATTTTACTTCCTCGATTTTCTTGTTTGACGTCAGAACGGCAATTTTTCGTCAATGCTATACGCCTGTGGAATTCCTTACCGAGGCAAATAAGAAGTTTACGTGACATAGTTCTTTTCCGTAAAGAACTCTTCAAACACTACCAACTTCATCCTGGCTAACTATTTCTCTCTCTATTTTTCTTTCTCTTTCTTTCTCTCTCTCTCTCTATTATAACTCTTCATTAAAATTAAATGTAAAATTAATTAAAATTAATTAAAAATTAATTTAAAAAATTAAATATAAATTAAATTAAATTTGTTATCGAATTATTTTTTTTTTTTTTGTTTCAACTTAGTTTTATTTACAAAATTAACTTTTGTCTATTTTAAGCTTGCCACTAGTTAATAAGATATTCTTTCTTAATGTGTGTAAGCAATGAACGAATAAAATATCTAAAAATAAAGTGCAGTTTTGTTTTGTTTTTATGTTTTGCACTATTTAACTCAAGCGATCGAAGTTCAGTGCAAAATTTGCAATTCGGAGAATGTGTGAAAAGCAGTTCATGTTGTTTTTTTCTATGTTATTCGTTATGCGATTAAGGGGGTATTCTGGTCTAGCAATTTGAAAAAATCGAATTTTTAGATACGAGTAGTTCAGATATTCAAAAATATCTCCCTAAAAGAATTTTTTAAAACTCAAATTGTTTCTGAAGTTATAGCCGTCTATTGACGTGGAAACTGATTAAAGCTTCACTTTAAATGCGTTTTTCTCAGAACATACTTTTTCAATATGATACCGACGATTTCTCGAGTTCTACTGGACCAATTCACTTGAAATTTTCAAAGAATCTTCTTTATAGACTTCAAGCATGAATCAGCCTCATATCCAAATTTTATTTTTTACTATTTTTAAAAAATTCGAGAAATTCAAAAAGGTTAAAAAAAAACTTTTTTTTAGCAGCCGCCATTTTGTCAAAAAGATTTTTTTTACTTATAACTGGTTCGTGCGATAGCGACATCATTGCATATTTTTTCAATTTGGATGACTAGTAGGACTGAAATCGTGGGTATGGCCATGTGTCAATTTCTTAAGATCTTCATCACTTGCTAGAATTCTAAACTTAAAATTTTTTTTTTTAATTTTTTTTCTGTACTCTTTTGACATTAGCCGTATTTTATTATCACGATGATCCAGATCGGATCATTGACTTACTTGTATTAAAACAACAAAGCGAGATCCTGCTTATTGGTTGGATCTATTTTTGCGATCCAAAAATTAGTTCTTCTATTTCGCACAAGAGGAGATTTTTCATTGAAAACGTTGGTATCATTTCCAATGTTTCAAATAAAAACAGTATTACCACATGAACATTTTTATATGTGCGAAATGAAATATATTTTACATACATAGCGAGGAGCCTTATATTTATTTATTTTTATATAATTCATGACATAATGAAAAAGTATTACAAATCAAAACATATAATCGTGAAATAAATAGGATTAAGTGCAAAAAATTTAAAGGTATTTGACAAAATGCATGAGTATTATTTTTCCTTTAAAAAAAGATCAAAAAATTAATCATTGAAAAAAATGTTCGTTGGGCAACTCTTTTAAAATGTCATTTGAAAGAACGAATTTCACTTGAACTTGAACTAATAAAAAATATGATGATCTAAAGCTGTTTTGTTATCTAGATCCGATCCGGTTGGATCATTTTGATAATAAAACCCGGCTATTAATAAAAATGTATGGGCCATCCATAAAATCTACTTGATGAAATAAATAAATAATTAAAAATACGTCACACTAGAATTTTTTTTTAACGATTGGTACGGATTCCAATGCCGCTAGAACAAAGTCAAAACGCTAGAACCGCGCCAAAAAGCTGGCACTCATGATTAAAAAAATAAACATCAGTTGACTTACAATTTATTGTATGAAAAATATATGACTTTATCATGACCAAAATAAAAAAACTAGTAGAAAGAAATCTGAAATATGGCAGTAAAGCTTAGAAAGCCCACACCGAAAACACAAAAAAAACCGTTCTGTTGGTAACACTTGTCATCCGAAACCCCTTCAATTCAGCGAGATTGTAAAATGTGATTAATACATTTGAAAGAAAATTTCAAATTCCAGAAAATCTCGTACGGATGATAAAAGATTATCTCAAAGAACGAGAACTTATCTACCAAACCACAGAAAAAAGGAGACGGAAATGATATCAGAGCTGGAGCAGCACAGAGATCTGTCATTGGCCAGATCTCTGGAAGATCTCCTACTATGAGTTTCTCTGCATGGAAATGCCCCAAGGCTGCTTTTTAGGTGTATACGCCAGTGACGCCAGATCGAGGGATATTTCCCTTTTTGTGGGAATTTCTAGTCTAAAATAAGCTAAAAGGGAAAAAGGGATTTTTCGAACTTCATAGTGAAGGCAAATGGGATTTTACGATAAACTCAAATCTTTTCCTGCTTTCCTTATTCTATTCAGAAATATAATAAGTTTTATTCAGTAGTTATCAAGCAAACTATTCTAAACATCTTAACGCGCTCAATCTAATTTTTTCAATTCCGATCAATTTAAATCTGTTCGATTGCATTGTGTAGATGAGGTGTTGGCTTTCAAAATCACAATGCCAAACACTAACTTAAGTGTGGTAAGTAGTTCCCAAGTCACACATGCATACATTCAAACTGCTGGAACAATGGGTCACCATATAAACAGCTTATCTATTACCAGAATATCTCCATAGAGACAGCTTGCCTGGTGTCCCGGTTTACCCGTTTATGTATCAGACGCAAATTTCAATGTCCCGCTGGGACACCGAATATCCCGGATTTTCCGATTCAACATATCAAAGTATTAAGTGTAAGCTTTTCCTTAATGTTTGGAAAAAATCTACTGCATTGTGGTTTACCCTTAACGTATTTTCATTGATTCACTGGTCTACAAAATTGAACTTTTTGATTGTTTCCAGAAGCAAACTATATTATTTTAAAGGTTTCTGCTTCGCTAAATCTAAATATGAGCTTAGAATCTACCTAACAGCTCGGGTTTTTGAGATATTAAGCGTTCAAGATCGAAAAATCCAGTTTTTGTTATCTTTCAGCCTCAACAAAAACAAATCACTGCTTTTCCGATTATTTGCTACCCGCTGAATCAATATATGGCCTCAAAATAGCTCTATTATTACATAAAATTTTTGAGATATTTGGCTTTAAAAGTCGCAATACTCGGTCATGCATTAGTTTAAAGTACAGGTGCAGTTTCGAAAGGAAATTAGAGTCAGAAAACATATTTTCAAAGGTTTTAGATGTGCTGAATTCAAATTCAGTCACAGAATTGCTCTATCTCATAAGTTCCTGAGATTATAGCCAGAATAAGTACAAGAAATTAATGCCTTTCCCTGACTGGATTTGAATTCAGCACATCCAAAACCTTCGAAAATATGTTTTCTGACTCTAATTTTCTTTGGAGACTGCACCTAGGCTTCTTCATTTACGTCAATGTTTTCCTACTAAATAAAATGTGATAAATACATTTATAATCTTAATATTCGAATATAAAATTCTGTTTAGTTTTGCTTAAATTATAAATGCTATAACTACTAATAAGCTAAAAAGACTAAATTGTTTGTGAAATGTGTGTTTTCTTATAATTTATTACTTCGAGGGATAATTTCGGGATATTTATACAAACAGTGTGGGAAAAAAGGGAATTTTCAAACAACACTGTAGGAAAAGATGCTTCCAAATTCTGGCGTCACTGGTATACGCTGATGACGTTGCTGCGGCGATAACTGCAAAGAAACCGAAAGCGCTTACCTGAGAAATACGATGTTACAGGAACGACTAAATGGTCTTGCTTCTTTAAATATCCATACCCATATTGAACTTACCGAGGACGAAATTCTAGTGGAATTTTTCAAAAAAACTCGAAAATTTACTAGTGTGTGAGGTAGACTGCTGCAATGGCATGTTGTCTTTAAATGAGCCATCTGAGTAAAGTGTTCTTGTTGGGTGGATGTTTTCGAGAAGTTTTTGAAAAAGTTTTTGATAAATATTATTACTTGTATTTTCTTTTTTAAAGGTGGAAAGACTAACATTTATGGACAAAAGATGTCTTCTCCATGGTGGTGGTGGTGTGATATCCATTGTGGTAGTAGATGGGAAGAAGCCGTGGTACGAAGCTAAGGATAAGATCTGACTCAAAGAGGATAATGAGCCTTTTCTATTCGCCTTAGTCCCGTTAGTTACGTCCATCAAAGCAGGATTTAGGGGATGATTGCTGTCAGAGATAGCTTTACTGATAAGATTACATGCTCTTTTTTTGCCTAGTTGCAGGATAGATGTGTACCTGGCTTTTGTTCTTAAGGCTGGAATGGGAGTACTCTTAAGGCTTCCGGTCGCAGTTCTGTAGCATTCGTTGATTGCCGCATCTAAGCTTTGTAAGTTCTTTTTCGAAGTCCACATGTACCTTGTGAGACCGTGTTGAAGGGTACCTTCAACTAGGGTCATAGTTATTTTTAAGGCTGTTTCTAATGTGGGGTCCTTTTCGCTTAGACCTTAGAGCATATTAATCTCAGCGCATTGTTACGATTTTTCAATTTTTTGATAGTATTCTTTACATGAAGATCCCATTTAATATTCCTCGTTAAGTTAATTCTGAGAACTCTCATTTCTTTTTTGAGTATGACCTATGACCTCAGCGTTACGGAGTGTGAGCGTAGGTGGGAAACATTTCCTTTTGTGACACAAATGGAGAGCTTCAGTTTTACAAGGCGGGATAATGGCTCCAGTTTTCTGTGTCCAGGCAAAAATTTGTGAGTCAGCTGACTTGAGAACTGAGTTGACCTTTGAGGGGAAGAGACAAGAAAGATATTGTCAACGTAAACCCCAACGAAGTCAAGCTCAAGATCAGGTTTTTTGAGTTCATTAATTAGAGAATCAATGTAAGTGTTGTATAGATAGACTGATAGGGGGGATCCTTGGGGTGTATTGTTTCAAGTTTTTGAGTATTTGATGTGAAACCGCTTATAGCTATGTTGGTTTTAAAAGATCTACCAGTTAGGAAAGAAGATACAACTTTAAGAATTTGTTTTGGAGCTCCCCAGTTATGGAGTTGTTCAATCACTGGAAAGGTGGTTACCCTGTCAAAAGCTTTCTCAAGGCCGGCCGATAACACTACACTGTGTTTAAAAGGAGATAAGTTGTCTGACAAAGTGACAAAGTGTGTTCCAAAAGGTGGACAAGGGAATGTACTCCTCTATTTGGTCTGAATGCCTGTTGTTCGTTTGCTGTTCCTTTCTCCATTAACCATCCTATCCTCCTATCAATAATTTTTTCGAAAATTTTTGATAGAACAAGCAAGAGGGAAATCGGGCGATACCCATTTGTTTGGTGATGGTTTTGAGAGTTTTTTGGTATCGGCTTAAGTTTGGCTTTCTTCCATTCGTGAGGAACGGTACCAGACCGAATAATCTCGTTATATAAGCCACATATCCTGTCCTTTAAGCTGTCAGAGGCTGATTTCACCATGCGATATGATATTTTGTCTTCTCCAGGTGTATTTCCTTTTAGCATTTGTAAGGTCGTGTCAAATTCAGTCCTTGAAATACTATCAATCATCTCATTTTGGATAATACGAGGATCGCGAGTAGCCAGATTGTTTAAGTCGAAGTTTGATTTTTTGATTTGATACATTACCAGTATATGTTTTATCTTCGCTTTATTTACTCCAAATGCTTGCAAAAGAATTTGCAATAATTTGAGGGTCGCTTTGGAGGAGGAGCCATCAATAATGATATATTGAAAATTATGGTTGTATTTTGGTGATCTTAGTGAGTTAATACGATTCCAAAGGGTTCTTGAATCAATATTTGGATATTTGAATTTTCCCAAAGTTATCTTTTAGCTTTTTTAGATTCATATTTAACCTTTGCACCTGCTTTTCTGTAGGCTAAACAGTTTTCGGTTGTAGGTTGTCTATTTGCTCTTTTCCAAGTTTTGTTCTTAATCTTGACTATGTTGACTATGCTATATTGCTATGTCATTGTTGAACCAAATTGGATTTTTGACGTCTTTGTAATTATCCTTTTTTGTGGTTGGTATGGATTTTGCTGCTTCAGTTCTAAATATTTTTTTAATTCTAGCTGCTTCTTGGTTTACGTTTTTGGAGACAGGTACATTGGTGACTTGCAAATCTGTATATTTTTTGAATAGTTCCCAGTCGGCCTGGTTTTCCTTGAATCGAGTTGAAGGTTTTTTTAACGATGTTTTTTCTTGAGTTCGTATGATAATGGGGATATGGTCTCTAGTTTCTGCGTAGGGAATCACATTCCATTGAAAGAGTGGGGCTAAATCTTCTATTGTTAGTGTGATGTCGACGGCAGAAAAGCATTTCGGGTGTTGAAAAGCGTGGGTGATCCATCATTTAAGAGGATGAGGTTGTGATCATTGGCAAAATCTTCGAAAATCAATCCTAATCTGTTGTTGCTATCCGACATCTTTTATTTTCCCGATTGGAGGTCCGGACCCGAAAACCACCCCCGTGGATCCACCACTGCGTGGCAACAAGTGTGTGGTTACGCTAGGTGTGGTACTACCTTGGACCGCATCATACACTTGTCGTGAATTTGAAAAACTACTTTCGATTGAGGATCTTGGCAGTTTCTGCCTTAGCTTTGTAGAATTGCTGCGAATTTGTTGTTTAAGCTTCCATGTTCCACAAACAAGTCGGACAAAGCAAATACAACAGTCCGTGTTGGTTGGCCTTGACCTGAATGAAAATTCACATTCATTATGCGCTCATTAATGTTTGCTTGTACATCAAACAGTTTGAAGTTAGAAAAACGCATTTATAGAATGCCTCTAAGTCTCAATTTCTGACAATTGCTTGAAATAAGTTCCTCTAAATTTAAAGCAAGGTCGGCATTGTCTCAACTTTCCTGAAAAAAGAATCACCACAAACATGTATTCCAAACACATTTTATATAACATTGACCTTAACCATTGTGTCTATGCCCACATACGGATGCGACTTGGTCGTTTATTACCAAACCACCTCAATAGATGTAATTACGTAAGTCATAAGTGGCAATAACATGACTTCTGAGTTCAAACACCTTTCGAGTACAATATTACATTATTTGAAGAGCATTGTTTGCCGTAAAAATATTTATACAACTGCCATCCACATCAAAACTGTTTCCGGTTGGGAAGTTATGCGTAGCTGTGCACCGTTTTGTATCGATTTACAAGTGTGAGCGTTGTCATGAGTGTCTGCACTGAGCCTCAACTTGATAATAAATTTGTCCATCCAGTCGTGTTGCTTAGCAATTTGCAAAAATGATTGAAAATATTAACCCTCTCAGCTCTGGCAATTATGATGACGAGTTCCATTCCAAAGCCAGGCCATTCATCAAATGCCATAGTACCACATCGTTATGAAAGTGACCCAACCGCTAGTGGTCAAGAGCAATTTAATATTGGAAATGGAAGTACCAACTTAGCAGCTTTATTGGGCAAATTGTGCGTTATATTGAATGGCAAAAATAACGTACATATTACTATTTCAGTCAATGTTGTATAAAACAATTCATTTAACTGCTGTGAATAGCGTTGGATTGGTAATTTGAATTGGATCGAAGTTTTGGTACGAGTTCCCTTACCGCTCGTATTTTTGTAGAAAAAAAACAGCACAAAATCCTTAGATATATGTATTTCGTGTCTGTATAATTAAAAGAATCATTTGCAATCACAAAAAAAAGTACGACGAAAAAGAAAAGGGTTGTTTCAAACATAATTTCATTTCGATATAAAATTTTATTATTTTAATCAACAGCAAAATACACCAATTTCCTTAAGGTGGAAACAAAGTTTAAGTTAAATTTTAAGAGTTGAAGTGTTGGTCGCGAAAAGTAGGAAACATTGTACCTAGATGACAGATGACAGATGACATATAAAAGATGAGGGATGAGATATGACAGATGGCAGTAAGCGTCTGCGTTCGATACTTTGTTTAAAGGGTTTCAGTGAATTGTAATGTCGGGCATATAACGGATCGATTTTGGTAACATTAGGGGGTTGCGATCACATTTATTTGCTGTCTACGTTCACATTGCAAAATGCAGGCCAGCTGTTTTGGCACAGCTGGATGTTGATTCTGATCCCTCTGAGCTCAAACTGCCTGGATATAGCTTAGTGCTTTTTTTTTTTTTTTATAATTAGCGCGCACATAAAAGGGTTATGAGTTATGACTACCCTTATAATGTTGTAGAACACAGTGCGAGTATTTAGGAAAACAGGAGAGGATTTGAAAGGAGACATCGATGCACGTTGCTTTTGAACTTTTGTGAATCGTAATGAAGGGGAAAAATGGGGCCAGGTAGAGCATTCCACATTCGGGTGGTGCGAATAAAATATGAATTTCTGTACTTGACTGTACGCCCGAAGTTGGGCTCAAGGTAAAACTGATGAGCATTCCTAGCGAGCCGGGTGTTGCGGCTAAATTATTTCAGGGGAGGAATGCAACTGGCTATTTCGGTGCAATGCAATAAGACCCGCGGCAATAAGACCCGTGGGTCTTATTGCCCAAGGAAATGGAAATAACACCCACGGGCTTTGTTTCCACTTTGAAGAGGCAATAAGACCCACCAAAGAAAAGAATTAAGGCCCATGTCTTTTGTTGCCATTTTGAAGCAGCATTTATATGAGTCTGATGAACATGGGATCTTAAAATTAGTTTTCCTTCTTAGAAAGGGTGAAGAACATAGTGGATGCGCTAAATGCATATATTCTATTTATTTGAAGGAAACAACATTTTGAGGTACCGAAAAACAAAGCTCCAAAATTTCGAAACTTATTTCAGCTTTCCATGGATATGAATTCATAGCTCACGTTGTCTCCCACTTCGTGACATAGGATGGAAGCTCAGTCCACCTTCTAATGCGCACATAATTACTAAATCTAATTTCTTAATGATTGTTTTGCTCTTAGCTACATTCTCCTGTTCTGTTCGTGTGAATTTTTTATGTTCAACCCCAAGCCCGTACTAACGGAAGGGAAATTTCGTTCGCTTCGCTTTGCTTTTTACTCACGGATAGAAAAATGAAGCTAAAAGCGAAGCGGAAAAAATTTTCTCAAGGGAATATGGACGTGTGGTGTAAAAATAAAAATTCGCGAATTTTTATTTTTACACCACACGTCCATATTCCCTTGAGAAAATTTTTTCCGCTTCGCTTTTAGCTTCATTTTTCTATCCGTGAGTAAAAAGTAAAGCGAACAAAATTTGCCTACGTGTAATACGTGCCTGCGGTTGAACTTAGGAATTGACCGCATTAAACACATAGAATGATTCATAGTTCCATAGATATTTATTATGTACGTGTGTTCCTCTTTGGTATGTCATAACCCACAATCAGAGCATGGACTTATGTCTAGTTGAGTTACGTCCCTGTGCAAGTTTATTCACATTGAAAATAAGTTTAAGTGCCAACGGTGAGACTTCTTTTCATTGCGAAATGGTATTTGAGTTCGCAGAAAAAGGAACTAAGGCCCGCGGCTGTTACTGCCATTTCATCATGGAAATAACCCCCGTGGGCGTTACTTCCAAAACAAAGAGGAAATAAGACCCGCGGGTCTTATTGCCGCGGGCCTTATTGCACTGCACCGGCTATTTCACTAGAGCACTGTTTGTAGAAAAAGCGATAAAAGAGAGTGAGACAGGCAACGTTTCGACGATGTTCAAGAGAATCAATTGATTCTACGATTGAGCTATCACCTATATCAATTTGAACGCTCTATTTTGTACCCTATCAAGAAGCAGGGTTGTAAAAGCTTAAGCTAATTTATAGCTTAAGTCTGGATTTAATTCACAAGCTATTTTGAGAATTGTGAATTGGCGAATATTCAATTCACAAGCTAGTTTTGGAATTATGAACTGAGAAAGATTCAATTCACAAGCTAGTTAGTGAATTATGAATTGAAAAATATCCAATTCATAAGCTAGCTTATGAATTAATTATGAATAGGAAAAAAATCAGTTCACAACCCAGCTTATGAATTACCTGAATGTTTTCCAATTCATAATCCGGATAATTCATAAGCTAGCATGTAGCATGTGAATTGAATATTTTTCAATTCATAAGCTAGCTTATGAAAAATATTCAATTCACAAGCTAGCTTATGAATTGAATATTTCTCAATTCATAATTCACAAGCTAGCTTGTGAATTGAACATTTTGCAATTATAAGCTAGCTTATGAATTGAATTTTTCTCAATTCACAATTTGCAAACTAGCTTGCGAATTAAATATTTTTCAATTCTGATGCTTACTATTAGCTTATAGCTTACGGATTTTTTAAATCATAAACTCGCAACCCTGTCAAGAAGGTGCAAGGATGTTTGAGGAGCACCTGACCAGATATGGGAGTTATACTCCAGTTTTGGGCGGACGAAGGCCTTATAAATTGTAGCCAGATCAGAATGGGTGAAGAACTTCCTGCATCGTATCAAGAAACCTAAGCATTTAGCAGCGTTTTTGGCGATTTCAAATATGTGGTCGTTCCAACGAAGATCATCGTTTACACACATACCAAGTACTGACAGCTTTTCGGTTTCTTCGATGCAGGTACCATTCATGGACAATGTCAATAGGGGAATGTTAAGCTCCAACGACAAGAGACAGCATTGAGTTTTCGGAGCATTGAATTCTACTCGGTTTTTATTACCCCATGTAACAATGCTGTCAAGGTCAGAATTCAATAAGCTTATCATACGCAACCGTTCCAGTTCCACATCTGAAGAGCAGGGACGTGAATTTGGAAACGAATATGAAAAGCTAAGGGTCGAGTCGACAGCGAAACAGTTAAGCGGATTAGAAGTTTCAGACAAGAGATCATTGATGAAAATGAGGAAGAGAGTCGGAGACAAAACGGAGCCCTGGGGCACACCACCATATATAAAATGGGTATCAGACTTAAAACCATCCAATACAACTTGTATTGAACGGTCGGAAACGTAATTTCTAATCCAAGAAGAGACATGTCGAAACCCAAAGCACGCATTTTCGATAAAAGAGCCTGATGTCAAACTCTATCAAATGCTTTAGAAATATCAAGCGCAATAATCTTACTTTCTCCAAATCAGTGTAAAGATTGGTTCCACTTTTCGGTGAGATAAGCCATCAAATCACCAGTGGCTCGTTTGCCACGAAAGCCGTACTGACGGTCATTAAGAAGCTTACATTTCATAAGTTGACGGTTTATCAACGTTTCCATGAACTTGGAAAGAAGGGACGTTAGTGCAATTGGACGGTAATTGGAAGGGGAGGAAGATTCGCCTTTTGTAGGGACAGGCTGGACAAATGCAGTTTTCCATCTGATCGGAAAAATCCCAGCAGGATAGGAAAGATGGAAAAGTTTACGCAGTGGTTTTGCCAGCGTAGAAGAACACCTCTTCAGAATAACGGCGGGGATACCATCTGGACCAGCGGATTTATGTATGTTGAGATCTTTGAGGACTCTCGCTACCGAGCGAGTTCGAAAAAATATCTGCTTCATCAAAGAATTTGCAGGCTCGAGCTCAGGTGTTCTCTATTGTTCTTGACAAAAGACTAAAAGTTTTTACTTCCTTTTGGACAAAATAGTATTTTTTGCCTTACTTTTTGGTCATGCAAAAACTTAGCCTTTTGTATTTGAGCATTACAGATATTTCTGACCCGTTTGAACAAATTTCGAATTTCTACAGTAGGGTTTTCTTTAAATTTTCGAAAACTACTTTCTCTATCCCTAATCGCCTCTTTACAGCTTAAATCGAACCACGAATTTTCTTTGGGGATGATACTTTTTGTTCTGTGAGGAACAAAATTTCTCATGCCGTTGAGAATTACGTTAGATATCATATCAGCTGATGCGTCAACGTTTCCGTCGAGAAAGCACAATGACCAATTAAAACTTCGAAAGAAATTATTCAGGCCGTCCCAATTGGCTTTCTCATATTGCCACACAGTTCTTTTGGGGACTTTATCTTTTTTTACCGTGACGGAAAACGAAAAATCTACCGATATGACACAATGGTCCGATCTGCCTAGAGGAGATGATACTACAACCCTGTATTTTTCGGGATGAGAAGTGAGAAATAGGTCAAGAGTGTTGGCCGCTTGGCCTACAATATCTGGAACACTAGTGGGCTCATCAACTAGTTCAGTTAACTGGTTAAACTCAGCGAAGATCTCAACACACTTTCCATCGGGTGTTGTCTGGCCAGAATGTCGAAGCCAACCAGAATTGTGTACATTGAAATCGCCCGCAATTGCGATTTCAGTGTGAGGATAAAGGGAAACAATTCTTATTATGGAATCAGATAGCGCATCAAACTCGTTAAAGGTTGAATTGCTATCTAAATTGGGGCTTCTGTATATAAAACAATAATGAATGATTTGCTTACGGACGGTGAATTTTAACCACATGAAATTGAAGTTCGTATTAGAACAGAGGCCGTTTTGTGGTAGAAGTTGGTAAGCAATATCATTTCGAACATATACGGCGAGGCAATGGGAGGAAAAGAATAAAGGCACTAAGGTCATATACGAATATTGGCCAACGTTTTGACTTTTTTTTTGATTAAAAAACCTGAATTCAGAAGACTTAAAAGAAAACTGCAAATCTTTTGCTAAATTTTGCACTGAAGATGTGAACGGAGATGAACAGCATGCTGAATATCTGAACTTAAAAGAGTATGTACTGGAAAACTATTTGACATGAAAATGAAAAAACTGGCAATATATTAGAACTTTATAATTTCTTAAAAACAAATAAAGTTGAATATGAATTTCCAGGTGTTGAAATTGCACTTAGAATTTTCTTAAGTATGATGGTGGCCAACTGCAGTGGTGAACGTTCCTTCTCTAAGGCCGGCCACTGACGACACAATATAACTGCGAAAACTGACTTGACAAAAATCAAAATCGTTTTGATTTTTACACAGTTAATTGCACAAACAGCACAAACAACCCCATTCACAACACAACTGAACTGTTTGCAGTTATATTGTGTCGTCAATGGCCGGCCTAAGTTAAAAAGAATAAAAAACGGACTCAAAACTACAATGGTTCAAGAAATATTGACAAGTTTGTCGCTAATGTCAATCGAAAGAGACATCCTCAGAGGTATCGATTTTGTAAATATAATCAATGATTTTGCTAGTCTTAAATCAAGAAAAAGACTCCTTCAATAAACATTCCTCTTTCCATCTTTTTGCATATCAATATTTTGTTCCTTAAACTACAGTAACTCACACTCAAAGTGGGACACCTAAGAAATAAAATCTTCAATAAACTTCTTTACGAAAAAAAATGCAGAGTTGCTCACTTTTTTAAAAAAATTTTATTTTTATTGCTTAATATTGACCTCAAATTATTATAAAATAAAAAAAAAATATCAAAAAACAACCCCGATTTGTTAAAAAAAATAGATGAAAATGATCTGTCTAATATTTTTTTTTTAATGCAGGCCACACTCAAAGTGGGACACCTGCTGTTTTCTAAGAAAACTTACTGTAATCGCCACGTTATCTATATTATTTAGTTGCAGTTTTAGGTTAGGTTAGGTGGAAGTGGCTGTCAGTCAATGAGTACATTGCCTGCCGCACTTAGGCCGCAAGGGCCCATTGTGATACCACAGAGATCAGCAAGTTAATCACCTACTGATCTCAGAAACCCGATGTAAGACTAACGAGTTGATCACTTATTAATCTTCCATTACGGGACTAGCCGGTTAATCACCTGCTAGTCGAACCACGTGGAACTTTTAATGTATTTCGAAAGACTTTTAGGGTCTATGTAAGCTAGGTCGCTAGTATCATCGAAGAAGAATTCACCGAGATGAGTTTTCCTCCTATGAAGTAGTGCAGGGCATGAGCAAAGAAGGTGTTGAACGGTTTCTTCCTCCTCCTCGTCCATGCAGCTTCTGCAGAAATCATTGGAAAACACACCAAGTCTTTTGGCGTGTCTCCCTATTAGACAGTGTCCCGTAAGAACACCTATGGTAGAACCTAGATACAGACGGTTCAGGGCCAACAAACTCTTCGAGCGTTTTGAGTCAACACACGGCCAAACTTTTTTGGTTGCAAGGCAGTTGTTACTCTCAGTCCATCTAGTGTTTGTTATCCTTGAAGCGTCTTGTCTAAGTAGGAGTTTACATGTAGCGATAGGTACACCTATGTTGTTCCATTCTGAGCGTAGGGAAGTGGTCGTGCCCTTTTTGGCTAGTTCGTCTGCCATACAGTTGCCTTGTATGTCCCTGTGCCCTGGCACCAATGAAATGTGAATGTTAAACTGATTTGACATCTCCCTCAGAGACATCTGACAATTTTGGACCGTGATGGATTTTGTAGAGACAGAGGCAAGAGATTTAAGGGCAGCTTGGCTGTCTGAGAAGATCCGAATATCCGTGGAGGATATGACTTTTTCTTTGAGCCAAGACAGCACCTCCTTAATCGCCAGAATTTCCGCTTGGAACACACTACAATGATCGGGTAGGCGGAAGAAAAGACTGAGATTCAGTTTTTCTGAGTAGATTCCACTTCCCGCACCTTCGCTGGTTTTTGAACCATCGGTGTAGAAGTGTATTGCTTCATTTTCCAAAAGAGCGCCATTTTCCCAAGCTTCTCTTGAAGGTATGGTTACTTGGAAATTATTGTCAAACACCAACTTGGGGGTGGTGTAGTCGGATCGATTCGGTAAGAATCTAAAGTTATCTAGAATGGTAGTGTGGTCGATTTGATTATTGGTCCACTGTGATGTAGCTCTGAGTCGAGTAGCTGAGCTAGCTGCGACTTGTTTGCTGAAGATATCTAGGGGTGTGAGATCCAGTAGTACATTGAGGGCGTCCGATGGGGTTGTCCTCAGTGCGCCACTAATACACAGACTAGCCGTTCTTTGAACTTTGGCCAGCTTGTTGTAGTTGATCAACTTGTATAGTGCGGTCCACCAGACTATACCCCTTATGTGAGTATCGGTCTAATTACCGAGGTAAACAGCCAATGGGTGATTTGGGGGGAGAAACCCCCTTTCCCGCCAATGGCTTTTTTACAGGAGAAGAGTGCAACGTTGGCTTTATTTACTCTTTCCTCAATATTGGTTTTCCAGGTCAGTTGTTTTTGTCAAAAATGAGACCTAGATATTCAGCCTGATTTTAAAGTGTGAGAGTTACCCCCTTAATAGTTGGGGGTCTGAAGTCTGGAATTTTGTATTTCCTCGTAAAGAGAACTAATTCCGTTTTGTGTGGATTGATGTTCAGACCAGAATCTGCAGCCCAATTGTTAAGCTTGTTAAGTGCTGTTTGTAGCAGCTCAGCTAGGGTTTGTGGGTGCTTGCCTGAAACGGCAATTGCTACATCATCGGCATAGGCTATAGTTTTGAAACCTTCGTCCTCTAGGTCGATTAACAATTTGTTAGCGACCTAGTTCCACAGTAGGGGAGATAAAACTCCTCCCTGCGGGGTTCCTCTATTGGCCATTCTGCTTGTTTTGTAGTTCCCCATTTCGGAACTAATGATTCTGCTGCTGAGCATTGTTGTTATCATGTTTTTGATGTGTTCCTCTATGAGCAGCCCATCAAGAGCATTAGTGATTGCTGAATTGTTAACATTGTTAAATGCACCCTCTATGTCTAGGAATGCGACGAGAGAGTATTCTTTGTAGTGCAGGGATTTTTCAATGGTGCAAACCAGAGAGTGGAGTGCAGTTTCCACTGATTTACCTTTTGTATAGGCATGTTGCGCCGTTGAGATCAGACTAGGTTTAATTTCTTGTCTTAAATGTATGTCAATCATTCTTTCCAGTGTTTTAAGGAGGAAGGATGATAGACTAATAGGTCTTAAATCTTTTGGATTTACATGGGAGCTTTTGCCGGCTTTAGGTATAAAGACGACCCTAGCTTCTCTCCAGGCCTTGGGAATATAGGCATAGCTGATGCATCCTTTCATGATCATCTCTAAGTTATAGATGATGATGTCTGAAACCTGATTGATGATTCCGTCAGGCCCTGGTGATTTATAAGGGTCAAAGCTGTTTATTGCCCATAACAGTATATCTCTAGAGATAAGACCTTTACCTGATTGGTTTGCGAGTCGAGGCAAGTGCTCCTCGTCTGTTATTGTCAACGAGCTACCAGGGAAATGAGTATCCAGTAGCAAGTTTAATGTTTCTTCATATGAGCTGGTCCAGTTGCCGTTTTCATCTTTTATAGAACTTGGCATGTTTGGACTCGTTGATAGGATTTTCCTAAGTCTAGATGCCTCTAAGGAGTCTTCAATTTTATTGCAGAATTCTTTCCAAGAGGATCTTTTGCTTATTCGTAATCTCTTTTTGCAAATCCTAAGGGATTCCTTATATAGATCCCAGTCTATGGGATTTCTGGAAGATTTGGCTCGATTGAAAAGCTTCGCACAACTTTTCTTGAGCGGTTCTAGTTCTTTGGTCCACCAGTGTGGTTTCTTCTTCCCTCTTACTATGGTAAGAGGACAGGAGTTACACAAGGCATGGTTAAGAGCACTAGTTAGATCGTCGACTTTGCTGTCAAGATCCTTGGGGTTTGAAGGGAAGCTATTGTCATATTAGTTGTAACAATGTTTGAAGATTTCCCTGAATTTTACCCAGTCAGTTTTCCTATAATTACAGAAGCCTATGGGTTTTGGTGTGTCATCTGTTAGACTAAATTGGATGTATCTGTGATCAGAGAATAAGTGATCCTTAGATACAGCCCAATTTTCAATCTTGTTATAGATTGATTGAGATACAAAGGTAACATCTAAAACCTCTTGTCTGTTTTTTGTGCCAAAGGTTGGTTCGTTACCGATATTGCAGATAAGAAGGTTAGTACTAAGTATAAAATTAAAAAGAGACTCACCCCATTCATTTACGTCCATACTCCCCCATACTGCGTGATGTGCGTTGACGTCACTTCCTATTATAAGATCCGCTTTGAGCTTTGTTGCGCTTTTTATTACGCGCTCGAGCGTCTCTCCTGGTAGCGGCCCCGGTTGGTCATGGCCTAGATAGGCGGACGTAAGCCAGTAAGTCCCACTGTTGGTCTGCAGTTTTACTGTTGTAGTAAAAATACGTTAAGTGTTTTCTTTGCCAGTATGCAGGATCTTGGTTCACCTTTGTCCGTCACATACAGCAGAGAATAATCTTTCGTCCTGAGTCCTTTCACCACGGATTTATTAATCCATGGTTGCTGGATCAGGACTTTATCCTCGCCGGACTTGCTTAGTCGGAGAAGGAGTCCGGCCGAGGCTTTGATGGAGTGTTGGAGATTAATCTGGAGTATCTGCAGCATTGCTACAATCATCCAGCTTAATCTCCAACACTGTAGCATTAAGGTCCTCCATATCTGAGGCGGAGTCTAGCAACTCATCCTCAGAAAGGAGAACCCCAAGCATTTCATCGTCGGAGTCTAAGACTCCACCTTTGTTGTTGTCGTCCTTATCGGACGGTTTGATTTCAGTTGCGTCTTGATCAGACACTATTATTGTAGTCTTTTCGACCAGTTTCGAGCAAGACAGCTGTTCCAAAGAATCAGAGCAACTTGCCGCGTCTGTCTCCATGATGGAAGATTCGACGCTCGCAGTGGACTCCTTGGCTTCGGATTCAGCCGCTTGCTTTGGAAGCTTTGCAGCGTCCTCATCTTTTTTGTATATTTTCAGCACTAGGCTGTCAAAGCCGTACTGAATAACATCCCCGCGTGCCGCCAGAGGTTCTAATGACTCCTTATTCAGGATGACAAGAGCCGACCGATAACGACCCACCGACTCTTTTTCAATCACCGGAACCGTCCAATCGTGAGTTGCAGTTTTGCTTTCAACACTTTTTGGTTTATTTTTTATTCGACCTTCCAGAAACCGTTTTATTACACTAAACACCATAGATTTACTTTTTTAACAACTTCACTTATTTTGCAAACGGATTTTCCTTTTTGGTAATTGAAAATCACAATTTGCCTTTCTTCAAAGATTGTTTGCCTTGACATCTCGATTTTTTTTTTTTAATGCTGTCTTAATGAAAGCTCTACAAAAACTGCAACTAAATAATATGGATAACGTGGCAATTACAGTTAGTTTTCTTAGAAAACAGCATGTGTCCCACTTTGAGTGTGACCTGCATTAAAAAAAAAATACTAGACAGATCGTTTTCATCTATTTTTTTAAACAAATCGGGGTTGTTTTTTGATATTTTTTTTTTATTTTATAATAATTTGAGGTCAATATTAAGCAATAAAAATAAAAATTATTTAAAAAAGTGAGCAACTCTGCATTTTTTTCGTAAAGAAGTTTATTGAAGATTTTATTTCTTAGGTGTCCCACTTTGAGTGTGAGTGACTGTACATTCCTTAAACTATATCTGAATTTAATTTTCTGTTATTTAAATTTTGTTTATTTTTGAATTCTTATATGAAAAATTTATTATTTTGTTCTTATTTTTACATTATTTATGTTTATGTTAACGTTTATGTTGTAACATAAACATGCAGCAATTACTATATAGTACTTTTATAATGATTTATAATGATTGATAAAATATTGATTCAAAGTTGAGTTTTTTTCTGCATACCTTTACTATACAACATAACATTTATATAGAACCATACAAGGGCCCCATTTTCAAAAAGTGCCCAGGGCCCCTAAAAGGGTAAAGACGGCCTTGCTTGTAGTGAAGTGATCAGTAATCGAATCTTTTTTAGAATATTCCCCACTTTCCCAATTCAGAAAGAATTCACGTTTGTAGCTCTACTTTTGCGTCATCACTTTAAATGAAACCTTCCCTAGATGAAAGGCCGAATCAATTTGTACTACACAATAAAAAAAATTATTTTACTTTACTTTTAGCATGAATGAAAATAGCTTTGCCAAAAAACTACGATAAGAGTTCTTTGTTTTCAAAACTTTTTAATTTCCTTGGAATGATTTTTTATTCTTCTTAAAACCAAGACTTACGAAAGCTTAAAGCTTTCTTTGTTTGTTACACTACGTGAGTGTAATTTAAACATGAATCTTATCAATTAATGAGAGCCCATTCATATTGAAATTCCCACTTTCGTGTGTCTTATCAGCTTGATTCAGTTCTCATTTCTCATGTGTCGTGTCGTGACGTTTCAACCTACAACGCGTGAGGCACTTATAAGGTATACACACTGCGAACGCGACTTAGCTGTCACTGCTCACTGCCGGTATCAAAGTCTAAAATTTGTATAAAGTGCCCAGTTATTTTTAGCCCGCTAAATTATACTCAGGAAATCGCTTTGCACGCTCAGTTGTTGGCTGACTGGCATTCGTGAATCAAACTCTCTCAAGTCTCAACTGAACCACCCATGTTCTCCACGTCGTTGTTGTTGTCGTTTCGTTCCATAATTCGTGCAAAAAGATGTTTTCAACATTCAAATCCAGTTCATGCGGCCATGCACAAGCGATTAATCAGTGCATTTGTTGAGAACGATAGATACATTGTTGTTGTGCGGGAGGAGGATGATGATGATGGTGCCAATGGAAATGCCATGAAATTTCCCGGCATTTGGTTACGTGACAACTGTCGTTGCCCTCAGTGCTTTCATCAGGGTTCACAGAGTCGCCGAATCGACTGGGACAAGTTTGACACAAAAGTGAAAGTGCAAGACATTTCGGTAACTAAAAGTCTATAGTTGTTGTTGTGAATTGGTTAAACTAAGAGATTTACAATCGTTTATCGATTGAACATTTTTGTTGTTTGTACAGGCAGACAAGTTAGAGAAGTCAATTAAAGTGAAATGGAGTGATCAGCATTCTTCTACCTACGACTTGGAGTGGCTTAGAGAACGAGACTTTAGTGCTGCTAGGCGGGATAAATACTTAAATGAGTTTTACAGGCCGAAGCCAGTGCATTGGCAGGGAGCTGACTTAGACAAAGTGACCAACGTATTCAAGTTTAACGAGGTCGTAAACAACGATGAAGGTAAGCTGTCGGTCGTTACGGTAGCCAAATGTACTTAACAGCGTATAGTTAAAGTGTATCGTGCAACTAACAACCGGAAAAAGAACTTTCGCTTTTGTATAGAAGTAGGTTTTTGTTTGATGGGTTCATACAAGTGATTGCGTTTCCGGGAATATTCACTCAATCTTGGACATTGGAAAATAACCAAGTATATCTCAGTCACTCTTCAAATTCGAAAGATTTGGTACACGAAAGTGCTCAAAGATACAAGAGAAGTGTGTTTTTATATCATAAAATGTTTAATGGCGTTTGAAACTTCTCCGAGTGGGGATAAAAATGCTTTGTTGTGGAAACGTCCTTTAAAGAGAAAGGAAATGAATTTTCAAGAAATAGTGTCATGTCACTCAATCATTTGAGAATCTGAATAGTTTGATACCAAAGTAAGGGTAAAGAAAGTGTTCTTTTCAGTTTCGTGTCGTGACATACTCGTATGTAACCATCGCAGATGACTGTGAGCTTCTTCATAAATAAGCTCAATCATCCGCACCTTTCGTTTTCTGAATGAAATCGTTATCAGATATCGGGGCTGCCGATCAAATGCTTTTTCAAAGATGACAAAAACAAAAAAATAAAAATATGAAAGTCATGAAAAGAATTACCAACAACACAACACATTTAACCCAAAGTATGGGAGATTGAGTCCTTTCTTAACTTACCATACCAACCTACCAACCAGTGACATCAGGCAGTTTGACGTTTTTTGCTTTCTAGCCGAGGTTTCGAAGTAGTCGGATTAGCCAACGTCTTTCTGACGAAATCATCAGTGGAGAAGGTCTTCACCTTAAATGTACAAACTCTATTCAAATTTCTTGGTTTCAGCCCTGGTAGTAGGCTGATCCTGGGTCAGCGTCGAAGATGGTGTCATCTGCACGGATTGACTTCCTTCGTTGATGAGCCTACTAGGTCAGTATCACAGTCTTGCCTTGATCACGTTTTTGGTCGCTTCAATGATTTATGTTTAAGTCAATGCTATGGTTTTAATTTTGATCTGCACATAACTGATCACTGTATGACCGGAATGATGTTTAGCGCTCTAAAAACTTCCAAGTCCAAAAAGAATTCATCCTCCTCCTCGATTAAGAAGATAAACTTTGCCATTTGAAACAATGGCCTTCGCTTTGAAAATTGGGATTCCGTACTTGCAGATCGCAATGCTTCGAGTGCTTACGATCTTTTCCTAAGTATCTTACAGTCCTTTATAAGTTCCAATAGTTTTAACTGGTTGGTTAAGAGATGCGACAAGAAACTTAAGCCTTCGATAAACCAAACAGTTCTTAATAAAATAAAAATTAAAAATAAATTACGTATAAAATGTTATAAGCATCCAAATAACAGAGCTCTAAATATGCGTTATAAAACTATGTGCAAAAATATTAACAATGAAATCAGAGCTTGTCGTGATAGATATTATAACTCTTTGCTCAATAGATCTCTAGGAAATCATAAGAATTAATGGAAAGCAATAAATAGTATAATAAAGCCTAATGCTTTAAATAGGCCTACTCAAACTATACTAACTAATAATGGATTCGACTTCAATGATCCTGTTACGGTTGCGAATATTTTTGGTAACTTTTTTGGATCGGTTGGTCCATTATCAGATTCAAATTCTTTTTGCGATCAGTGTAACGGTGATTTGGGATATATTGAATATTTAGCTGAAAGGAGTTTTTACTTTGAACCTATCACTGGGTCTGAAGTTTACTGTTTAATAAACTCTCTTAACAAATCGGATGCACGTGGGGAAGATGGCATATCCAATTACATTTTGAAAATGATTTCACTTAATGTATCTGATATTCTAGCTCATTTGTTCAACTTAAGCTTTTGTACTGGCGTTTTTCCCGAGAAATTGAAATGTGCTATCGTGATTCCTGTATTTAAGAAAGGCAATAAAAAGGAGGCTAACAATTATAGACCTATATCATTGTTGTCCTCGTTATCTAAAATTTTTGAAAAGCTAAAAAAAATAGAATGTTACGATACCTGAAAAAAAATAAATTCTTCCGTTCATCACAGTTTGGCTTTAGGGAAGGACTATCCACTTTTAGATTTTTGTTCTATCATTAATAAGGGTCTCGATAGTAAAATGTATTGCGCTGGTTTGTTTGTAGACATAAGCAAAGCATTCGATACTGTAGACCATAGCACGCTCCTTTACAAACTTCAATCGGCTGGTTTTCGAGGTTTCGCTTATAATTGGTTTGAGTCTTACCTCAAGAACAGAACTCAAAAAGTTAAAGTTGAGGAAAGCTTCAGCGAATCTAAGATTTCAATCAATGGTGTTCCACAAGGTTCGGTCCTTGGTCCCATTCTTTTTCTCATCTACATCAACTCTCTATTCGAACTACCAATCTCTGGTAAAATAACAGCTTTCGCAGATAATCTTGGTCTAGCTTATAATTCATCTAGTGCATTGGATCTTTTAGCTGATTTGAATCAAGATGTCCATTTATTGCGGATGTGGTTTGCTAAACATAAACTTTGCATGAGCAACAAAACTAAAATTATGTACTTTAGCTTAAGAATTTGTGATGCTCCAGATTTGAAAATTGTTTTCCATGCCCAAAATTGTTTAAAATACAAACTATCTCATTGTTCATGTAATGTTGGTCTCAATTCATTACTTTATGATCTAGATTCTAGAGGCAAACTGCAGTCCAAACTGTTTTGAGAAAGAAGCAGTAAATGATTTCAAGTACCTTGGGATTGTGTTTGACCAGACTATGAGCTGGTCTAATCATATATCAGCTTTGAAGCAATACAATATTTAAGATCGTCAGTTAGAAGTTTTTATCATCTCAGAAAATTCTGTAATAACACAACACTTAAAACAGCTTATTTTGGTATATTCCATTCAAAACTCCAGTATGGCATAAGCTGCTGGGGTGGGGCATACCAAACTAATATCAATCCTCTCCTTGTTTTGCAGAAATGTGCAATGAGAAAGATCTACGGTGCTAATCGGTTAACTCCTTCTATGGCTCTATTTAGGTCCTTAAATGTTTTACCTCTCAGGCATTTTTATTCTTACAAAAAATCTAAAATATTTTTTAAGAGGGGTGGCTATTTACAAAGCCCAATTTCTAATGTTCGTACTATGCGAAGCAACTTTGAATGTCAAGTAATCGTCCCCCCTTTTCGTACTACTCATCTCAGAAACTTCTACTCCATCGTGTCCTGCAAGCTCTTTAATACCTTTCCAGCAATTATTCGTACTGGTCGCTCATTGTCTTTATTTTAAAAAAAAAAGTTAAAAACTAGCTTTTTGGATTTGAACACACTCAAATCGAGGTTTTGCTTTCCTATGTCTATTGATAATGAACTTTTTATAAAGAATCTATCAGATTTGCACAAATATGTAATTTTGTTTTCATTTTAAAATTTTGCATTTGTTAAGAACTAAAAATTGTAATTTTACACTGAAGCATTAATCATCCCACACTCACAGAAAAATAGAATTATGTAAAATGTTAGTGGTATTTAATAGGTACTATTTTATTCTAAATACAAAATGTCACTATAAATAAAATAAATAAATAAATAAAAATAAAAATAAATAAAAAAATCTTCTTCGGTGGTTTGGATGAGATTCTCTTCTAGTAGATCCAGTGCTTCAAGATATCGCTGATCAGGATGTCGTGGCTGGCGTATGATGTATCCTGTCAGGGTGGTCGTTCATGTTGCTTAGTTATCTTCGTATGGTTTCGATGAGATATCTGTCGATTTGTAGGATGGTTGCCTCCTAGTACAGTCTTTTGTTGCTGACTTGTCTCTGACGTATCCTGACGTATTGCAGTCCAGTGAGATTCGTAGGATTTTTCTCTCTATTATTGTCTCTTCATCTTGGTCTTCGTTGCAGTAAACCAAAGTGTGGGGCGAGTGAGTTGCTTGTACAGCAGAAGTTTCGTCTTTTGACTGAGTCCATTGTTTTTGCGCATGAGGCGATAGATCAAGTGAAAGACGAAGTTTGCTATCCTCGCTACAGCATCGACGTGGGGGTTGAAGCTCTGCAGCTCATTGAACTGAGTACCCAGGTATTTCACGTCGTTTTTGGGTGTCAGAACTGTCTCGTCCATTAACGTAATCTTGGTGCTGCGGCAATTCTTTGCAGAGCATCCTCTTTCCTCTTGCGTTCTAGTGTTTGTTTGCTGGTCTTCGGAAACAGAATAGTTCTGATTTGGCGGAGTTGACTTTGAAGCCCCAAGCCATTGGTAATAAATGGGATTTGTCACCCCAAATCACCCACTGGCTCTCCACCGCTGTCATCAGACAAATACTCACATACGGAGTAATGGTATGGTAGTGGACCGCTCTTGATAAAAGGTCCTACTGCGATAATCTAAGCAAGATCCAACGAACAGCCTGTTTGTTTATAAGCGGAGCACACCCTCAGCTGCCCTAAACATACTCCTTAATCTCACACCACTAGATATCTTCAGCAAACAAATGGCCGCCAGTACAGCCATTATTATCAGAGATATCTCCCAATGGACCGATAACAACATCGGTCACGCTACAATCCTTAATTTATTCGGATCAATTCCGTGCCACTCCGACTACACCATCCCCAATTGGTTTTTGATAAGTTCCAAGTCTCAATCCCACCGAGAACGACCTGGGAAGACGAAGAATTTTTGAGAGATGATTCAATTTATTTCTATACAGATGGTTCAAAAACCGAAGAAGGGGTAGGCTGTGGAGTGTATTCAAACCGACTTAACGTAAGTCTCTCGTTCCGCCTTCCAAACCATTGTAGCGTGTTCCAAGCGGATATTCTGTCGATCAAAGAGGTTTTATCATGGCTTAAAGAAAACGTGATATCCGCAGCGAATATCCGAATTTTCTCCGAGAGTCAAGCAGCCCTCAAATCACTCGGCGCTGTTTCTACGAACTCAGTAACCGCCCTTAACTGTCGCCTATCTTTTAAGAAGATGGCTGAACAGTTCAATATTCATCTTATTTGGGTGCCGGGGCACAGAGATATCGTGGGTAACTGCAAAGCCGATTAACTCGCCAGAAAAGGAACCGTTCTACCGATCTCAACCAGTAGGTTGAATATTGGTATACCAATCGCTACATGTAGACTCATGCTAAAGCAAGGAGCAATGGATATAACAAACAATAGGTGGAACAGTATCACTACGTGTGTGGCAACAAAACAGATATGGCCAGAACTAGATCCAAAACGCACAAGACATTTTTTATCCACAACCAGATTGCACGTTAGCTCCGTAATCAATGTCATCACCGGACATTGTCTGATAGGAAGACACGCCATAAGACTCGGCGTTTCCTCTAATGACTTCTGCAGAAGTTGCTTAGATGAGGAGGAGAAAGAGACAATCACACACCTCCTCTGCTCATGTCCTGCACTCTCCTTCAAAAGAAAACGGCATCTAGGAAAATATTTCCTTGGTGATGTAAGCGATGTGGCGAACACAGATGTCCTGCATCTCATTCGCTTTATCAAAAGCTCCAAAAGGTTTTGTTAAGTGAGGAACTCCCTCGCCTAAATCTTATGGTATCACAATGGACCTAATGCTGGTCTAAGTGTGTCAGTTGTTTTCCTGACAGCCATTTTAACCTTGCTAGTAACATTCGCAAAGCTGTCTTAAGGGTGCGGGTGCATAACTTCGGTGCAGGGAATTAACTTCACGGGCACTACCTTCACATGGGAAATAACTTCACCACAAGTGGGAAATAATTTCACCTTTTTTGTGGTGAAGTTATTTCCCACTGAAAGCTATATCCCACCTTCAGTGGGAAATAATTTCACTTTGTATTACAGTTGCAGATGATAACAATGCTTTCAAACTTACTGTCGCATGCTAATGAAACAAAAACTAAAACCCAGTGGTGGGGTAAAAGAAAGATTTCAAATTCTTGTTCTAAAAATGGAACTAGGAAGCAAAGGCTTTTCAAAGGCTGAAATAAATACGTACAAGCTTAAGATTAATAAAGCTAAACTGAGCTTACAGTGATAAGTAAACATTGAATAACTTAAAAAATCTAAAAGACTACGCCAATGGCTGCATCAAAACCCGCTAGTACTGTAATTTTTTATCAAAAAGGATTATGTTCAAGCTGAATACTACTTTTATAGCATTGAGCTTACCTCATTGTGAGTTTGATTTTTTTCAAGTTTAAGTGGCAAAGAAAAGTGAAATTTAAAATGGAAGTGTCTTACGAGTTTATCCCGGGCTTGCGGCAAACAAGTAAACTATTATACATAAATGAAGAAAAACAAATTTATTTTAAAAAATACACGCGAAAAAATGTGTCAGAGTATTCGTGCTACTTTAATTCATGCAAAGCATGTGTTTTTTTCGATGAAAGTGCGAAAAAAGTTGTTCGTGCAAATGAAGCTCTTCATCCACACAATGATCAAGAAAATGAGATGAAAAAAATGAAGTTCTTGAAAAATATGAAAGAGGGTTGTGTAGATAATGCACTGAAACGAAAGTTTACGGAGAGACAGATTTTTGATAGTTGTCGAATGGAACTTAATGATGAAACTGTTGATGTTCCTTTCAAACAAGTAAAAAGAAATTTAAATAAAGTAAGGACACAGAGCTTGCCACAATGCCCAAAAACGCCAATGGAGGTTCACCAATGTTTCGAAAACAAAGCGTTTTTGGAAAACTATGGAATTTCCAGATTTAATAAACTGAATTTTTACCAACATACCATCTTGGAGAGCAATTTCAGCTACACGGTTCTAATGTCAGCCAAAATCGCAGAATTGATAAATTCCAGCCTGTGTAATGGTGAGCACAGAAGGTATTTAGTTGATGGTACTTTCAATATTGTTCCAACATCCACTGGCTTCAAACAATTATTAATTGTTCATTTTGCATATGCAGAACATGTGAGTACCCATACTTTTCGATTTTGCAACAGCAGTTATAGTGTAAAGTTATACTTTAGTCGTCAAAAATAAATGGTTGTTTCTCAAATATGTATTTGAAAAACACTTACCTTTCGTTTTAGTGCATAACATAAAGTAAATGTGAACTATTGGTGAAATGTGTAGCATTAAAAATAATTTAAATAAAATACATACATATTTTTCAAAAACAGATCTTTCGGCTTTGTGTCTTACCTATAAGATGAGGAAATATATTGAATAATTCGCTGGAAAAATATGTATATAATAATAACTGATGCTTCGCAGCTGTGTAGCCTTAAGCATCAGTTATTATTATATTTACATTTAAAAAAAATAGATCTACACTACAACGAAATTTAAGTTTTTTCCAATACATGTATGTAAGGTTTCAATAAAATCATAAAGGTTTTTGAGAAAATACTCGTACATTTAATGATCTATATTTTTTCTAGGTTTATCCGTTTTTATATGTATTGGCTTCCCATAAAACTGAAGAACTTTACGTTCATTTGTTCCAATTTGTGGATAAAAATTTATTTGAGCTTCGTCCATTTTCATTTATGACGGACTTCGAAGCTGCACTGCGAAAAGGACTTCACACAGTATTTCCCGACGCTGCACTAAAAGGATGTTGGTTCCACTATACGCGGGCAATCCGGAGGAAGGCTTCCAAAATTCCGGAATTTATACCAACTATGAGGAAAAACCCCACTCTTTCTAAATGGTTCAAAAAGGTCTTGGCTTTACCATTGGTAAGCCCAGAAAATATAAACAAATCTTTCGATTTATTAAGAGCTGAAGCTCAAACAATGAATTTAAGACCTTTGTCTATTTTCGCTGCGTATTTTCAAAAACAATGGATTTTGCGGGTTAGTACTGAACTAATATTCAAATGTAATCAGAAGTGAAATTCCTATGCTTTTAGGAGACTCCAACTAACTTTTCTGTTTTTAATGAAAACATGCGGACTACAAGTGCTTTGGAACTTGGAAGGCTACAACAGCCGACTAGGGAACAAAATTCATAGGCATGGAAATTTTCTCAAGTTTATGGACTGCTTGCTTGACGAAGAGTACAACATTACTTGATACTTTATTGCAGCTCTAGATGGAAAAACTTTAACGCTTTTTGAAGGCCCTAAACGAATTTTTAAAATACGAGACGAAATAATTGCAAAATTGACTACAAAATTAACAAAAAAAAAAATTACTTTGTCTGAATTCTTGCCACAAATTATTCAAATTTTTGGTAAGAAGACAGATATGTTTCCGAATTCTGAAGACATATCATCAGATGATGACAACGATGACTCCCTCGACGTAAACTTACCAAAAGACAGTAGTTTATGTATAATTTGTTTTGACAAAAAAAGAGATATTTTATTGCAGCCATGCAATCACTTCAAAGTCTGCAGAGATTGCTATGCAACAATGGTTGAAAACTGTCGCTCCTCAGTTTTATGTCCATATTGCAGAACTATCGTTCAAAATTCAATTGCAGTTTATCTATGAAGTGTTTTTCATATCTTTGTTTCAAAGCGATGTTGTTTTGAAAATTTAATTTGATATTACGTATTATGTTTTTTTCTAGAATTGAGTTCATTCATATATTTTTATAATATACATACGCGAACCAGTTTCTTTTTTGTGCCTTTTTTTATTTTGTAAACTTTTTTTTGCAATAAAACGCTTAAAACCAATAACTTTTTTTTGGTGGATGTCTTTATAATGTTCAAGCTGCAGGTGGGAAATAACTTCACACAAATTTCTGGTGAAGCTATTTCCCACTTTCAATGGGAAATAACTTCACCACAAAAAAGTGAAATTATTTCCCACTTGTGGTGAAGTTATTTCCCATGTGAAGGTAGTGCCCGTGAAGTTATTTCCCTGCACCCATAACTTCACAGGTCATAACTTCACATGGGTCATAATTTCACCTATAGTGGGTTATAATTTCACTTTTTTCGGGTGAAGTTATGTCCCACCTTAGGTGAGCAACAATTTCACCTGAAATTTGTGTGAAATTATTTCCCACCTACATTGTAAAAAATCTTTAGAAATCCAATCAGTCAAAAGCCAACAAAAATTATAAATTGTAATCAATTTATTGAAACATTTTTACTAACAAAAAATATAAAAAACTGTTATTTATAAAAAAAAAAAAATTATTCTTATGAAAGGTACTTTATATCATATTATTATTTTCAAAACGCCGTTTCGTAACTCTTCTGAACCTCTAATGGTGTTTTTGGGCATTTCGGCAAGCTCTGGGATCTTATTCTATTCAAACTTCTTTTTAGTTGTTTGAAATGTACATCAACAGATCCAGTATCCTGATCCATGCGATTATTTTCAAAAACCTGCTTTGTCGCTAGCCTTCGAACATCACTTACGCAGTCTTCTTTGATGTTTTTTTAGAAACTTCATCTTTTTCATGGTATTTTCTTGATCCCCATGTGGATGAAGAGCTTCGTTCCCGCGGAACGAACCTTTTTTTCCTTATCATCAAAGAGGACACATGCTTTGCATGTACTTACATAGCACGAATAACGAGAAACACTTTTTCGTGTATATTTTTTAAAATATATTTGTTTTTCTTGAATTAAATATAACAACTGACTCGTTTTACGAAAACCACTGATAAATTCATACGATAGATCTGACATTTTAACTTTAACTTTTTGATAAACTGTACTTGCTGAAACTCGCGCTTTAAAAGTTCAAATCACTTTAGCTTGCTTAACAATCAGTCTCTGACTAAGTAAGACTCAAGAGTATCAGCATCAACACAATTTACTCACGTTTAGAAATTACAGTAATATCGGATTTAGAATTTTACCATGAACGTAGACTTTCAAAATTTGCATACAATAAAATATTTACATAATAAAAAATATTATTTAGTCAAAATTTATTTATAATAAACTTATGATAAAAATAAAATATTTGGAGAATTCTTCTTTTTTCTTAGGAAAAATAGGTCTTATTTATAAAACCCGTAAGTAAAGGGGTCCCATTGACCTCAAATAAATTTACTCACCCCACCACTGAAATGCAGTTTTTCGTGAATAAATTATGCATAATCAAATAGCTCTAAAAAGTAATTTCTTGTAACTGTAATAAAAAGTGAAATTATGTCCCACCTTGTGTGGGACATAACTTCACACAGAAGTGAAATTCTGGCCCACAAAAAAGTGAAGCTAATTCCCACCTAAGGTGGGACATAACTTCACCCGAAAAAAGTGAAATTATAACCCACTAGAGGTGAAATTATGACCCATGTGAAGTTATGACCTGTGAAGTTATGCACCCGCACCGTCTTAAGTAGGCTTCAACTTACCTGGCAAATATCGGTGAGATAGCCTTGATTTACATCAGAGAGTCGTTTGCAATTAAAAGAGTTTCCGCGTTCCTAGGCTGTGGTTTTAGTTGGAGAAGTTTATGCACTAATCCTTGAATCCAAACACTGTCGAATGCTTTTTCGATGTTGAGAAGGCATTCAAAAATGACTTGGTGACTGTTCAAAAAAGATGAAGACGATATCGTGCTGGAATTTTAGGAGAGGATGAAGAGTGTAATGTTTTCCCCGAAATCTGAACTGGAATCATGCAATTTTCATTGCAGAATGACTCAAAGCCTCAACAGTACTTCTTCCAGAATTTTGCTCATACTGCAAAGAAGAGAAATGGGCCAGTATGCAGAGACATCTGTGTTTTTGGGTACACAGAGAAAAATTGACCACATAAAATAGAACAAAAATAATCAGATTTCTCTATGGTTTTCATCCAAGAAGAAATTCTGATAAAAACAATGAAGAAAATCCTATCAAAAGCTTTCATTGTTATTCAAGAGGATTATCATATTAAAGTAAGAAGATATCTAGTACATTATGAAAAATAATGTAAATGAGAATCTTATTATTAATATTTGAATGACTGTTTAAAGCAAAGTGGAAAACATATTGAAACAATTGTTTTTGCACATGGTTTTAAATGGATTTTCTCATGTTCACAATCATGTTTCTCTATGTTTTCAGGTGATTTCCACATTATTTTAATAATAATCCCTATCGTCCCTTGGAGGTTTTTCTTATTATTCCAATACGCTTTTTGATTGGATTTAGAAGAAATTCATATTATTTCAAACAGTTTTCCCTATTTTCCCAAAAAGTATTTCGCATTTTTTTAATTTGGTTTCTTATTGTTTTCACAAGATATTCACTTATTTTTTACTAGTTTTTCGTATTATTTTAATATGTTTTATACTTACTTATAACTAGATCTTCCACTTGTTTCCAGGAGGTTCTCACCTCCATTACATTGAAAAAAATTTATGTTTATTTTAATGTAAATATTTTATTTTATAAAAAAGTGTAACAAAAAAGAAAAAAACAACAAAATCCATTACATACTACTTCATCAAAACTATTACCTTGATTTCGTTTGGGAAGATATTTGTGATGGCGTTCGCCCAGAGACTCATATCCCTTTAGGACATTTTTTTGCCGCTCCAAACAAATCTTTCCACAATGAAATGGGTTAAATCCTTCTGCAATTTACTTGTGAGGTGTCCATTTTTTTCGTAAAATGACAGAAGAAGGTTCCCTCTTACTCTAGATTTTAAAAGATTGTTGAGATCAACTGCTTCCTCTTCTTTAAACTCTTTAATTTGTGAACTTGTTGAAGTCATTGCATCAATATCGTTTGATATTTTTTCCAACCATTCCAAGACCTTTTGTGTCGATGGTGATGATTGAGTTGGTTGGTCACACTGCAAGGGTATATTCTGAAAAAGAAAAGCGTACCCAGTTTTCTTAGAAATTGTTTTCTTAGACAGCATGTATAGCGATCAGCAAAGATCATACAAGCAAACTTGGTTTATCTTTAATTGATTGCTATAAATGCTGCTTTATTGCAAATAGAAAATGTAGGTAACTAATACTTACCCTTTCTTGTCTACACATTTTTAGGCCCGATAAAAATTTCACTCTTTCCCAATAGTATCCAACGATGTTCACATTGGAAAAAAGTTTGTCCACGTCGCCTAATTCCATTTTTTTAAGACTTCTTCGAATTGACGCCATATATTTTCAGAAACTCCAGCGTAGGGCTATTGAGCCCCCAGGAATTGTATATTTCTGAAGTTTTTTGTACGTCACTTTCGTTCCAAAACTGCATGGGTACATTTACAACTTCACACAAATCACTTGACACTTTTTCAGTATTTTCACTAAATAACAAATTAAGATCGATTGCTCTTTCCATTTTGTGGAGAATGAACTCGTGACCACAACCGTCAAAGGACAAAGAAAAAGTAAATTTGCAGTGCGGTGTTTGTTGAGTAAGAGAATCAAAATAGTTTTAAAGAGAAACTCTCATTGTTATAAGAAGATTTTCTTCTGAAAGTGCTTAAATATAAGAAAACACTTTGTTTTAAAATTATGGCAATTATTGGCTTAAGAAGTTTTTCTTTTTCAGCTATATGAATCCATATGCAGTTCTTATAGCTTACACAATGATGAAAAAAATGCATATTGATATACTGACTTTTAAAAAATGATGCCGGGGAAAACTTTTTGTTTTTAGAAGTTTCCCTTATGAAAAATTCTATTAATAAGTTCAACATAACAAAGGTGATGATTTATTGGAATAGTCTTATAACCCCACGAGGTAAGAAGAATCGGGCAAAAGCAATGTGATAGTCTTATTAGAGTTTCTATTTGATTTTAAAAGATTTTCATATTGGAACGGTTGAATTAAGAAAAAATATTTGATTTGTCTTATTGAAGCAAAAGACTTATCAGATATTCCAATTATTAGCTAAAATAAGTAAATGTTCTTTTAAAAACAAATAGAAAAACTTATGAAATATTAGAAAAGATTTGCATCATAAAAATAATAGGATTTCTCAATGGAAATATCATATTATTTATATATTTTAATAGAGTTTTCTAAGTAAAACAGCTTTATATGGCATACTTTTTGATTTTAGGTAGTAAAATTTTTCTCTGTGTATTGCCACTATTTTTGCAGTTTTCCGTTTACTGGAGAAGTAGCAGTTTTTAATGCACTGTTTCTTCGTCATTGACTGATATTAGCTTAGCTTGTGGACAAAATTGCACTACCTTGTGCAGTTGACTCTCTGGTTCTACTCTGTGCCCTGTGACTTGCCTCAACTAGGAACGTTTCGAGTATACTTGTTCTTAGGCTTCGATAAGATCACTTTTCTGAGTTTACTTGTCTAAGATTTTCATTTCGATCGAGCGACTAGTTTGAAAGAACGCAGTGATCCACTTACCCGTAACTAAACAGGTGTATCCGTTACAAAAATGAAATAAAAAATAACAAAAAAGTAAAAAGCAATTTTTCTTTTTTTTCTTCAGTCAAAGAAAATTGATCATAAACAACGAAATTTTTCTTACAGAGCTCAAAAATTGGCTTGAATCCCTAGCCGTGTATGGCGTAGCCATAATTAAAGACTCTCCGTTGGAAAAGGATGTCGTTAGACGATTGGCGGAAAGAGTTGGTTTCATTCGGAAAACCACTTATGGGTCTGTTCATACAGCACTTTGCCATTATTTCTCATCAAACTTAAACTCCATTTTCAGTGAGGAATTCATAGTTCAATCAAAGCCAGGTGCTAAGAACGTCGCTTACCTATCCGATCCGCTTCCTCTACACACCGATCTTCCTTACTACGAGTACAAGCCAAGTGTCAACATACTGCACTACATGGTTCAATCACATTCCAAAGGTGGAAGCAACACTTTAGTCGACGCTTTCCACATTGCCGATCGTTTGAAAGTCGAGTATCCAGAATATTTCAAGATCTTGACAGAAACCACTGTCGATTGGAACGACATCGGCAGTGACGGCGGACAAAACTTTCACAACATTTGGCGCTCTCCGGTGATATGGTAAGATTTTGTAGTCAAAAATGATCCAATTCGACTTTCATTTGTACTTCACTTTTTTTACTCACAGCTTGGACAAGAATGGCCACTACACAAGGATCAACCACAGCATTCCCCAGAGGGACAGTCATTTCTCTGTTGACCTTGATGATGTCATTCCCTGGTATGAGGCTTATTCGAAATTTGTCCAAATGGTGCGAGAAGATGCAGCTGAGTTTAAGGCACAACCAGGTGACGTTCTAACGTTTAACAACATTCGTCTTCTGCATGGACGAACTGGCTACGATGACACCGATGTTAATGTGCGATACGTTGTCGGAGCTTACTTGGACTGGGACATCATCTACTCAAAGCTGAGAGTTTTGAAAACGAAAAGAACCGATCCTTGAATCTAACAGTCGATAAAGAAAACCGATTATCAAATGATCAGAAGCATTTTTATTTATTCCCTTAGTTGCGAACCCTGAAGACGTTACAAGGCAAGTTGCTTCTAGTTGCACTTGCTTCATCACGGAAGACAAAGTCACCTGCACTCCAATCAAAAGGTTTAAACCTTTACTTTCGAAATTGAGTGACGCTGTTGTCATCTATACGGGCGATTAAAACTATTTGGTCTCGATTTTACTTTGGAACAAAGCTTCATGTCAGTTTGAAAATCAACATATTCAACTCCTTCTGTGCATTACTCTGGGGCAACTGTCATCCAAAAATATTCATAAAAATCTATGCCTGACCAAACCAAGTGGGCATGGTAGCAGAGAGTAGGCAAAGCCATTTATGAACTGAAAACAATCCTCTCATCAATATGTATGCGGTTTTCATAAATGGAAGATGTAAATGCTGACATGGATGGAGATGGCGATGGCGATGGAGAGATGCAAGAGAATTGACCCAACTCATCCATGTATAGATGGCATTGTAATTGAGGTATGTCAATCGGCAATCCACAGCATGGGCACTGCACACTGCACAGCACAGTCAAAGGTAAACGCTTTACAAACAACTTGCATTTCACATTAAGTCATACTGCTCTTGGCTATATTCGTACATCGATCGATAAACATCCCGTAATCTTTTATTACGTTATTTGGAATAAATCATCAATAAATTTGCCCAGGACGGGACACAAGCAAAAACGTCGCATTGTCCATGAAGAAATCACTGCGATTGAGGCCATAAAAGGAGCCTGAGTACAAATCGTTGTCACATGTGAGCAGAATTTTTATTAAAACTGCCAGCGGCGGCGGTTGCGGCAGTCGCTGGCGGCCGTAGCAAAGCTTATACAATACTATACACGTACCATGCGAGAAGCCAGTCAATGTCTTCGATGGTCGAATGGACGGACGGACGGACGGATGGCCGGACTGGTTCCTTGAAGTACCTGTGAAGAGAATTAAAATTGCCGAACCGATTGAAACGCGTTTTTGCTGCTCGGTTTGGGTTATGTGGCATTGTTTTGGTCTTATTGCCGGGAATGCAAGTGATCTACGCATGGAATGTTGTCCGCGGCGTCGATGGCGATGTGCAGTATATGAAAATGCTTTACAGATCTACATATATGGCAGGGCTCACATTGTAAGGCACGGTAACGTCCAGCAGCACAGCAGGACCAGTCAAAGGCAATATCTCAACAAGCGATGCGAAGTATTGGTGCGGTCTTTCGGAAGACGGCAATCGTACGCTTGAGACTATTCAATATGGCAGTCGTTTATAGATACCAATTTGAACAGGGTTGCCATGATAACGAGTCACTGTGGTTTTTATAAAAGTGTCACTTGAATGAACTCCCACAGCTGTGGTCATGGGTAGGTGCCAGTTGAGACGTTTTCATTGAGAAAAGTTTTTGGGAGGGTCAAGTCTGAAAAAACTGACCTAGGTCAGTCTTGGGACACTCCGAAAATCTTTTCTTTGCATTCGGATTGGACGTTCATCAGCAACTAAGACTTAGATACAAGTCTTTTTTTCGGTCGAAGGTTTTCAAAATGCTAACTGCGACCTAAATACCGGTCCATTATACTACAAAATATCAGAATTCTAAGCTCATCGGAGATCTCGTTTCCAGTTAAGTCGTTTCAGGCCATCTGAAACTCAAAAGAGGCTCAAAGAATTTAGTCTTCCGATCGCATTCAGAGAGGTCTTGCATTTCTTGATCAATTTCGAAGTACATAGTTAGAAAGTTGATTAGAGACCTAAGCAGAGCTTAGCTATCGCTGCAGACACAAATACTTCTCTGTATCCAGTCATTCTTCGTAACGTAGCTTACAGCCACTTGGTATTTGGATAGCATACGCCTCCGCTTGGAAGACGAGTGCGTATGTGCCTAATGAGACGTGCAGTCGTATATCACCGTTCTCCACAAAGGCACTAGCGCCCGATCCATCATTCGTTTTGGAACCATATGTGAAATGTGAAGATTTGATGACAATCTTTTCCTGGCTCAGATCTTAGAGTGAACCAGTCCTGAACCGAAGCAAAGCTGACTGTGTATTTTTGACGCAGTTTGAGCTTTGGGATTATCGTGAGTCAAAAGATATGCGAGTTCCTCTAAGCTCCAGTTCGAATTGTGTCAGAGACCACATCTCTTTTAAGAGGATTGAAAGAGAGTAGAGACCGTTTCTAACAAACCAGGTGTCAATCAGCTTTAGCAGAGCCTCTGCTCTAGAACAAGCGGCTTTGCGACTGGATCTATCCGAAAGCATGGCGACGTCACCGTCGTCGACAAATGCTTGGGCGTGCACGTAAGATCCATTGAGCTTTGAGGATTTCAAGTTGAAAGTCGATCAGCATGCATTACAGAAGAGTATATGGAGAGCCACCTTGTTGACATCCCTTATTCACTCCTGTTGTAACATATTCTAAACGCTCCACTTTAACGATCACTGTTCTATTTATTAGCTTTCCTGAATCCGCAAAAATAATGATTCGTTCACACCATTTTCTCAGTCAGCATTGCACATGCCATAAAAGCGAGCATTGTCAAAAGCACCTTCTATGTCAATGAAAATGCCCAAATGCCCATAGTAAAATCTTTCTTGTCTTGGGAAATAATTCCTATGTACTTTTTTCCAATTGTAACTTAATCAAAATGAAAAGACTGTTACTTATACTTTTATTTTACCTTTTTATAAATTGCAAAATCATACTTGCTGAGCCGCCGCCGCCGGGCATTTATCTGGTCTGCAAGCTAACAAGTCATATAAAGAAGTGTGTCAAAATAAACGGCTTAACTAGACCAAAAGCCTAGCTAAAAACTTGGAAAAATGTAAGGACTCGAAAACTTTTTGGTTTAACGTAAAGGCATTAGGTGGAAACAATCGTTTATCTGACAGTTCATTACAAGCCAACATTTTAGCCTCTCATTTCCAATCACTATTGACAGGTAGTTCTGAACATCAGTCTTTTCACTATGCCATACAAAACCTAGTGGTTGACGAGCTTGACTCGCCAATAGTTTTATGTGAACTTGATATGGTTCTCAAAAAGATGAAAAATAATAAAGCTCCAGGTATCGATGGCATCCCTGTAGAGTTTTTCAAACATTCTACTCTGGAATTTAAACAGTACCTGCTATCGTTTTATAATTATTTGTTTGAAAATTCCTGTATCCCTAACAGCTTTAATAAAGCCTTAATCTTTTCTATTTTCAAAAAAGGAGATGTCAGCTTGCCTGAGAATTATAGAGGTATTTCAATACTTAATTCGATAAGGAAGGTGTTCGCTACAGTTCTGTACAATCGACTTTCAAACTGGATTGAATCAAATCAACGATTAAGCATTTTTCAGGCTGGTTTCCGTGCTGGGTTCTCGACAGTTGACCATATTTTTGCTCTGTCAAGCATTTCCACCAAATTCATTCAAAGGAAAACAAAATTATATGCATGTTTTGTTGATTTCAAAGCAGCCTTTGACACAGTCAACCGCCAAGCTCTTATATACAAAATGGCTAACATTGGTATATCCAGGAAATTCCTGACAATTTATGAAAAGTTTCTTTGTGAAACTAATGCTACGGTTTGGGATGGATCGGAGACATCAAGTTGGTTTGGAACTACGACAGGTGTTCCTCAAGGATGTGTCTTGAGTCCAATCTTCTTTGCTCTTTTCATTGACGATATTTGTGAAAACCTACCCGGCGGTGTCAGTATTTCAGACATGCTTGTCAAAGTGCTTCTCTATGCGGACGATCTTGTCATGCTGGCAGATAATCCTTCCTCTCTTCAACTTCAAATTAACAGGCTTCAGAGGTACTGCAACACCTGGGACCTAAAGATTAACGCTTTGAAAACAAAAATTATGGTGTTTGAAGCTCGGAAATGTAAGAGGTTGAGAGAAGAAAATTGGTTTCTGAACGGTGAACGCATAGAGATAGTACAGGAATTCAAATATCTGGGAGTGTTAATGTCTGCTAATGGTAGCTTTACGAAGCATGTTAAGGAGAAGAGCAAAGAAGCCAAAATTGCACTTGGCGTGATTTGGCCTAATTTCTATGCAAATGAGAATATAGACTTGGGCTCTAAGTATCGGGTTTTTGAAGCCACAATCAATACTTGTTTGTGTTATGGTATCCAAGCGTTTGGCCATACCCATTTTGAGGAGTTCGAGCTTATACAAAGGTTCTTCTTCAAACGCCTTTTTCGTTTACCGAATTCTACTCCAACATATGCTATCCACGTTGAGTCAGGTATTACCCCCATTTACGTAAAAAACTTAAAAACTCAATCTGATTTTCTGATTAGAACTATGAAAAAACCCGGTGTTAGTCTCCACAAGTCAATAATGCAAAATCTTTTGCGCACGCGATCGTCTCCTTTCAAAGAATGGTGTGATCTTGCACTGTCTTGCATGGTCTTCAATATACTCTTTCAGAATTCAACTTAGATAGCTGGCACGAGTTTTTTGCAAATGTCATATCGAAGGTAGATGAAGAGATATACCTCCAACATTTAAGGCGTGCGTCGGCGTCAACAACGAGAATTATGTACAGGGATTTGAATCACCGCCTCCAAGCCAAAAATTATTTTAAAATAGAATTCCCTGCTAGAGCTATAAGCACTATTTTTAGAGCAAGAGTGGAAATTCTTAGCCTGAACTTTATTCCTCACCGATCAGATCTATCAATCTTGTGCAATTTTTGTAATAGAAACGAGCGGGATGATATTCACCATTTTATAGCCATTTGCCCAATTCTGCAGGAGCTTCGAAGGCTCTATTTCCAACAAAGCGTCCTCTCTAGGCCACAACTGATAGACATTTTGAATGGATCCGCAGGGTGGACAAATCTCTACAAGTTTTGTGACCATGCTCTTGCATATCGAAACAGTTTTTTGTAGTTTTTGAATTTTGAGTAAATTTTGATTCAACTGGTTAATTTATCATTAAAAAAAAAAAAAAAGGTAAAGTCTATATCATTTTCGTATTTTGTCTGAAAGCTATAATTTTTGCAATAACTTTGTATATTATAATACTATATTTATTTGCTTTGTAATTTTGTTATTTCGTCTTAAAGTTATAATTTTTGTAAGAACTTTGTATATAATAATATTATATTTATATATTACAATAGGTATCTATTCTTGTTAAATTAATCTATCAAATCTATCAATTTTATATTTAAACTCGTCATGTATTAGAAATGTCATTATCTGGCAGACGGCAACATGCCATGTCCATAAATTCTTTTTTTGTTTTTTTTTTTTATCTGGTCTGTATACCTAGTTTCAAAGTCTCCATTCTCGTTCTTCCGTTCCCGTGATGGGAATACGGGTATGTATAGGATATATTACTGAGGTATATTGTAACACCCTAAAGTTAAAAGAGTTTTTGAAATCGATCAAGTAGTTTCTAACTTTCCGTTCCTTATCCCGTTTACGTGGGAATATGGAGATCAAATCTTGACAAGAACCATCCCTGATGGACTAAAAAAATTAAGTTCCCATTTCCACAGTTTCTCAGTCTTCTTCTTCTTTCCATTTCTGGCGTTACGAGTAGTGATCTTGAAGCGATCACAACTCTCCCACTTTTCTGCTTCACACTAGTGATCCGCCTGTGGGGTACGCCGCGTTGACCTCAGAAAGCGTCGGCAAGCCTCCCGGTTTTGGATTGTTCCATGTCTGAGGCCAACCAAATGCTGCTGTTTTTGCATTTGCTTGTACCAGGAGTGTTTTGGCCTGCCTTTTCTTTTTCGTCGCGAATTTGTTGAAACGTTGTACGATATTGCCTTTTGGACGGGGTTCTGCGGATCTCTCCTTTGAACATGACAATACCAACTGAGCCGGTCGTGCTGAATTTTGTCCAAGATGGTACTTTTGACATGAAGGCTTCCACGGATCTTAGTACTTCTAACTCGATCAAGCTTTGTTACTCCTGCTGTCATCCGAAGCATCTTCATTTCGGCTGCCGTCAATTTGCTCTCATACTTTTTGTACATTGTCCAACATTGTGAACCGTATGTCAGAGCTGGACGGACAGCTGCTGTGTAGAGTCTTCCCTTCAGCTTAGGGGGCATTTTTCGATCACAGAAGATAGCGGAGTTTTCTCGCCACTTCATCCACCCTACGCTTACTCGATGATTGATGTCGTCATCACAAGTTGCTTCACTATTGATCATAGATCCCAGATATTTAAACTTTTCACACTTGGGAAGCACATTTCCATTCAAATAAATGTCTGGAATAGGCTTGTCTGGATCAGAAAAAGGGCAGCACAGGTATTCAGTCTTTTTAGCGCTAATACGGTACCCATTTCCTTCCAGAACATCAATCCAAACGTCAAGTGCTCGTTGCAGGGATGTAGGATCCTCGCTTATGATGGCTCCATCGTCAGCAAAGAATAATTGTTTTACAGTTTCTCAGTCTATGTTATAGAATAGTCTATTGATTATGTCATTTCTTAAGGAACTCGAAATTGAATGGATTTTTATTGCATGAATCGATTTATGAGCTTATTTTAAAGAAAAAACCGAAAGTGCTATTAAATTAGAGGGTGCAAATCGGAGATATGGGTTCTAAATCATCGTTATTCGTTTTTTCAATATATCTCGAAAACGAAGCAAAATTTTGATGCAATTCAGGATGTTTTTAGTAGAGAGCAAATTCTCCCATTGAAATTTTTCTTTTGAAAAATTATAAAAAAAATTTTTTTATCCAAAATAATAAAATTCCTGACAAAAAAAGTCAATTTTTTAAAATATTTTTGAGTTTTTTCAATGGCATTTCTTTCTGGTTGCAGATAGGTATAGGCAATGCTTTATAAAAAAGAAATTGAATAAAATTTTCATTTCAATGCTATATCAGAGAACTTTCTATGTTTGAAATTAACCGAAATATTGTCACTTGAACATAAAAACTTATCGTCATTTTTCATCTTATTTATTCTGACTGCAGTTTCTTTACATGTAGCAACTAGCAAACCCGGCGAACTCCGTTTCGCCACCAGATGGCTTCGTTTTTTGTAACATTTCGTTTTGCGCAGCACAAACCAGCCGTTTCTCTTTTGAACTTTAACGCATTGCAATATCGGCATACAGTCGTCATTGGTCCAATATCTAAATTGTGATCAACATTGTAGTTCGCAGTGGGATCATATTGGAATGCCAAGCGATTGTATGATGCCAATGATCTTCTTGTGCTCAAGCGTGACACAATCGGGCATTTTCTCTTATTATATTTTGTTGTTCTTCGCTTAAGTTCTGAGAATACACTTGTTGCTGGCTTGCATGTCTTGTGCGGCGGCCGATGTTCACACGTCGTACTCTCGGCATTTTCGACTATGGTTTGACTGGTGAATTTAACCTCAAATGCACGATCCACATAATTTACACAGTTCAACTTACCACCTTAAGGACAAATGCCTGCTGTTGAAGTTGAATAAAAATTTGCACAATACGCGTGATTGATTTGATGGTTTCCATTTTAACTGTTAGGAAACGAATAATTTTAACCTCAATTTCACAATTTCACAGTGAACACAATACTGGTTCTAAGTTAGCTTTGTCACATGAAATTAACTGAGCAGAGTACCTACAATGAGTAGATGTCAAACAATGTATCAAGCACTGGCGCCATCTACTTAAAATGAAACGTACTTATTTTCGTGGGGGATACTCACACACCACGTGCTGGCGCCGATGTAGTACATGCTATGGATCAAAGATGGCGCTGTACGTGAAAAATGATTTTCCCTTCCTGCTTTTCCTGTGAAATTTTTCCTGAATTTTCTTTGCTATAAGCCTCACGAAGCCCGAGACCTTTCCAATGAATGCAAAACCGTGGAAATCGGTTCGTGCGTTCTGGAGTTATAGCGTCAGGAATTAAAACCCGACTTATTTTTATATTATAGATGATAAGATATAAAATATATGTATGTATATATGTTGAATCAGACCTAAGCAACTCATAATACTGTATCTCAAAATACTGTTTTTCTAAACACTGTTTGTGCAAAATACTGTATGATCAAAGTACTGCAAGTCAAAATACTGTATCTCAAAATTATGTATTTCAGAATGCTGCATGCGCACTTTTTTATATTCTCAAAACAATTTTTACTTTTCGGCCTACCTACAGCATTTTGAAATACAGAATTTTGAGATAGTATTTTGATTTACAGTACAAGGAATTTTGTGATTTCGTTGTGTGTGTTTTTTGGCATCTTTCGTTAGCTTGTTTTTGTTGATGAACTTCTACTTATACTTATTATACTTTACTTATCTATGACTTATTAATGTATATAGCTGTGGTCGCGACTTCGTGCGCGTGGAATAATGACTTTCAGCAGCATTTTTAGCTTTTTAGGCTATTTATTTTGGAAATAAAACACATTCATGCATTAAAGTAACCTATTGTTATATTATTTTATTTAAGTACATTTTTGCACACGACGTTCTTATTTTTTCCATGTTTTGGAAAAAAAAGGTTTTGCGGGTATTATTCCAGATGTGTAATTTGTAGGTGTGTAAAATTCTAGATTTCTTGTTATTGGCACTGGAATACCAACTTGCAGCCACTCTTGGTACTCCTAAGGAGTCAGGAAACTCTATAGGGTACGATGTGACTTGCTCAGTGTCCATAATATTGTCTACTGATAGACATTCGACAACATTCCCCACCAGGTCTGATATCATTTATTAGATTGTATTGTTACCTATTTCATTAGTCTGCGCCGAAATCGACCTTTCGCACAGCCATTCCCGATTGCAAATATTTATTTGAAGATTAAGATAGACATTTCAACTCAGATCAACTGTGTTATCGACAATTTATCAGAAATTACCTCACGGTGAAAGAATTTTTTAAATCGATCTAGTAGCTTAAAGGTTCCCGTTTAAGTTGCCGTTCCCGTAGGAACAAAGGGACAACAAATACAGCCCATGTCCTTCCTCGGGCTCAAGACTATCTCTGTACCAAAATTCGTATAAAAAGGACTAATGGTTTGGGCGGTTGTTGGTAAATAACAAATAAATAAATAGGGTGGCGCAACAGAGCGAGGAGCCCTTGGGCCTAGCGCATTTTTCACAACCATGCCTTGTCAGGCGGTTGTTGGTGACAAAGAAAAATAGACTAGACAGACAGATCTAATTTCAGACTTATAATATTAGTTAAGACTCCCATTCCCGTGGGAATATGTTGACCGTTCCTGTAGGAATAGGGGGATGAATTACAGTTTATGTTACTCGGGGATAGTGTAGCATTCTAACGGTAGAAAAATTGTTGAGATCGGTGCGGTAGAATCAAAGTTCCCGTATACGTTCTAGTTCCCATGGGAATATAGGGACATACATATATAATGTATAGCCTACGTCCTTCCTTAAATTCTAGATTATCTCTGTACAAATTTTCATTTAAATCAGTTCAGTAGTTTGGGCAGGAGACAGTAACATAGACAGCCGGACAGACAGAGTCACTTTCACATTTATAATATTAGTTAGGATTAGGATTATATGAATTGGCAAAACCTATTTTAAAGCCTGACCATTGCATATCTAAACTATAGTAATTTTACTGGACATGTTTTTTCATCTCCTGCATTGATCGTTAGGTGGCGCAACATCGCGTGGGGAAGCGCGAATCAGCTGATGTGGAATGTTTATTTTTAGCGTGCGTAAGAAAGAAAAAAATATATATTTGTATATATTTGTTTCCTGCTCATACGCATATAATTTTTCTCCTCTTCAAATACAGTCTTGTGGAATACATTCCAACTTTTGTGGCGTACGTTCAATTCCCACTTTGTCACCGGAACGGGTCAAAGTAATAGTACTATAGAATTTATATACAATGGCCTAACTTCAATAAACTAAAATTTTGCTGCTTCTTTGATAGACCTTTGGATCCGACGAGCTTAGCTCAGCTCTCGATAAAAAAAGCATCCTAACAAAATTTAAATATCTAATTCGAGTGCTTACGAGTCCAAAAACCCATGTAGTAAGTACATGGCATCCCTGCTCAGGTCGATCCAAGACAAAACCCGCATGAGAACAGACACCGGTTGCGTCCGCCTTCTTTGAATGTTTATTGTCCGCGATACGAGAGTATTTATTTGTTTTTGCTATGAGCCCAATGAAATTTGTTGCGATGCTCATATATGGACTAAGACCTGCCAAGGGACTGTCGATTGTCTATGGATTGACAAGAGATACACTCAGACCAAACGACAGTGATGCGTCCATTGCGTATGGTTCTACTAAATCTCTATTGATTCCCACATAAAATAAATAACCAGAAGTCGATCGCGATCTCGATCGCGAATGAATGCCTATCGTCGGTCGTCGCTGGTCTTGTTGTATTTTCTAAGCGATAACATTCAACGACGACATCGCAAACGCATCCCTGTGATTTTATATTTTGTTTATCTTTAGAGTAGTCCCTTCTCTCCCAAAGGGACATTCGAAGATATTTGTGTGTTTGGTTTGCCTCCGTGTATTTTTGTTCCTCTTCATAGCTTTTGTTTTTATTTCTTTTTATGCATTTTTCTTTTTTTTTCTCATCCCCGCACACTATTTGTAAACACAGAAATCTCAACAATTGGATGATGGGCTCATTTACTGTGCTGCTATGAGTAGTTTCTCAAAACAAACCAACTTCAACTATGGAAAAGAACAATAAACAGGCCACTCGAAAATAGGTCCCAATGTTGTCGTACATCAGAGTCTGTAATCTGTATAGTCTGCCGGGTTGTGTGCTGTGTAGTATCTGGAGTTGCATCATCATCGGTGTGGTGTATTGTGTGAAGGGGACTCTAAGGCTGGCTGTATAACTTTCTTGGGTAATTTGTAGTCGCACCAGCATCAGCACCGTGCTGCTTATAGACAACACACACTAGAGATCATTATCATCGTCTTCTCAGGAAATACAAACAGTGATCCGTCATTTTTCGAGATCATTATGCAATGACACGATGCTCATCCTGCCATCTGTCTGGACTGTTGGGCATACGCGCAAGGGGTGGTAATTAGGTGTGATGTCTTGCAGTGGGTAATGTTGATGTTGAGATTGAGACTCACACTGTTGATTAGGTGTGTGATTTGAGTACTCACTTATTCAAAGCGTTGATGGTCCATTAACTACTTAAAAAGAATCGAACCTGTTTAGAAAGGGGCATCGTTGGCCGTTTGTAATTTAATTTGTCGTTAAGCTCAGAGCAAAGTAGGTTGCGAATAACGAGGTATTCATTTGTCTTTGGGAGAAACAATTTGTCTTCTACAAAACAAAGCGTAAACCTAAGAGTTCATAAAATTTGGCAACAAGCATTATTTATTAATAAACAGTCGGTTGACTTCCGCAGAGAGGTCAAGCAACCACTCTTCAGGAATTTTCAAAGCCTGTGAGATAAACTCCTTACGATTCGAAATAAATGCGTGAATGAGTACAGCAGATAAGATAAGAGACAACCTTCCGGAAATGAATGAGGGCATATTTTATCTTCAATGAAGCTCTCTAAAGAATTTTTAGAACGAAATTTTCTCACGGGCGTTTTTGATCTCAAACCTTTAGAAAAAATGTAAGATTTACCTATGCACTTCCGTGTTGACATGAGTAAAGCATTTGCCTTATATTCGAAATATTCGGCGGCGGTCAAGCCCGCCTTTGGATTAGTCTGACAAAATTGCAATTTTTATTAACAAAACTGACTTTGTGCAGACGACCGCAACCATTTTATTGCTCTTTTAAGAAGGAATTCGCTTCAAAACAAACCTACACTACCACCCTGTGCCAGATTATCAAGCCCAAATATAAATCAATGCGATTGAATATGGCCTTATGTCACTCAGAACTGGTTGTACCTGGATTCCAAGAACAAAGTTCATATTCCATAACTTCAAACAAAAGATGAAAAATTGTTTAATATTCAAGTGTGTGTTGTAAGTATTTTCATAAGTATTTCATTTTATTATTATTAAACCAGAAAGGCATATATATGTATAACAAACTAGCAGACCCGCCCGGCGTAGCTCGGGTCCTGCTTCGCCCTATTGTAAACGCGGGCTTGTGAGGTTCTGGCATTTTGACGTTCAACTCGCTGAAAGCTTTAGACTCCGAAAAGCAAGCTCGCGATGTTCTGGCATTTTGATACTAAAGTCGCTGAAAGCGCTTGGTAGTGGACACCAATACGCGAGCTTGTGAATTTCTTTTATTTTGATTGGCAAAACGTTTTGAACGTTTACTGATAGATTCTATAGCTCGAGATTGCGAAGTATACTCGCTTTGAATTGTAAGGCGATTGTCTGTTTCTATTGAAGACTCTCTAATGCGACCTATTTTGGTTGTCCTTGCTGTTGGCACACGTTTTGAAAACATCGATCTTCTTATTCAGGCATACTTACTGTTTATTTCAAAAAGCTAGCAGCCCTTCCCGGCTTCGAACGGGCACTAAACATGACATTTACACACATATTTACAATTTTTCACGTTGAATTAAAAAAAAATAGGAAATTTAATTTTAAGATATTATTTAAAAAATTTTATTGCAAAGAAATCATAACCGCGAAAGAAAAGCCTTTTATTGTGTTAGAGCTTGCCCTGTTTTCATGGGCTCCGAACCGCGATAGTCCAACATACAGTTGACCATGAGTAAAACATTTCTTTCGCAGGTCGATCCCTACCAATTCGAATGTTTGGCCTTGGGACTTGTTAATTGTTAATGCGCAAGATGTTTACACTGGAAACTGAAGCCGTTTAAATGAGATTGGTAGACCAGTCGGGATCATCGGTATCCGCGGTATATGAGCCAGTTGACCAGTTGTTGCGGCAGTGATAATAGTTGCTACAGTTAAATTGTCCTTTAACTCTTTAATAAGCAGCCTCGTCCCATTGCACATGTTCGAAGGGCTTAAATTTCTTAAAAGTCTTATTGGGATTCCGATTTTTAACGATAACTCATATGGTGGACACAGTAGACTCTACCTAAAGCTGCATCTTTTTTTATGCCTGGATGGCCAACTACTTTCTCATCACGCTTCCTTCTTGGTGAACTTATTATTGGCCAATGTATAGTATTGCGTGACTTCGATGTATAGAAGTGTTTTTGCGAATTCATCTTCATTACATAGTTCAAAAAAAGCCAGCAAAGTTGTTTTACGTGGATTTTGGGTCACTTGTTCAGCCGTTTCTGCGGTAAAATACACCCTTTGACCATTTTCTAAGTGGACAGCTAACTGCAAGACTGTAGGATGTCGCTCGTGGATCGGAAATTCAAATATTCGCCAGGCAGCTTCGGAAGTACTTATGTACCGGCCATTCGCGTAGTTTTGCACTTCATCATTTGGTTTTCTGACGCCAAATGTAGCTTGATCCGATCATTTATTTATGTATTTGATGGCTTGAACTGAGTGACAGTACTCTACATTTATGTGGGCATTGAACGTCCTGCACAAAAGTGAGTGGAGAGTAAGGGACAATCCAGTTATTATCTATAGTCAAATTACTGCCTCTGATATTTAGCGAAGCACTCTGTCTACCACTTGCGGCATCACGACGACGATATACTGGAAATCTGTCATCTCCGGTTTGAGTTTCGTTGACCAAACGTCACGGGTATTTTTTTTGTGCAAATGCCGTTTTTCATACATGGTGCTGTTAGATTACGTTCTTCGCATGGTCCGTGCAACATATTTTTAGTTACGATATCGTACTATATTGAATCGTGTTGTTGGTTGGGAAGTTCCGCAACTATGACCCTATCAATTTCGTGTGGTTGGATTTTTGTCTCTTGTTACTGTGAGCTACAGCTCGATTGCGAACTCTAGCTCTTGAAGTCTGTTGTCGTTCTCCCTGGTCTTGAAGGCGTTGGGAATGCTCAGAACTTGATTCTCTAGTGCGGGATTGTATATTTCTTGAATTTTGCTCTTCAAGCCGCTGCAAACGCTCAGTACTTGACTCTCGCGCGCGGACTCGAGAAGTTATCACATTTTGTTCAGCGAGCCGTTGCGACTGCTCAATACTGGACTCTTGCGCGAGTTAATACCATTCAACAAACAAAGATAACACAGCAACCCAAGCAACTCACAAGATGCCATACGCTGACCAGATGGAAGTAATAAAACCAACCATGGAAAATTCCCAAAGAATCGCTTGGCTTCACACAGAACACATATAAATATAGGTTCAGGACAAAACGAAATTGTCCTTAGTACAGTAATATTATCGTAGACAGTAAGATCGAGTGTAGCTCAGAACCAGACTTACATGGTTGATACATAAGTGCTAAGTTAACCCTGTAACTTTGCTTAAGGAATTTAATAAAAATAAATAAAAAAGAAAAAATATTTTTTTAATTCTTTCGCGAATACTACAACTTAACTCGCGCGTCTTTGAGAGTCTCTCTTGTTTTGTTCAGCTATCCGTTGCGAACGCTCGGTACTCGACTCTCTCCCACGCGATTGCGCCACACATTCTCTCTGACTTAAAAGACGATTTTCATTTTCAGATGGAGATTCTTTATTCCGACATATTTTTTTGGCCCTGGCTTGGGAATTCCTTTTAGATAGTTGAGATCTTGATCTTTTGGGCATTTTAAAATGATAGAACAAAATAACGCCTTTGAACTAAATAATTACTACTGAGCTACTTACAACTGCCTTCTATAATAATGTACACAACTAAGTAAGATTTTTAGTTATCGGATTTTTGGTAAGGAACTTTATTTTTTTTTTTAAACTAAATATAGCGTATGTCACTCAGGGATAGTTTAGCTTTCCAACGGTGAAAGAATTTTTCAAATCGGTGCAGTAGTTTCGGAGCCTATTCGAGACAAACAATCAAACCTTTCCTCTTTATAATATTAGTAAGATAGTAAGACAACAACATAAAAGCATTCCAATGAAAATAAACGCTAAGTCAAAACAAACTCACAACAATTAAAAAAAGACTTTATACTTTTTAAAATTAATAAAAAATTAGGGTGGCATTCGTCACAATTTGTCTGCAAATTGGAAAGAGAATTTAGTGCAGTCAATGAAGCGAAAAATAGGGCCCAACCTCCGAATTTTTTTACTGTGAACCGATTTGCATGAAATTTTGGAATTAGGCTCATCTTACCCTTAAATTCAAAAGTGAAAATGATTTGCGCACCGCCACCACCCTGGGGGTGGTTGCCACCCCTTCTCGGGGGTGAATTTTTTTTTTTTTGAAATAACCTTGGATATCGATAGAAGGCCTAATTTTAAGCAAAAAAACAAATATAAAGTTTTTTGTTAAGTCCAATACTTTTCGAGTTATTGGCAATTGAAAATTCGCAATTTGTTCACGTTTTTCATCTATTTACTGCAAATATCTCCAAAACTATACGCTTTATCGAAAATTTTATAAAGAACAAAATTGTAGCAGATAAAACAATGAACAATTTGGTTTTTTATAAAGTATTCTAAGAACAATATTAAGCTAGATATAAAAGATCAAAACTATTTTTTATTTTGTCTGAAATTTAATGGTTGTAGTCAATGCCATTTAGCGGCGAGCAGATGCATTTTATGCATTCTAATGAAAGAAGATGTTTTGTAGTGCTTGAAATAAGCTTTAAAATGAGCACTATTAAAAGTCTTTTGCATGTAAAATAAGTGAGCTGTAGTGCAAATAAGGAGAGCATCTAATGTTTTTTTCTTTTAAATAAATGGCTTTCATAAGTGCCATTTCCATCAAAATTAATTTTAAACGTATTCCGCCTAAAATTAAGTTTGTTATGAAGAGTTTGATAGATAGTATCAGTTTGGCTGCTTTTGGACACATATTTTTCAAAAAAGTCACGATTAAAAAAAAACAACAAATTTTCAAATTTTTAAAAACCCCACTTTTTTTCATAATATCTCAAAAATGACGACAGATACGTATAATAGTGTAAGAATAAAAAATTTTAGTTTTTTTTTGACAAACAATTTGGTCTTTTAGTTTTTTCTGTCAAACAAAAATTGACGGAGATATGATTGTTTAAAGAGCGCGTGGCAGCGCAATCACAGCCTCTCTTAAGTCCTTTAACCCTTCACCGTTTTAGCAAAAAGTTGTTTACTATATATTGCAATCAAGGATGTTTTAGCTCTTTTAATTACCTTTACAATGGTTTCTTACAAATTGTGATAGCATAAAAATTGAAGGAGTTATGGTCCTAAAACTCATTGATTTAAAAGAAAAAAACATTAGATGCTCTCCTTATTTGCACTACAGCTCACTTATTTTACATGCAAAAGACTTTTAATAGTAATCATTTTAAAGCTTATTTCAAGCACTACAAAACATCTTCTTTCATTAGAATGCATAAAATGCATCTGCTCGCCGCTAAATGGCATTGACTACAACCATTAAATTTCAGACAAAATAAAAAATAGTTTTGATCTTTTATATCTAGCTTAATATTGTTCTTAGAATACTTTATAAAAAACCAAATTGTTCATTGTTTTATCTGCTACAATTTTGTTCTTTATAAAATTTTCGATAAAGCGTATAGTTTTGGAGATATTTGCAGTAAATAGATGAAAAACGTGAACAAATTGCGAATTTTCAATTGCCAATAACTCGAAAAGTATTGGACTTAACAAAAAACTTTATATTTGTTTTTTTGCTTAAAATTATCCCTTCTATCGATATCCGAGGTTATTTCAAAAAAAAAAATTCACCCCCGAGAAGGGGTGGCAACCACCCCCAGGGTGGTGGCGGTGTGCAAATCATTTTCACTTTTGAATTTAAGGGTAAGATGAGCCTAATTCCAAAATTTCATGCAAATCGGTTCACAGTAAAAAAATTCGGACCTAAAACGCTTCATTGACTGCACTAATTGGATTATTGTTTTAAATATATAAAAGTGGGCAGCAAAAGAATGAGAGTGCAGTCCTCTGTTATGAATTGTATTTCTGATTAAATACATGTGATGCATTGTTTTATAAAGGAAGATACAGTTATAATTAAAAATGCGAATGCATACATACTGAATATTTTTAAGTATCATTGATACAAAGAGATATGCTTTCAATTAATTTAATTTAAAGATATAAGTTAAAAAGCTTTCACAAAACATTCGCTGGGAATTTTTTTTGAATATTTTTTCAGAATTGTTTTTAAATCTTTAGGTTTTGAGCTTAAAATAAAGTAAAAGTAAAAAATTCGAGCGAATTCTTCACTTTTATTTTATCTAGAAGAAGCTCAACTTAAATACAGTCTTAAAGGTTGTTATTTCTACAAAAAATTAAGTCTAAGTTTAGGTCTCTATCATCAGTATTGACAGAGATATCGAATTAAACACAGGTCAGGGTACACCAAAGTTATTTTTAAATTGTTAAAAAGTGATGTCAAATTTGAGAAACGAGCTTTACTGTATAACAATTTTTTACAGAATACGACCAAGGATCACAGCCCAAAGGATAATACACGAAGTACGGAACACCCTGTATGTATGTATGTATCTACTGGTCTCCTTCTGGTAAACTCATCAGTTATATTTCTGTGCGCACACACTGACTCACAAGCGACCCCTTCCATTAGATGTATATTACAATATGATTAAATGAATAATCGACTAAATAAACAAACCTTTCAGAAGAAATTTAGTACCAATGTCACAATAATTTTTTGTAGTACCCGTGGCGTGATGGTTTGCATGTCTGCTGTTAACCCAGAGGTTCAAGTCCCAACAGATTAAGCAAAAAGGTTTTGCCTTTGCCTTTCGCGAAGAAATGGCAGATCCTCCTATAGTTAATTTAATTCATGATTAGCCGAGTGAAACCGGCAGAAAATTGTAGGTCCCCTCCACTCCCTCACAAGGTGAGAAATGCGCTCTAGGTCCTGGGGTTAATCGCTCTGTTGCGCCTTCCTATTTTTTTTTGAAGTGAAACTTCTTATGCGACTTGCATACATGAAATCGTTATTGTTTAACACGAAATATTATCAATTGCATACTTTTTGGCACTGCTTATAAGTTGCTGTCATCAATTCCGCGTCATTCATCCCAACGATTCCATTGTAGTGAAATGTGTTTTTCGGTGGGAATTTTTTGGGAGAAAATAAAATTTAAAATATTCTTTTTGAAGTGTTTAATATTTTTGAACTTCATTTCATATGTAGTACATATGTATGTATGTACATACGTACATATGCAGTCTCTTAATTTGTGCCGTGTGAGTTTGAAAATCGTGTCTGTGCGTGCGAAAATGATTTCATTTGCTAAATGAAAAGTCGATTAGTTTTGTGTTTTCTTATCTTCTCCAAAGAAAAGATAGAAAATATTTTATGCAGTATCATGTCTAAACATGTTTGATCATGTCTGATCATGTCTAAATATGTTTTATCATCTCTAAACACTTTTGAACATGTTTGACCATGTCTAAACGTGTATGTTTGTAAATGTTCTCCGTCTTGGGCTTAGGTCAGGTGTTAAGACTGCGGTTTTCATTGGTCTGTTAGTTAGCTACCTCTGACACTGGCCAATCAACGATTTCAGAAGCGTTCCTGGATCCTGGCATTGTATTCGATGTATTATGTATATTAGAGTGGGTCAAAAAAATCGATTTTTTTTTTTTACAAATGCTACGGAAAAATTGGTTGCTAGACTCCTTAAAAAATTTCTCAAAAATTATGAGCTCTTAATTTTAATATTTAGGTCCTCCGCATCGCAGTTTTGTATATTTTCCTCAGTCCAATAGAAAAAAATTCATACCTCATCATTTATCGATTGAACAGAAAAATGTTCCAAAAAAATCTTTTAGGAAATTTAACGCTCTACAAAAAAGGTATCTTGTGATTTTTCCGTAAACCTCACCATTTGAAAGATATTGAGGATTTAATTTTGATTATTTTAGGACAAATTTCATTTTTGTTTATGAATTTTATAACTCGACAATAAATGAATTTTACAAAATGCGCAAAACAAATTTTTGTTGGAAATTTACTGCTCTATAAAAAAGGTCTTTAATGTTTTAGCGCTGAAATTAACCGTTTCAAAGTTATTCATCATCAAACTTTTATGTGTACGGATTTTAAAAGTTTTTGGTGAGATATTCGAAAAATTTCAATTTAATTTATGAATTTCACATGAATTTCATTTCTTATCATTAATATTAGTATTATTTGAGTTCTATGCGTGACTAAATGTACATTCGTAAAAATAATGCAAAGATGTTGAGCATTCTCTGTTGGTTTGCTGTGGGGGTATTTTATGTTGTATGTAATTAGCAGACAGACCATGATTTCTTTTATGTAGTTATTTTGGTATAATATTATAATGTTCTCAAAATGATGTTGACATTTATTTAACGAGATATATTGGATAAGAACAGACTGGTATAATATAATATCATTAAATATAATAGAAAAATGAATAAGTTTTGGAATTTTGAATTAAAATTTTGCAGGCTACCTAAGATTTTTTTAAATTCGCTAACGGAATCACTCATTCCACTCAATATATGGACGCTTCGTCACTGATACATACGTACTTATAATCCTCGTTTTCCTCTTCTAATCTAAACCAAAAAATAAAAAATTGTTCTATGAAATGGTGTTAAGTATCCTGTGAAAATTTACTCCGATGCATCTCTTTTCTTTTTCTTTTAAAGAAACAATATGAGTTCTATAAAAATCAATTTCTATTCCTACATATGTATGTACAACCCTGGATTTACACTAGGTGCTCTCGGTGCTTTGGCACAGGGCGGCAAATTCTATGGGGGGGGGGGGGCAAAATTTGAAATGAAAGTCAAAGATTCTTTCAGTCATAAAAGAATTTTTCGGGACAAAGGTGTTACATACGCCTGAAACGCATCACATTATCACTGTAAATTTCCGAAATTCCGATTATCTTATTATTATTCATTTGCAGTTAATTATCTACATCTTCCCGAATTCAACTCGGTAATTGTCTAACAGTGGTTGATTATTAAAATTAAAATCACGCGCCTTAGCATACGAAGAATAAAACTCACTTATACACTCGTCGTCAACGATACTCGTCTTCAAGTATCCTTGCCGCACAGGCGGCAGCTGTTTCCTCGTGGTAGTAGTTTAATAATAAGAGTTTATACAACTTTTGGCAGATAAATTATCATCGATCATCGTTTAGGAAGTCGAAGCAGCGAAGTATTACGCCATAATGGTGGATTCAACCCCTGATGTTTCGCACATCGATCAACTTTCATTCGTTCTGAGATACGTGCAAAAAGATGGTACACCTGTTGAAAGGTTTCTCATGTTCATTGAAAACAGTGGACACAAAGCAGAAGATTTGTTGATGGCTGTAATATCTGTTCTTGAATGCTTCGACCTTGATATTCAAAATTGTCGAAGTCAGTCGTACGATAACGCGAACAATGTGTCAGGCATTTATTCAGGTTTACAGGCAAAAGTCAAAGAAATCAACGATCTTGCAGAGCATGCTCCTTGTGCTGGTCATTCAATGAATTTCGTCGGGATTTACGCAGTCGAAAGTACCCCCGAAGCAGCATCTTATTTCAACACAGTCCAAGCATTGTACAACTTTTTTACTGCATCCACACATCGCTGGGAAATTCTACAAACTCATGCAGGAAAGAAGATTGCTTTGAAATCATTGTCAGCAACAAGATGGTCAGCTCGTCACGAAGCAGTTAGAGTGCTCAACAAGTTCTATGGTGAGATAATTGAAACTCTAATAACCATTGAAGAAGATATCACTGAGAACGCGATCACGAGGCAAGAAGCAAAAGGACTTCGCATTCAACTTGAACGACTGGAAACAACATTCATGCAGATTCTTTGGCATTTTTTACTTTCAAGATTCGATGCTGTCAGCCAAAGGTTGCAAAAGGTTGATATCAGCATAACTGATGTGATTGATGACTATCGTGGACTGATCAAAGTAGTAGCTGATGCACGAATGGAATTCGAAGTTTATGAACAGAAAGCGTTAGAAATCTCAGAGAGTCAAGAGTACCAGACAAGTGTTTCTAGAAGAAGAAGGAGAAAGTTGCAGGCTGATCAATCACGAGATGGAGATGTTCAATTGTCAGGAAGGGATAATTTTCGAGTCAACACTTTCAACGTAATTCTTGACAATCTTGATTCTGAATTGCGAAGAAGATGCCAAGCATATGAAGAAATTCATGGAAAGTTTTCAGTTATCACTGAATTTGGAGATTTGAATTCCTGCGAAATTCGTAAGAAGTCGGAACATCTAAGGACAATTTATACCTCGGACCTTCATTGGATGACGGATTGGTGCACTTCCACGCGTATTGCTCCGAGAAAAAATTAGAACGTGAAAACGAACGACTTATATACCGAGTTCCCAAACGTTGAAATAGCATATCGTATATTTATGACGTTAGCAGTGACGAATTGTAGCGCAGAACGTTCATTTTCATGTTTGAAAAGAGTCAAAAACTATTTTCGTTCAACTATGACGGGCAGTCGGAAAGCTTGAATTGTGAAGAACTAATAGATCAGTTCGCGGTAAAGAAAGTAAGGCGTGTTTGCATTTGAAAACGAAAACGATTATAAACATCCGTAATTATCTTGTGTGTCAACTTTGAGTTTTATTTTCTTATAAAAAAGCCTTATGTGATTATTCTTTTACTATGAAACACTTTAATTATATAGTTAACGATCTCACTAACATTTCAATTATTTACAAATCAATAATAAAGGCGGCATTTTTTAAGGTGCACAGGGTGGCATTTTAATGAAATCCGGCCCTGCATATGTATACATACATATTTTCATTTCCACATTAGGAAAATTCACTTCTTCCGCGCGGAGGGACACCACGCACTATTTTCTTATTTTACTTTTTTGTAAGTCACAAAAAATAGTAAAAGCGTACGTCAAACAAATTCCATTCACAACAGCATTTGATTTAACACTCAAATGTCAAAACTACAATAAACGGCGCGATGGGTGTACTCAACAGGCAGATCATTTATCACTTAAGGCCCCGACCCATAGAATCCGTTGCGTCCGTTCGCTGCCCGATTCAACTGACAGCTCGATTAAATACACACGGTCTTATGAGAGGTGACCCATAAGCATCGGATGCAACGGACGCAACGGAAAAAGTAGCCCAACTTTTAACTTTTGCGTCCGGCAGAACTGATGACATGCGCAGTCAAAACCAATTTGAAGTTTTCTCTTCACGCCGCGCCGCGCCGCAACGGATTCTATGGGTCACCCCAATCCGTTGTGTCCGGTAAAACTCACTGCTGTCAGTTGAATCCGGCAGCGAACGGACGCAACGGATTCTATGGGTTGGAGCATTTAAATGGGAAAGTTCTGATCCCATCGATCAGATGTTTGTAACGCCGGCGCCGTTAAATAAGAAGAAAATTCAATTGATGGAAAGCCATGACTGTAACATTTTCAAAATATGTAATTTCTTTGACTCAACCTCGTCTGTTTTCCTTTGGCTTTGTGTTTGGAGCTTAACATTGTATGCAACTGAAGTCAAAATACCTTTTTCGCCATTAAGAACCAATTTCAGTTTCCAAAGCATTCTGATATTTGTCATTAGGCAGCCCAAAGCTAATATGAAGCCGTGTTTGATTGGGAATCTACACTCAGGTTTGCAAAACATCGCACATAGGAAAACAACAACGATAAGTGAACAGATAGCCAGGGTCAGACCAATCGGATGAGCAAGATGTGCGAATGCACAGGGCAGCAGTTCTGGGGCGCATTGGAAAGTGTAAGAAAAAACCATCATTAAGAAATAAGCACAGCAATTTTTTACAAGTTAACAAACATTACTTGGAAATTCGAATAAAATCTAATTCAAAATATCGTAAAATTAAAAATTCCATTACATACCTACACTAGATTAGAAAAAGGGTGCTCTCTGTTAATCTTACAGAACAGAGGGCAAAGGCTTGGCTAGCTACTGCCGACCCAACTGCTAGCATCTTGGAATGTCTTCTGTTAGAAGCGCTTGCCAACAATCCCTCATCAATTCTGGATTACCCAGGATTTGGAATCTGTGTTATCACAATACCCTTTTTATTTTCTGTTGCTGCACACCCACTTTAGCTCCATGTACGATGTATGTACGTAGGCTATGCAGACGAATGAAGCGAAACGAAACAGAAACATCATTAAAAGTGCTCTGCCCTTCATCGAACCTAACAATTGGTTTCAAAAAGAATCTGAAAGGAATTTCAGGTTTCATTTGTGAGACATTCTCTTCCACATAACGCACCATTATACCCGGATTTCCGTTATAAATAAGAAAAAAAAAGAAGCAAAATGGAAACCCAATACCGGCGGCGGCACCTCCTTACCAACCCCAAGAAAGTGCTAAATGCGTGTCATTTCAATTTAAGTCCATTGTTATGAACCATTACAGCTTCGGATTAACTATTTCATCCGATGTCACATCCTGCCTTTGGCAAAAGGGATCCTCTCCTAACTGTTGGTTGTATTCCAAACACAGCTCCGACGTCTTTGTGTGAACAAATTTTCCCAAAAAGTCCAGCCAAATTGAATTATCATCCATCGTAATGATAGCGAATAAGCCCGGTAGGGTTTGAGTTGGTGTTCCTTTTGTCTCCTCTGCTCCTCGCTTCATCAATAAGACGACACTGAACTGAAAAGAAAATCTTCTTCAATTCTTTCTTATAATATTCGTATACAGTCGCAGTCGTACTGCGGCATAGTAGGTATACGAGTATTACTTCGTCCGTGCTCTTCGACGTGGCGCGCGTTCACCGCAAATGGCAACAGCAACAGCAAAAGCAACATCAACACACACAGAAAACGTTACTTGCTAAGAATCTTGTTCAATCGAACGGAATGCTCTTAAAAAAATTCTTCTAACAAATGCACGTCATGTAGTCTGGGAAATTTTATCAGAAAACTTCGCCTTGCGGATTGCCGGCTCGGGAATTGAAAATGAATCCCTGCCGCCCAGGTATGGGAGTCACGTAATTGATGGAACACACCCAGACAGAGGCTATACTAAGGCAGGCGAGGTGCCGTGCAGGAATGATGAGTTTCTTTTTCGCCAATGCCAAACATATACCTACATATACATATCTTCAGCCTCCTTGTTGATTTCTGTTTTTTTTTTTTTTTGGGAATACTGTGCGCTGCTCGACTTCCAAATTGGCCCGGAGTGCACACGGAGTAGGTACACGAGGAGTTGAAAGTGAAAACCCTTTTAGGGCGGCTATAGCAATAGCAAGACAATGTTTGCCCAAAAGCGTTATTAAGGACGTTGTAAAAATCCGCAAACTTTTGTCTGATGACGTGACGAGAGGAAAATAAAGAAAGACGTTTGCCCCACACTCTCAGCATTGTCCTGTCCCGTGTTGTGCTGTCCCTAGTCTCTTTTAGTCTGCGCCTGTGGTGGGCGTTGGTGTGAAGAGGAAATGCGATCAAATCTACTCGCTTCGACAACAAACTAGATGTGGCAGCAGAAAAAACAACAACAGCATCATCTAATGGAATCAACAGCTCCATTCTCCAAACATTGCTTCGATTTGAACCGCAGAGCAAAAGGAGGTGCGCTAGAGTGGGTGTAAAGAAGAACTCCCTCCATCAACATGGTTTCCATGGGACAGAGCATCCTCCTATTGCTTATCCGCTAGACCGGAACTTTCTTCTTGTTTGTAAATAAAATCTGCCCGTCCGTCCGTTCGTACGCTGCTTCTCTGGGATCCATGGGAGGAGATATGGAATCTGTTAAATTTATTTATGTGTACCTTTTAGCAGTAGGAAAGAACACACACATATGGATGTGGGCCCGTGGGGCCAGGGGTGTGTAGTGCAAGGACTCCCCAATAAAGTTGATGGTTGTGTACAGAACATGGCTTCTATACGACGCCGACGACGACGACGACTACGGGTTTTCTTTGCCTTGCAGTGCGAAACAGTGATGGTCGGTGGTAGGTAGAGGATGTTATCTTCAACTCAGCAGGGAAGAGCTGCAAGAGCTCCACAACACGGAAGCATGTTAGAGATTAACAGGGAATTAAAAGTTATCTCCAAGAATTAACCATTATTGTTGGGCTCATGGTGACACCATTAAGGCTGTGTTTACCTAATGGAAAATCTGCTTTACATTGAAATTAATATGATGATGGGTTGCGTGAGATCTGAGATGTGTGAGTATAAGCAAAGCAAGCGAACGCAACTATTCAAATATTGATGGCACCATAAACATGATTGACATCGCTGTGATGTGTGCCTTTTGCCTCCTGACTCGTGCCTGTAACGTGCCAGGAGCTGTGCATTGTAAAATGTTGATATTTTGTGGGATTAAGTTCGAATATCAAAGGCGTTAGTTAATTGAAAATGCGGTGAAGTTGGAGGGAAGTTGTCTCAGAATATAGCGAGAGGATGAAAAGAACTTAAGGTAAACCTAAAGAGTGTGAAATCGGATGTTGTCGAGTCTTGAAAGCTATGTCACTAACAATGAGGCTTGCAGGCGAAAAAGGAATGATGAATTTCATTTGTCACGTGGGTGCTGAGTGTCGATTGGTTGATGAGGAAGGGGGAACTTGTCGGGGTAAACTTTATTCGTCATAAGTCAACGCCGCTTTCCTTTTACCGACTGTGCTTCCAAAATTTTGCGATAATAGTTTGGTTGGGGTTGTTAGTGCTCGATTAGACTGTGGTACACTCATACCGCTCTAGCACTATGAAAAATCAGTGTAATTCGACTTCAATAGAGCAGACGAAAGCAAATAGGCATCGGTTTGGCGTTCATTATGTTAGCAGACGAATGCACAACAGATGCGTTTTGAATGTGCTGTGTGGTGCGTTTGATGGCCTCAGTAATTGTAGTTTGAATGTTGAGAGTATTCGAGCTAAATATACCATTTTATATCAAATGATCAGTACATCTAGGTTGGATGTTATTATGGTGTCTGAATCTTGGTTAAATTCCAATATTTGTGATGCATCAGTGGCTATACCTGGTTTTAACATGCACAGAAATGATCGTGAAGATAGGGTTGGGGGCGGTGTTTGCATGTATGTTCGTTCTCACATTTCAGCCTCAACAGTTTTTAAACCAACCTCAGTCAACATTAATTTTATATGTGTTGAATTGAGGAACACTTCAGAAAAATGTTTGCTTGTAGCTATCTATAGTCCACCCAATATGTTTAAAGAAGAAAACTTGTGTGAACTCAGAGAAACTCTGATGAAAATTAGTTCAAGGTACAGTGATATTTCGATTGGAGGTGATTTTAATGCAAATTTTTTTGAGCAATAATAGTTCTACGCGTCTATTAAGTAACTTTTGTGATTTTTTGGGATTATCTGTGGTAAATAATATAGTTGGTCGACTTGTTTCAAATCAGAGGTGAACCCCTCCTTATAAGACATGTTCTTGACTTCATCCAGGCATAGAATTCTGGGAAATTATCAAATTAGACGGACTTCCGACTTCATTCATGATTTCATTTTTTGCTCTTTTCAGTTTGATGCTGGCATACAAAATACCACCCGTACTGTTAGTTTCAGGTCGTACAGAGACTTTAACTACGAAAATTTTAGGGTGAATTTCAATAGCCTTGAATGGGATGAAATTTGTTTTACACCGAATGTGAATGTTAAAGTATCAATATTTAACAACCTTCTAACCCGTCTATATGATAGCTACATCCCCATAGTTACTAGGGAACTAAGAACAAAGAGATGTCCCTGGTTTAACAACAATATCAAGTTTATGATAAGAGAAAGGGAGCGTTTCTTTCGGAGATATAAGTGCAACCCTACTGATTTTAATAAAAGACTATTTATATTTGCTCGTAATAGAGTAAATTCCACTATTCGCTGCTCTAAACGCGCTTACCTTATACAGAAACTTGATCCATCTCTCAGTTCTAAAGAACTTTGGAACAATCTGAAATCCAAGTTCTTTCAGATTGTTCCAAAGTAAAAGAAAACAAAAATGTAAGTAAATGTCCGTTTAGTTCTGAAGAGATGTCTAATGTTCTCATCCCGACTTGGTCTAGACCATGCATCCCGCAAGATATATTTACAATGCCAGAGAGTGAAATCTCTTTTAAATTTTGTTGCATTGCTGCTCATGAGCTATATAATTCTGTCAGATCAGTAAAATCGAATGCAATTGGTCCTGATGATATTCCGCCTAAGTTTTTAAAACTCATCCTACCCATTGCTTGTAACTATCTCATCCATATTTTCAACTTTTGCATTTATAGTGGTGAATTTCCAGACGCATGGAAGAGTGCTAGTATTATCCCAGTTCCCAAAAAATCAAACCCGTCTAACCCCTTGGAGTACAGGCCTATTAGCATCTTATCCTTTCCGTGTAAGTTACTTGAAAAGATTATGCATGCTCAAATCCAAAACTACTTAAATCAACATAATTTGCTTTCTAAGTGGCAGTCTGGGTTCCGCAACAAGCACAGTTGTTGTGAATCTGCAGCAATTAAAGTTACATCGGATATCCGTTATGCTCTCGATTCTGGTAATTTTGGTGTACTTGCACTTATAGATTTTTCCAAAGCATTTGACTGTATTGATCATTTTATCCTACTCTCTAAACTTAAGCTATTATGTAATCTCCTTACTGACAGGGTTCAGCGTATAAAAACCGGAGTTGGTATTTCAGATCCTCTCATTGCAAATATTGGGATACCTCAGGGCTCCGTCTTGGGTCCTGTTGAGTAATTAAAAAGCAAACGTCGAGTTCAATGGTATATTACAGTCTAAATTACAATAGGTATAAAGTTTAAGAGCAATTCAATAAACTGCCAATGGTACAATCTATGACGTATGTCTTAGTATAGGAAGAATAGTCAGAGCGTTGTCATAACAAAATAAGTTCATTCTTTTTAACACTCTCCCTCAACGCGAAGAAACTATGAGTATGCACAAGAGTTAATAAAACAAAAAAAAAATCTTTACCATAGATTTGATCGAAAAACATTATTCAATGAGGTTAGGTTAGGTTAGGTTGAATGGGGGGTGCAGCCACAAGTGGCAACACCTCACTCGGATCTCAAGGATCCATTGTGCTCCCCGGGAAATCAGAGGATGAGGAAATGGGAGGATTGGAAAGGTAAATGGTTATTGTGGTAGGGAACTCCCACTGAACCATTTGGAGCCCTGAGTAAATTTCAGGACGTTGCTCAGTGGTAGACTGGAGATGTCGCCCAGTTCGTCGAAAAAGTATTCTCCGAGGGTTTTTTTCCGAGTGTGGGCCAAGCTAGGACACTCACAGAGGAAGTGGAATGATCCCTCCTCTGCCTCCTCATCTTGGCATCCTCTACATAAGTCGGATGTGCTAATGCCCATTCTCATCATGTGGGTACCCAACGAGTTGTGTCCCGTGAGAATGCCAATCAACAGAGAGAGCCGAGGTCTGCTTAGCTGGAGTAGAAATTCTGTTTTTTTCTTGGAAATATCTGGCCAAAGGTTTCTAGAGACTCGTCATGTTTCTAAGGATGACCACCTGTCATTGGCGGTTTTTAGAAAATTGTTTTTGATTCTGTTTTTTTCTAGCTCAAGTGGCCTTAGAACTGAGGTGTTCGTTTCGCTGGATTCGAGTGCTGACCCGATTTTAGCCAGCTTATCCGCCATTTCATTACCAATTATGTCACGATGTCCAGGAACCCAGGTTAAACTAACTGTATTTGTTTCGCTGAGCAGTCTTAGGTTACTGCGACAGCTGTCTACTAGTCTGGATTTTGTGATAATGGATGAGATAGCTTTAATGGCCGCTTGACTGTCTATAAAGAATTCAATATTTTTGTTGATCAGGTTTTGCGTAGCTAACTGCTTCGCGGCTTCGCACACTGCAAGTACTTCTGCTTGAAAGACACTGCAGAAGTCGGGAAGCTTTATTGATCTATTCATGGTGGGGTAGTCTGAGAAGATACCTGACCCTACCCCTTCGTCCGTTTTGGAACCATCTGTGAAGACGGAAATGTGATTTCCTTTTATAACATTGTTTTCCTTCCAGCTTTCTCTTGTCGGAAAGACTGTTAGGGCCACTGTATTGAAGTCAATATGCGGGGGGGGGGGGGGGGGGGGGGGGGGTATAGTCTGTTTGAATGTCTACGTCTGTATGGTTCATGATGGTTCTATGGCCTGTTTTCCAATTGTTGCATTGTTTGAGTCGCAGTGCGCTTTTGGCCGCCATCTCCTTAGTAAAAAGATCTAGGGGGGCTAGCGACAGGAAGGTTTCCAGAGCTGCAGTTGGTGTTGTTCTCATGGCACTAGTTGAACCAATGCGTGCAAGCCTTTGGATTTTGGTCATGGTCTTAAGGTTTGAAGCCTTCTCTAATGATGGCCACCAGACTAGACAGGCATATGTGAGGATTGGTCTTATTATGGATGTATACATCCAGTGAATGGTTTTGGGACCAGGTCCCCATTTTTTACCAAAAATTCTACTACAAGTGTAGAAAGCGATTTGAGCTTTCCTTTCTCTTTCTTTTAAATTTTCTTTCCAGTTAAGTTTACGATCAAGGACAATTCCGAGATATTTTGCCGTACCAGATAAGTTTATTGGTATTCCATTAAAGGAGGGAGGAAGTATATCTGGAATGTTACGTTTTCTCGTAAACAGAACAAGTTCTGTTTTTGTAGGGTTGACGTTTAGCCCACAGTTTTTCGCCCAGCTGGTGAGCTTGTTTAGAGCTGTCTGAAGAAGTTCAAAAAGGGTGGTTGTGAATTTTCCCGAAGTCATGATGACGATGTCATCGGCATAGGCTACTGCTTTTATTCCGCTCCTTTCAAGTTTAACCAGGATTTGGTTAACTAATAGAAGCCAGAGTAGCGGGGATAACACTCCTCCTTGAGGTGTACCTCTACAAGTTTTGACTTTTAGGGTACTTGCACCCATTACTGCTTTTACTATTCTCGTTTGGAGCATGGAGTCGATCCAGTTTGATAGCGTTGGCTCGATATTTATGGAACTTAATGCCATGCGAATAGCACTGTATTCAACGTTGTTGAAGGCCCCTTCTATATCGAGGAATGCAGCCAACGTATACTCTTTATATTGGATTGACTGTTCAATGGTTCCGACTACTTCATGAAGTGCAGTTTCCACTGATTTGCCCTTTATATATGCATGTTGGGCTGTGGAGATCACATTGTTATTCAGTTTTGTTCGGATATGCCATTCTATAAGTCTTTCTAGAGTCTTAAGTAGAAAGGACGATAGGCTTATTGGTCTGAAATCTTTTGGTTCAGTGTGTGAGGGCTTGCCGGCTTTGGGAATAAATATGACTTTAACTTCCCTCCAACTAGTTGGAATAAAGGTGAGGTTTAGACAACCTCTGAATATTTCCACTAGAATCGGCACAATCAAGTCTTTAGGGCTTTGGAGCATCATTGGAATGATACCGTCCGGACCTGCAGATTTGTATGCTGAGAATGAGTCAATGGCCCGCATTACCTTCCTATTATCTACTAATAGATTTCCTATGTTGGATATAACGTTAGCGTTAGGGTTTCCGCGTTCTGGGGATGACATTTGAGAACACCCTGGAAAGTGGGTGTTCATGAGTGACTCTAGGGTTTCAGAGCATGAGTCAGTCCATGTGTTATCAGGTCTTCTAAGAAAACTAGGGGTATTTTGGACCTTGGACATGACCATTCTTAGCCTTGCTGCGTCATTTGTGCACTCAATATCTGAGCAGAAGTTGCGCCAGGCTGCTCTTTTTGCATAGGTAGTTCTATTTTTGTATTCATTTTTGCTGATCTTGTATAGGTCCCAGTCAGCCGAAAGGTTGCTAAATTTTGCTCTATTGAAGAGCCTCCTAGAGTTCCTTCTAAGGATCGATAGTTCGCTTGTCCACCATATGGGGTTGGATCTACCTTTCCCTTTGGATAGCGGGCATGAGCTTTCGTATGCATTGATTATGTCTGACGTTAGCTTGTTTACCTGTGTCTCTATATGGCTGAGCAGTTAAGCAAAGGCTGATTGTTGTTCTGGCTGAGAGTTAGGGCCAGTTTTTGGTTATAGAGACCCCAGTCAGTTTTCCTAGGGTTTCTATAAGGGATAAAGTTTTCAGATTTGTGTTCTATTTCGAATGTTATCATTCTGTGGTCAGAGAAGGTTACGTTGTTGGAGACCCTACAATTACTGGTTACTAGCGTACCAGAGTTGGTGGAAAGTGTAACGTCTAACACTTCTTTTCTTACCTTTGTTACAAATGTTGGTTCGTTACCTCTATTCATAATTATCAGGTTGTTCTCAATAATATATTCAAAAAGTGACTCACCTCTTTCGTTCGTGTTTGTACTACCCCACAGTATGTGATGGGCATTAGCATCACAGCCCATGAGGAGGTCCCAGCCATTTCTTTTTGTTTATTCAATGAGACCCAATAGTTTACAAAATCTGTTATGCTTTACTTTTTGCAAGTTTTTAGTTAAAACATCTGCCATCATTGCGTTGGTTGGAATATAATTCAAGTCAATCGTGCCGCTAGTATAAACCTCTCTAATATGATGATATTTGATATCAATGTGCTTGCTTCTTGGGTGATGCACTGGGTTCTTCACAAGCTGTTGAGCGCCTAAATTATCCCCAATTAAGGTTACATGTGATGAAACGAATTCGGCACCTCCAAGCTCATGGACCAATCGCTTTAGGTACACAGCCTCCTTCGCTGATGCAGATAGAGCCATCTATTCTGCTTCGGTACTGCTCAATGCCACAGTCGGTTGCTTCTTAGACTCCCAAGAAACTGCAGCACCACCAAGCACAAATGCGAACCCTATATATGATCTCCTGTATGAGACGTCACTTCCCCAGTCAGCATCAACAAAACCTTCAAGCTGTTTTCCTGTTGGATAATAGCGCAATTTATATTTATAAGTATGATTCAAGTACCTCAACAATGTTTAGTTGCAGTCAAATGTTCTTCATGTGGATCCACACTGTAACGAGCCAATTTGCTGACTGAGTGGATTATATCTGGGCATGTTGATATTGCCAAATAAGTCAAGGAGCCAATAATTGACTGGTATTGATCTCGATTCGCTCGCTTACAGTTGCCCTGACAGTTAAATTGCTGACCAGCTTCCAACAATGTTTAATTAGGTTTGCATTGATTCATTCCCGTCTCTCGTAAAAGATTCAGTATAAGTTGGCTTTGGCAAATAGAAATCGCTCCGGTTTCTCCTTCTCGACTGATTTCAAATCCAAGGAAATGATGCAAGGGACCGTTGTCAACAACCTTGAATTGCTTTTTGATTTGATCCTTCATTTCATTAACTGACTTCTCAGATTCAGATACCAAAATAAAATCGTCTATATATATACCGCCACAATTCTCAAACCACATCCACCATTTGCAACGTAGACACAAGGCTCACTAATGCATTGACGATATCCAATTGACTTCAAAACAGCATCTAGTTTCTGGTTCCACGCTCTACCAGATTGTTTCAAACCGTACAGAACTTTTCTCAGCTTTAAGATCTTTCTTGGACTTCTTTGGTCCACAAAACACTCTGGCTGATCCATGTATACATCCTCTTGAAGCTCCCCATTTAGGTAGGCAGAAGACACGTCCATTTGATGCAAAATTAGTTTCTTCTCTACAGCTAAGGCTAAGATCAAACGAATTGTAGAGTACCTTACAACTGGTGAAAACGTCTCCTTAAAATTCATCCCAAATATTTGGCCAAAACCTTTTGCAACCAACCGTGCTTTAAATTTTCTCACCTTCCCATTTTCGTCATTTTTGACATTGAAAACCCATCGACAACCAATTGGTTTGAAACCATCAGTGGGTTCCACGAGTTCCCATGTGTTATTAGACATCAAGCTTTCGTATTCATCATCCATAGCGCTTTTCCACATCGAAGATTCAGGTAATGATAAGGCTTCTTTCGCCGTTTGAGGAATAATGATGTTTTGGATAGTTTTCAAGGCATTCAAAACGATTTATTGCTTTTTGGGTCTTCCAGGTTTTCCTGATCTAATAATTTTTGGCCTACCCCTACCAAAAGTTGGAGTTTTCACACCGTCATCTTCTTCACTACTTGTAGTTGAACACTTTCGTTTCGGGTACCTTTTTGACTCTTCTGTACTTTTATTGTCTTGCTTCACCCTGTTCTGATCATTCATTTCAGAAACATCCTCTTTTCCAGATATTTTTACATGCGACTCTGTGAGTTTTAAATTATCTTTCTGCTGCGTAAATATCTGTTTTCTCTGTGGCTCAGCTTGGTTCAATTCCTTCTGGAAACCGTCGTTTTGGATCCGATGTTCAACATGACTATCAGTTTCATCATTCTCTTCTATCAAATAACTTCCAAGGTCAACTGAACCATTAGCTTTGTTTTCATTTTCTAGAAACAGGACATCTCTACGCTCAACAACTTTTCCAATACTTTTGTCAAAAAGTCGATATGCTTTTGATGTGCTTGAATATCCAACCATTATAAACTCTTCACCCTTTGGATGAAATTTAGACCTTACGGGCTTTGTTGAGGGCAATGGCTGTACAATAGACCGGTTCAAAAAAAGTGACTTTTTTCTTTTTCTATATGCACATCGATTTTTACCTTCGAGTAGGTGTAAAAACAAGCCTGTTAAAATTTGAGCTCGAAAAATTAATATTTAGAGGTCGCTCATCGCAGATTTCCATTTCCCATACAAATTGTATGGGAAAAAAAACCATATAATTTTTGGAATTTTATATTTCGGTCTAGAAGTAAAGTGCCGAGATGAGCGATACATATTCTTATAGAAAACTTGTTGTTCTACAAAAAAGGTTTCTTATGATTTTTCAACAAATTCACTCCTTCAAAAGTTATACAGGGTTAAAGTTTGAACAAATATTTTTTTTTCTTTATATCTGACAAAATGTTAGAATGTATCACTTAAAATCATAAAATCATTCGCTTATGACACATATTTTTATAGAAAATTAATTGTTCTACAAAAAAGTTGTTTTATCATTTTTCGACAAATTCACTCCTTCAAAAGTTATTCAAGGTTAAAGTTTAATTTAGAGTAAATTTAAGTTTTTTCTTGATTTCTGAAAAAATTTATTAATTAATTAATTATTTAATTAACCTTGAATAACTTTTGAAGGAGTGAATTTGTCGAAAAATAATAAAACACCTTTTTTGTAGAACAATTAATGTTCTATAAAAATATGTGTCACAAGCGAATGATTTTATGATTTTAAGTGTTATATTTTAACATTTTGTCAGAAATCAAGAAAAAAAAATTTTTGTTCAAACTTTAACCTTGAATAACTTTTGAAGGAGTGAATTTGTCGAAAAATGATAAGAAACTTTTTTTTTAGAACAACAAATTTTCTATAAGAATATGTATCGCTCATCTCGGCACTTTGCTTCTAGACCGAAATATAAAACTCCAAAAAATATATGTTTTTTTTCCCATACAATTTGTATGGGAAATGGAAATCTGCGATGAGCGACCTGTAAATATTAATTTTTCGAGCTCAAATCTTAACAGGCTTGTTTTTACACCTACTCGAAGGTAAAAATCGATGTGCATTGAGAAAAAGAAAAAAGTCACTTTTTTTGAACCGGTCTACTGTACAACCAAATACTCTGAAATGGTATACATCTGGCTTTCTTTTGGTCCATACTGCTTCGGGAGTAACATTTAATAACACCTTCTTAGGGCACCTGTTCCTTATAAACACGGACATATTTACAGCTTCTCCCCACATGTTCTCATTAAGTCCAGATTGCATCAGCATGCATCTCGCCATCTCTGCAATGGTTCTATTTGCCCTTTCGGCAACTCCATTTTGCTGTGGAGTATAAACTACGGAAAATTTCCAATATAAGGTCACACAATTCCGTATAAAGAACAACGGTACCGATACCGGTGGCCGTTACAAAATTATCACCCGCTAACTTTATGTCTTGCATGCTCTCATGCTCCTTTTTATTCTTAAATAAAGATTCATCACTACATAATGCGCCGTGGCCCCACTGTCCAGGAACCAATAGTTTGGACCAAGCACATTGCTGTATGAAGCCGACAACATTGAAAAAGTAGCAACTGATTTCGTGTCTTTAACTTTTCTTTTTTCCTGACAATTTGCAGCGAAGTGCCCCCTTTTACCGCAGTTGAAGCATTTTCCCATAAACTTCTTTCTGTTCACGAATTTTGATGTAACCCCTGCGCGTGCGGCATAGGCCTGCTCATAGCTCAAATCATCTTTACACTGAACATCATCTTTTTGCAAACGTCGATCGCCTTCCTCTAAGAGCTTAACTTTGAGGAAGCTAACTTTAGGCAACTCATCACGTGATTTCATTGCAACCACAAAGCTCTCGAGGGATTTTGGTAAACTTGAGAGAAGAATGATAACTAGCAATTCCTCCTTTACCGAAAAATCAATTTCACTAAGCTTTTCTACAGCATCAGAGAAACGATTAATAAAATCAGACATACTTTCTTTTTCTCCAAGCCTAATCTGCAGTAACTGTTTGAATAACGCGACTTTCCTAGCGGGACCTCGTGGTTGGTAAATTGCCTTGAATTTGTCCCAGGCGGATTTCGAAGTTGCACAATGTTTTACATGGTTAACCAGAGATGGTTTTATGTTCAATATAATGGACGCAAGCGCCTTACCATCTCTACAATCCCAATCAAGTGTTTGTGCTGCATCCATGCCTTCCTGCTTAACCGTACTACCGTCGACAAACGACCATAGGTTGGATATGACGAGCACACTTTTCATTTGGACCGCTCAGCATTGTAATTTTGCTCGTCCAACTTTTCAATTTGAAAAACAGACATACTAATTTATCAGTCTTGAACTTCAATATATAATAGTTAAATATATAATAATTAATAATTCAATATATAATAAGTTCATTCTTTTTAACAGGTCCTTTGATTTTCTCGCTGTTTATAAATGACCACCCTGATGTAATTTCGAACTGCCAAATTCATTTGTATGCTGACGATGTAGTTCCTTACATTTTTCGCTCAATTGGTTTGATGGAGGACTGCATAGCTAGGTTAAGGGGCCAGTTATAGCGACCAGGAAATCGAATCAGGAAAATTTTTCAAATGGAATAATAACTATGTTCTCGTTACAATTGAATAACAAATGTTATACCAATCGATGGCAAATCACTCAAAGAATTTTTTGTGCCCAAAAAAGATATAATAGAACAAATATTTGCTGTTTAATTTGTATTTTTCTATTTTCCTGTTTCAATTCCATCAGGAAAATAGAAAAATTCAATTTTACGGCAAAGTATTTGTTCAATTGAAGATTTTCTTGGCAAAAAAGATTCTCTGGGCTGTTTACTATTGATTGGTATAACATTTGTTATTCAATTGTAACAAAAATATAGTGATAATTAATTTTGAAAATTTTTCCTGATTCGTTTTCCTGATCGCTATAACTGGCACCTAAATGAGGACTTACGCCACATCCTTTCGTGGTCAAATTAACTGTATGAAACTAAATCCTGCTAAGTCTGTTGCCATGTTATGTTCTAGAGATGAGCTTAATTTTATAGATTTTCCTTCGGTTATACTTGATAATGAAGTTATTACCTATATGAAAGATGTAAAATACTTAGGTTATAGAATAAATAATAATCTTACATGTTGTAGCGCAATCTCAGATACAATTAGAAATATTTACTTTGGGTTACGATCCCTGAGATCATCTTCGAACTTATTGCTGCCCACTATGAAAATGCGTCTTATTAAATCATTGGTTATGCCATATTTTACTTTTAACTGTTCAGTTTACCCAATTTTGGACCGTGAGTGTAAGCGCAGATTGAACGTTGCTATCAATGATTGTATTCGTTTCATTTATTCTGTTCCAAGACATTCTAGTGCATCCCATTTACTTCACGCGCTCTTTGGAATGAACCTTGACGAATACCTGAAGTTCAGACTTGTTTTGAAACTAAACAATATCATCCACAATAGGTGTCCTGTGCCCCTGTTCTGTAACTATCGCCTCGATAAAAGCAGGCGATAAACGGTGGAAAATGGAACAAAATCCTACTAAATTCGTAGAATTTCGTTCCATTTTCCACCGTTTATCGCCAAGGCGATAGTCACAGAACAGGGGCACTGGTTATCTCAGTGAATTTTTGAACTTTGCACGTTCACAAAGAGGTTTATAACTAACTTTGCCGCGATTTGCATACACCATAGCAGAACGTTCATTTTACGTATCTGCAATTCGTTTGTTGAATGCCCTTCCAAGCGAATTGCAAACTACCACCTTACCTACGGCTTTTAAGAGGAAACTATTCTTGCACTACTCGAATTCAAATTAAAATTAGGTACCTATATTGCATAATCTCTTATTATCTCTTTTATTTTTCAATATTTTTAGTTCTTTTTTTCTCCTTTGTAATAATACAATTTTTCAAACCTTATATTTGTTAATTTTGCTGCTTATCCTTAGCCTTTTGAATATTCATGTATTTTTCATATTATTGAATGCCTATATTTTTTGTTAATTTAATTATCGATACTCTAAAAGATTTATATCTTAATGTGTCTCTGTTAAATGAATTTTTCTTCGAAATAAATGAAATGAAAAATGAAATATTAAATTTAAAAAAGGGTTTGTTGTTGTGTTTTAAAAATTATTTCGGCAAGTGGTGACGTGCTTAATGGGCGGCCGTGATGCAGTGGTAGAGTGTAGATACGCCGGCCGGACGAGTGGGCTTGAATCATGTTGATAATACAGAAAAACTTTTTTCCACACTTTACTGACTAACTTGTGCACATGATGGTCATTCAAAATGAAGTCTGCTTAAGGCTTAAGCGAACTAATAACTAAACCAAAAGCATTCCCGTGGACAAAAAGACAGAAAATTAGTTTTTTCTAAAGTCTTCTTGAAAACGCCACCCCATAAAATAAAGCCGTCCGTCAGGGCGGAGATTTCGAAAACAAGTTTTATGATAAAAAAAACGATTCCGTCACTTACTGCGGCCAGTTGAAAAGAGATTTTGTTACACGCGTAGGTGAAATAAGACCAGACCTCTGCCAATTTATTCAGCAATATTTTACAATCTACCAAAAAAACAAACATAATTCAGCAAAAATGCTAAGACACCACTTTTAAGTGAAAATCCATTCACATTTTATTGCTTCTTAATGAGTAAAAATGATCCCTAATAGGTAACGACGACCGTAACTCTATTTCCAAGACTCAACCGCTAGCTGTCACCGCCGCATTTGTTTTTATTGGTGTATTTTTAAGACCCAAACGTTAGTTTATTTCATAAAAGAAAAATAAAAAAACAACAACTTGACAAATTATGAATTATAGAAATTAGAACCCAAATCCAGTAATGCGTAAATTTATTCAAAAGTTCAAACAAATCCACTAAATAAAACGAATCGACGGTATGTGTGGGCTGAATTGTTATGGTTTCCTCCTCAAGCCGAACGTTTCTTTTATGATAATACAGCCAAGTTGTTTGTCATTGGGCTAAGAACAAGCGCCAATTTAGCGCAAGTGGATTAAATGCGTTTCGGTTCCGTAGTTAAGGTGAAGAGTCAAGCAATCAAAACAATACGAAGTGTGTGTTAACTTAGATCATAAATTATTTTTAAATCTTCGCACCCACCTTTGGCTCTAGCCGTTTGTCTGCCTGTGAAATCGAAGTGGAACCAATGCACAGCCATTTGTGGTGAGTGGTTGTTTTTGTTCATTTCAACGCGATGGTCAGTTTGGCAAGAACCACTTCTTTTCTTATTTTTTTGTGTTTTCTTTTCTGTTCTTCTTGCGGCAGGTAGAGTTACTTCATTTTCTTTGAGATTTATTGAGGGTAGTTCGGTGTTGTTTCAGAAAGAAACCTTTTTGGCTTTTGGCCGTGTTAATTAGACAGCACTTTTGTTTGCCTTGCTGAAGCACGCCTGGGGGAGATGAACTTTTTCTTGTGCCTTTTACATCTCATGGGTACCAAATGTGACCTATGGGATGTTTGAGTTCATTTCTGGTGTTTAACTTCGGTTAGGTTACATTAGGTCGATTTTTGGATAAATGTGGAGTTAAGGGTTTTGCAGTGTTAAACATTGAAACATTTATTGCAAAAGTTCACTAATTAATGCTTCCACTAAAGTGTCATTTGTGAAGAACGACTCTGATAGATGGGCATGGATTTTGTAACAGTTAAGACGACTGTTGTCTTGGTAGTTGGTACTAAAAGAAAAACCTGTTTGAGAACCTGGAAAAGTTCACAAAATTTGAAGACATATAGTATTATAGCTATTTACGTCGATTGCACCGACTATAGACGATTAAGATAATCGTTTAAAAAATTAGGAATCGAGGTTCTGTATGCAATTGACTCCAAAAATGAAAAGCTTGGGCTTACAATCTAGGCCTATGTATTTTCTTTCCAAAAAGGACAACATTATTTACTTAGTTTCAGATTGTTTATTTTGTTTTTTTGTTAAGATTTGGACTTTAGTCCAATGGTCTCAAAGCAAAGGCTTGCCACTCTTGAAATTGTTTCATTTTCTGTTCTGTTTTTGGGAAGAAACACTCGCCTGTTAGAGAATACAAAGAGCTCGGAAGGGAAGAAAACCAAATTCTCAAAAAGAAGCAGAATAAGATTGTATGGGCAAATTGAGAGATTCCATGATAAGAATGAGATTCGAAAGTCTCAACAAAAGGTAAAAAGATGATGCCACGGTGGCAGACCTCGAACTCAACTTTGCAATGATGCTGGTCATTGCAAAGTAGAGTTCGAGGTCGAGTAGAAGAACAAAATAATAGTAATAGAATCGCAGTCGCTACTAAGGATCTAGAAAGATCAATGGAGACTGCTTAAGACACGAATTCCGCTGTCAGGCAGAACGCCCCATTCAACTTGGACGATGATCAAGAACGCCCCACCCCCGACATAGAAAAAGCAAAGCTTGCCATACGTAAGCTCAAGTCAAATAAAACTGCAGGTTGAAATCGCCTTGACGCCAATCTTTTCAAGCAGCTGGAGATCATTCGGAAAGGGCGATGTGGTCGGAAAAAAGCATGCCCAATGAATGGAACCCCAGTATCGTATGTCCGATCCAAGAAAAGGGAAACCCTCACTTGTGCCAAGATTTTGTTTGCTGAAATATATGAACGTCTAAAATATCGGTTCAACAATTTGAAAAATCCACAATCGATCAAATTTTTACACTACGGTACACCTTTGAAAAAATCAGGAAGTGTAAAATCCAGAGACAGCGCATGACAATTTTCAAATACACGAGCTGAAGAAAGAAGTGTCTAGTTTAAACAATTTACTTCAAGGGAAGTGAAGGTCGGGAAAAAACTCACCGAGACATTTGATGTCGAAAAAGGTGTTAAGCCAGGCGGTATACTGTCAGATTTCCTTAAAATTATACTTGAAAAATATCTAATATTAAAACTCAAAATGTCAACACCAGAGGAATAATAATCTTTCGAAAGTGTGTACTAAATGTACGAGTTGGACAGAGAATTAGCACATAATGCTTTGTTTTAGTAGAAAATATCCTTTTACCAGTTCTTCTTCTTTTCGTTTCCGGCGTTACGAGTAGTGATCTTGAAGCGATCACAACTCTCCCACTTTTCTGCTTCACACTAGTGATCCGCCTGTGGGGTACGCCGCGTTGACCTCAGAAAGCGTCGGCAAGCCTCCCGGTTTTGGATTGTTCCATGTCTGAGGCCAACCAAATGCTGCTGTTTTTGCATTTGCTTGTACCAAGAGTGTTTTGGCCTGCCTTTTCTTTTTCGTCGCGAATTTGTTGAAACGTTGTACGATATTGCCTTTCGGACGGGGTTCTGCGGATCTCTACTTTGAACATGACAATACCAACTGAGCCGGTCGTGCTGAATTTTGTCCAAGATGGTACTTTTGACATGAAGGCTTCCACGGATCTTAGTACTTCTAATTCGATTAAGCTTTGTTACTCCTGCTGTCATCCGAAGCATCTTCATTTCGGCTGCCGTCAATTTGCTCTCATACTTTTTGTACATTGTCCAACATTGTGAACCGTATGTCAGAGCTGGACGGACAGCTGCTGTGTAGAGTCTTCCCTTCAGCTTAGGGGGCATTTTTCGATCACAGAAGATAGCGGAGTTTTCTCGCCACTTCATCCACCCTACGCTTACTCGATGATTGATGTCGTCATCACAAGTTGCTTCACTATTGATCATAGATCCCAGATATTTAAACTTTTCACACTTGGGAAGCACATTTCCATTCAAATATTCAAATAAATGTCTGGAATAGGCTTGTCTGGATCAGAAAAAGGGCAGCACAGGTATTCAGTCTTTTTAGCGCTAATACGGTAGTCATTTCCTTCCAGAATATCAATCCAAACGTCAAGTGCTCGTTGCAGGGATGTAGGATCCTCGCTTATGATGGCTCCATCGTCAGCAAAGAATAATTGTTTTACTTTATTGTCCGTTACTTTTCCTTCGAGCAAATAATCCAGAGCAGTGGACTCAAGACACTTCCCTGATGTACACCTACTGTTATTTGGAATTCTTCGGTGACTCCAGCTGGGCATCTCACTTTTGTAACTGCTCCCTCGTACATGTCCATCATTATTCGCACATAGGCTTCAGGAACTCCTCGGTGTCTGAGGGCCACCCATATCAGATCTCGTGGTTGTCGATCGAATGCTTTTTCGAAGTCAACCAACACAATATGCAAATCCTCTAAGGCATCTCGGTGTTTTTCCATAATGATCCTTATACTTTGGATTGCGTCTGTAGTTGACTTACCCGCGACAAACCCGCATTGGTCATCAGACAGCCTTATTATTTTCCGCAGTCGGCTATCCAAAACCCGCTCAACGATCTTCATAGTGTGGGACATCAACTTGATCGAACGAAAGTTGTCACAGCTTCTGGTATCTCCCTTTCCCTTGTACATTGGAAGAAGAAAACTTTCCCTCCATTGATTAGGCAAACTGTCACCTCTTATAAGTTTGGAGATGAGAATCGTGAGCCATCTCAACCCGATGTCTCCCATATTTTTCCAAAACTCATATGGTACTTCGTCTGGCCCAATCGCTTTGCCTTTTTTGGAGTTCTTAACTGCCTCCCTAACTTCTTCGACTGTGACGTCGGATACTTCCGTAAAGTTAGGTGATTTGATAGGTTTCGTAGCGCAGCACAAGCCCCTGGTATCAAAAAAGATATTGCAGCTAGGCTAAGGTTCGCTAGAGAGTACGGACAAAAAGCGCTGCAATTTTGGAAAATTTTTGGAGCGATGAGTCCAAGTTAAACCGTTTGGGCTCCGACGGAAAGCGTCATGTTTGGCGTTCACCATAACAGGAGCTGAATACGCGCTACACAGTAATAACTGTGAAGCACGGTGGTGATGGGTGTATCATGGTGTGGGGTGCGTTTTCATGGCACGGTGTAGGGCCGATTGTCGAAATAGAGCAGCGAATGGACCAGCATCAGTTCATCCTATGCTCACGATAATTTGCCATTATCGTGGACATTTATGCTTGACAACGATCCTAAGCACACTTCGCTGCTAGTGAAGCAGTGGATTAGTGATCAACAAATCAATCTATTGCTTTGGCCTGCACAGAGCCCTGACCTGAATCGTTCTATGGAACGATGTGGAATATCAGGTTGGATTGAGAAAACCAAAAACATTACCAGAACTTTGGGAATCTATTAAAGAAGGCTGCAACAGCATTCCTATTCATCAGTGTCAACGCCTAGTAGAGAGTATTCCTCGGAGGTTGTAAGCTGTGCTTAGACAGAAAGGTTTCCCAACAAAATATTAACGAAAATGAGAAGATTTAAGTAAAAAAGGATTTAATTTGTTAATTGTGCTTATTCTGTGACCACACTTTGCATTAACCAACGTTATTTATAAAAAATTTTTTGTTGCTATTATCTTGAATTGTTATTTATGTTTTTATTAAGTTTGTTCATCACTAAATAAAATATTTTGAATAAATTATGATTCAAAAGCAATCAATATAATTATCTGGCTTATTTAAAGTCTATATATTATTTTGTGCTAATTCTCTGTCCAACACTGGCAACTGTGTTGGACAGAGAATAGGTTTAGGTTTGTTCCTTGCTCTGTTGGATATCATAACTCTAAGCCACCCTGGTACAATAGAAGATTGTTACACATAAAAAATCTTAAAAGCAAAGCTCATAAAAGATTTAAGAAATACGGACATTCGTCGGACAGGGAATTGTTTTGTCAGCTGAGAAAAGATTTCAGTGTCCTAAGTAAATTTCTGCATAATACTTATGTATTAAACATTGAAAATGACATAAAGAAAAACTCCAAAAAATTTTGGTCATTCATTAATGAAAAACGTTGCTCTTCGAGTTTTCCTAACGAAATGTTTTACAAAAATCAAATATCCAGCGACGTTAACAGTTCTGTTGAACTTTTTGCTCAATTTTTTGAATCTGTGTTTTCTGCCCCAGTTCGTCCTTTATTACCTAATATGGGTACCAGTCCGCTTATTGACCTGGGTGGGTTATATATTGAAATTGATGAAATCGAGTCGGCTATTAATAGTCTTAAGCTTAATCCTAAGCCTGGAGTAGATGGAATTCCTGCAATTTTATTGAGGAATTGCTGTAGCTCAATCAGCAAACCTTTGCTAAAAATTTTTAATCTTTCACTACTAGAAGGTGTATTTTTGGATGATTGGAAGATGTCATTTCTAGTCCCTATATTTAAGTCTGGTGTTAAGAACAATGTTGAAAACTATAGAGGTATTTGTAAACTTTCATCTATTCCTAAACTCTTCGAAAGTATTGTAAAATCTAAGATTGAGTTTCACATCAAGGAACATATAACAGAGTTTCAGCATGGTTTTGTCACTGGTCGCTCAACTACATCAAATCTGATGCATTTTACATCTTTTGCAATTAATTCCATTGAGAAAGGATTACAGGTTGACACGATTTACACGGACTTTAGTAAAGCCTTCGACTCTGTAAATCATTGGCTTCTTATAAAGAAGTTAGAACATTTTGGTTTTCATTCTTCTATATTGAAGTGGATTTCATCTTTTTTACTTGGTAGATCCCTAAAAGTTTGCCTTGACAATACTTCTTCTCGGTTGATATACTGCACCTCTGGAGTTCCACAAGGAAGTCATCTTGGACCTACCCTTTTCATAATTTTTATTAATGATATTGTTCATCAGTTTAATCAATGTAACTTTTTGATGTATGCTGATGATCTCAAGCTTTTTCGTCATATAAACTGTTATGAAGATTGCTTAAAGGTGCAAATAGATCTAAACAGCTTACACACATGGTGTGTCAATAATTGTTTGATGTTAAACGTACGTAAATGTTTTGTGTTATCCTGTACACGATCCCAAAATATTCTTGTCCATAACTACTCCATAGACCAAGTTCCTTTATTGAGGGTTACCAAAATAAAAGATCTTGGTGTTTTTATCGATGATAAGCTTTCTTTTACCTATCACGTAGATTATATTGTTGCGAAAGCAAATTCTCTTTCCGAATTTGTCAAGAGAAACTCTAGTGACTTCCGCGATCCTTACACTTTCGTTTCCCTTTATACAGCTTTAGTTAGATCAGTTCTTGAATATGCTGATGTCGTGTGGAGTCCGTCGACTATGCTCCATTCTGATCGTATTGAAAGAGTGCAGAGACGCTTTACAAAATATATATTTTTCAAATTGCGTTGGAATTTCGAACCATCATATATTGCTAGATGTAAGCTTTTGGGACTTAAAAAGCTCAATTCTAGGAGGCGCATTCATGAAATTATATTTATTAAAGACGTATTGAGTTACCGAATTATTAGCCCCCTCTTATTGTCCATGATTCCAATCTATGCTCCAATGAGAGTATTAAGAGAGAGACCTTTTCTATTCCAAAAAGGGCATAAAACAAACTATGGCTGTAATGAGCCGATTGCAAGATCAATTAAATCTTTTAATGAATTTTATCGATTTATTGATTTCCATATTTCAAGGGGTCAGTTAAAAATCGTATTGTTCAATATCTTTGATAATAATGGATAATTTATATCACATCTTTTATATATAAATATCTATAGTTGTAAGAAAATTTTTATTTTTTTTAATGTAATCTGTAAGCTAAGCTTGTTGATGAAATAAATAAATAAATAAACTGGCTTTTTCACTAGAGAACTGTTTGTGAGAAAAACGATGAATGAGAGTGAGACAGGTAAAGTTTCAAGAGAATTATAGTTAATCCTACAATTGAACTATTACCTATCAGTCTTAACGATCTGTTTTGAACCCTATCAAGTAGGTGCAAAGATGTTTGAGGAGCACCTGACCAGATATGGGAGTTATACAGTATACCCCAAGATATTTATATTCTCTGACTACGTCTATAGTTTGATTGTTGAAAGACCAATTTTCATTTCCTGCGTTTCTTCCAGAGTTCTTTTTGAAGACCATAGCTTTAGATTTTTCTAGATTTGCAACAAGGTTCCAAATGTTGCAGTACTCGATCAGTCTGTTTATCATCATTTGCAGTGTTTCAGGTGAATTAGCCATTATGACCGGTAGTACCGGTAGTACCGGTATAGTACCGTTAAACTATCGGTACTACCGGTAAAAAAAAAACTACCGGTAAAAAAAAACTACCGGTATTACCGGTACTACCGAAAAAAAACCACCGGTACTACCGGTAAAAAAAACGTAACCGGTAAAAAAAACTACCGGTACTACCGGTACTATCGGAAAAAAAACTACCGTTACTACCGGTAAAAAAAACTACCGGTACTAACGGTACTACCGGTACTACAGAAAAAAAACTACCGGTACTACCGGTAAAAAAAAAATACCGGTACCGGTACTACCGGTACTACCGGAAACAAAACTACCGGTACTACTAGTTTTTTTTTACCGGTATAACCGGTAGTTTTTTTTCCGGTAGTACCGGTAGTTTTTTTACCGGTAGTACCGGTAGTTTTTTTTCCGGTAGTACCGGTATTACCGGTAGTGCCGGTAGTTTTTTTTTACCGGTAGTACCGGTAGTTTTTTTTCTGATAGTACCGGTAGTAACGGTAGTTTTTTTTCCGATAGTATCGGTAGTAACGGTAGTTTTTTTTAACGGTAGTACCGGTAGTTTTTTTTCCGGTAGTACCGGTAGTACAGTTGGTTTTTTTTACCGGTAGTACCGATAGTTTTTTTTTACCGGTTGTACCGGTAGTACCGGTAGCTTTTTTTTACCGGTAGTGATGTTAATAAATGTTAAACCAATTTATAATTGTCTTACACTACGATAGAACGTTATTGAATTAGTAAATCTAACACTACTAAATAATTATACCTTTCACACTTGTCATTGTGACAGTTTCAAATACATCCTGTACCGGTAGTTTTTTTTACCGGTAGTACCGGTAGTTTTTTTTACCGGTAGTACCGGTAGTTTTTTTTACCGGTTACGTCTTTTTTACCGGTAGTTCTGGTGGTTTTTTTTCGGTAGTACCGGTAATACCGGTAGTTTTTTTTTACCGGTAGTTTTTTTTTACCGGTAGTACCGATAGTTTAACGGTACTATACCGGTACTACCGGTACTACCGGTCATAATGGCTAATTCACCTGAAACACTGCAAATGATGATAAACAGACTGATCGAGTACTGCAACATTTGGAACCTTGTTGCAAATCTAGAAAAATCTAAAGCTATGGTCTTCAAAAAGAACTCTGGAAGAAACGCAGGAAATGAAAATTGGTCTTTCAACAATCAAACTATAGACGTATAGTCAGAGAATATAAATATCTTGGGGTATACCTTATACTCCAGTTTTTGGCGGATGCAGGCCTTATAAATTGTAGCCAGATCAGAAGGGGCGAAGAACTTCCCGCTTCCTGCTTCCTTCCTCGTCTCAAGAAGCCTCAGCATTTAGCAGCATTTTTGGCGACTTCAAATATGTGGTCATTCCAACGAAAATCATTGTTTACGCACATACCAAGCCCTGGCAGCTTTTCGGTTTCTTGGATGCAGGTACCATTCATGGATAATGGCAATGGGGGAATGTTAAGCTTCAACGAAAAGAGACCGCATTGAGTTTTCGAAGCATTGAATTCTACTCGGTTCTTACGACCCCATGAAACAGTGCTGTCAAGGGCTTAACTTACGCAACCGTTCCAGTTCCACATCCGAAGAGCACGGACGTGAATTTGGAAACAAATATGAAAAGCTGAGGGTCGAGTCGTCAGCAAAACAGTTAAGTGGATTAGAAGTTTCAGACAAGAGATCATTAATGAAAATGAGGAAGAGAGTCGGAGACAAAACGGAGCCCTGGGGCACACCAGCATTTATGAGGTGGGTATCAGACTAGAACCCATACATTAAAACTTGTATTAAACGGTCCGAAAGGTAATTTCTAACCCAACGAAGAAGAGACTCATCGATGCACGCATTTTCGATAAAAGGGCCTGATGCCAAACTCTATCAAATGCTTTAGAAACATAAAGCGCAATAATCTTACTTTCTCCAAAACAATGTAAACATTGGTTCCACTTTTCGGTGAGATAAGCCATCAAATCACCAGTGGACCTTTTGCTACGAAAGCCGTACTGTCGGCCATTAAGAAGCTTTCGTTCTTCAAGTTATTTCATAAGTTGACGGTTTATCGACGTTTCAATGACCTTGGAAAGAAGGGACGTAAGTGCAATTGGACGGTAATTGGAAGGGGAGGAAGATTCGCCTTTTTTAGGGACCGGCTGGACAAATGCAGTTTTCCATCTGCTCGGAAAAATCCCAGCAGAATAGGAAAGATGGAAAAGTTTACGCAGTGGTTTTGCCAGCGTAGAAGAACACCTCTTCAGAATAACGGCGGTGATACCATCTGGACCAGCGGATTTATGTATGTTGAGATCTTTGACGACTATCGTAACCGAGCGAGTTCGAAAAAATATCTGCTTCATCAAAGAATTTGCAGACTCGAGCTCAGGTGGAGCCAATATGCTATAAGGAAGTGTCGAGTTGGCAGCAAATTGAGCTGCCAGCAAATTGGCTTTGTCGATGGAGCTGACATACGGAGAGTCATTGAAGACGAGCGTTGGAACCGATGACGTGGTCGAGTTCTTAATGTTCTTGACAAAAGACCAAAAGTTTTTACTTCCTTTTGGACACAATAGTATTTTTTGCCTTACTTTTTGGTCATGTAAAAACTTAGCCCTTTGTATTTGAGCATTTGGTGGCTATTGTGTCTCTTAAGTTAAGAATAGTATTTTTGAAAAGTCTTAAGGACTAACTTTTTAGCTTGACACTATCGCTCTTTGTAAACCAGGGCCAGGACAACATATCTTAACGAACTTGTTGTGAAGGGTGTTTTTTAGGGTTTTTTTTCAAGATATTTGTCAAACGTCATATTAAAAACGCTCATAGCGTGAACAGAAACATGGTCGAAACGTCGCAATCCGTATATAAAATGAACAACGTTGTTAAACAATACTTGAAGTCTGCGTTTACTGGCGCTATCAATGCAGCAAAAACTTGGAAAACCATAGAGCAAAACAGGAAAAACAAGAGTTTTGTCAATATTCATTTCAGTTGATACTGGAAGACAGCTTCCGAACATATAAAGAAAGCGCAAGGTAGCGTAGATTCGGCCAATAGCACATGTCTAGTGGTTTTCCCATGATAGCGTCTAGTTGAAAACAACCCCTAGATTTTTCACTGTCGGAGCGTAATTTAACAATGTGCCATTTAGTTCTACGAGCGGTAAATTTGTTACATCGAGGACAGTTTTGTTAATGATAATTGCCTGGCATTTATTTGAATTTAGTTTAAGTTGATTTTCTCTAGCCCACACTACTATTCTCATTAGATCTTCATTTATTTCGACCGTTGCATTTTCTATCATACCAAAGTGAATTTGTACATCGTCAGCGTACATATGAATTTTGCTGTGCTTGAGTATCGATGGTATAAGTCATTGTTAAATAGAGTAAACAAGAGTGGACCTAATATAGATCCTTGAGGGACACCTGTATAGGTAGGAAGAAAATTGGAAAGTTTGGAGTTGGCAAACATTGCCTGTGGCTGAGGTACTGTGCAATTAGCGACAATGCTGACGACTCAAAATAGAAAAAGTTCTTTAGTTTATGCAAAAGTATTTTGTGTGAGACTGTATCGAATGCTTTTGAAAAATCTAGCAAGACCAGCGTTGAAGCATGATTTTTTATCTACTTGTTCTCGTACGTCATCGACTATTTTGAGAAGTTCTGTGGTACAGCTGTGTTTTGCTCTGAAACCAGATTGCGAAGGACGAAGGAGTAATTAGTTGAAAGGTTTCTAAATAAGACGTGATCTGTTGACTTGCAAGCTTTTCAAATGCTTTTGAGATAAATGGTAGAATAAATATTGGTCTGTATTCTTTTTGTTGTGAGGTAGATTTCTTAAGGATTGGAATAACTTTTGAAGTTTTCCATAGTTTTAGGTAACTTGACTTTGTTAAAATTGTATTAAAAATGTGTGTCAGGAAGGGAGATATAAAACACGCATGCTGTCTAGTCCAATAGCTTCCGAGTTGATATTTTGTACAGCTTTGTAAACTTCCACTTCATAAACTCTCCTAAACTGAAGTTTTGCAGATTATCACTTCTTTCGGATACTGCGCTAATTGAATCATCTGCACTTAAAGCAGATCCAACAAACTGTTTGTTGAGCTCATCTACGTCACAATCGTCTTCAGAATTAATATTTTGTTTTGAGATGCCAAGTGATTTAATGTTTTGCCACCAATTTTTTGGATGACAAAGTTGTGAAATTGTGAAGCGAAAAATCGTCGTTTTGATCTCTTAATCTCAACATTTACCTTGTTTCCGAAAGATTTGTATTCGAGAAACAGTTGCGGAAGCCTAAATCTTTTCCATCGTCTGAAAGCACAATTTCTTTCTACTATGAGTCTTTCTATATAGCTACAGTAAACCAACCAAATTGATTACGTTGACTCGAATTTTTTTAATGGGTACATATATGTTTCAAATAGAGAATTTATGCTGTTATTGAAAAACTCAACTTGTTCGTCAACATCCGAAAGATGGAAGATGTTTTCGAGATAAGAGCTATGGATACCAGCTAAAATTCATTTCAAGTTGGCAACCCTAGTGTATACAACAAGTGTCAATATAATTTGATCGTATCGAGTATTAAAAACATTGAATAGTGTTTCGTAACCAAACAAGTGTCGATTCCTTGTAAATATTTGATCAATTACTGGTGTAGTTGAGCTTATATTGGCATCTCAACATTTTGACGTTAAATGACTAATTGTCTTAGTTTATAATTTGATTTGTACCCATAAAACGGTAAAATACATTTTTCCCCCAATTAATCGAAATTGTGATTGGTGTTACGTGCATTTGATTGATAATAGTGTGAGCTTTCCAAAGCTGGGTAAAAAAATCCTGTGAAGCACATACTTTTGAAGATATTGCACTTTTTGCTCATTGAGTGAATATTCTTAAACTTTTATAGAGTTGCCTATTTGCTTTTTTGTAAATTAAGTAAATTTTTTTTTGTGTCGCTCACGTAAAACGCCCAAATTAAAAAAGGATCATGGATTGCACAGTTTGCAATACTTACTTACTTAGGTGGGCATTACAGTTCGGGGTGAACCTGGGCCTCAACCAACATCCTTCTATAACGATTTCGATCTCGGGCGAGCTCTCTCCAGTTTCGCACTCCAAGTCGGTTGAGGTCTTCATCCACTTGATTGCGCCACCTAAGACGAGGTCTTCCCCTTCCGCGATTTCCCTGCAATGTGCTTTCGAAAACCCGACGAGCCGGAGCGTTTGGGTCCATCCGCTCTACATGGCCCAACAATCGTAGCCTCGCGATGCGTACTCTTCTGGCTATGCCCATGTCGCGGTACAGCTCATACAGCTCGTTGTTGTATCTTCTTCTCCACACATTGTCTTCGCATACGGGACCAAAGATCATTCGGAGAATTTTTCTTTCGAAACGACCAAGAGTTTCCTCATCCGCTTTCGATAAGGTCCATGCTTCCGCGCCGTACAGCAGGACTGGGATGATTAAGGTCTTATACAAGGTCACCTTGGTTTTTCTAGAGAGGGTTTTGTTTCTCAATTGCCTTCTTAACCCAAAGAAGCAACGGTTGGCAAGAGTTATTCTCCGTTTGATCTCCGCACTGATGTTGTTTTCCGTGTCTACAGCGGATCCTAGGTAGACGAAGTCCTGTACTACCTCGAAGTTATGTCTGTCTATTGTGACGTTTTGTCCAATTCGTCGATGTTCTGTGTCCTTGTTTGATGACAGCATATACTTCGTTTTGCCCTTATTAACCATCAAACCCATTTTTGCCGCTTCTGTTTCAATACTCGCAAAAGCACCTATGACATCACGCTTTTTTCTTCCCATTACGTCAATATCGTCTGCATAGGCGAGTAATTGTACAGACTTTTGAAAGATTGTTCCTCTTGTGTTGACGTTTGAGTTTCTTACAATCTGTTCAAGTATGATGTTGAAGAAATCGCATGACAGTTTGTCGCCTTGCCTAAAGCCTTTTTCGACATCAAAGGTCTCGGTGAGTTCTTTTCCGACCTTGACGGAGCAGCGTGAATTCTCCAAAGTCATCCTGCATAGTCGTACGAGTTTTGCAGGGATGCCGAAACTAGACATGGCTCTGTACAGCTCGTCTCTGTAAATACTGTCATACGCGGCCTTAAAATCGATAAAGAGGTGGTGAATATCGATATTATGTTCTCGGGTTTTTTCCAAGATCTGCCGTAATGTGAAAATTTGGTCTATTGTGGACTTCTCTGGTCTAAAACCACATTGATAAGGACCTATCAAGTTGTTGACGTGGGGTTTCAGACGTTCACATATTACAGCAGACAAGATCTTATAAGCGACGTTAAGGAGACTTATCCCTCTGTAATTGGCGCAATTGTGAGGGTCTCCTTTCTTTAGGATCGGGCACACGATACTGAAGTTCCATTCATCGGGCATGCTTTCTTTCGACCATATCATGCAGATCAGCTGGTGCATGCTCCTTTCCAACTGGTCTCCAGCTGCCTTGAAAAGTTCGGCATCAAGGCCATCTGCACCTGCAGTCTTATTTGATTTAAGTTTGCATATGGCAAGCTTAACCTCTTCTAGGTCGGGAGGACGGCATTCTTGATCATCGTCCAAGCTGAATGGGGCAATCTGCCTGACAGCGGAATTTGTGTCTTCATCGCCGTTAAGCAGTCTGCAGAAATGATCTTTCCAAATCCTCAGTAGCGACTGTGACTCTACAATTATGTTTCCCTGCTGGTCTTTACAGGCTTGAGTTCGGGGTTTGCCACCCTGGCAGGATCTTTTTACCTTTTGGTAAAACTTCCGAATCTCGTTCCTGTCATGGCACCTGTCTATTTCCTCAAACGAGCGCTTCTCATGCTGCTTCTTTTTCTTTTTGAGAAGTCGGTGTTCTTCCCTTCTTCTCTCCTTGTAAATCTCGTTATACTGATCGTAAGCAGCCCTTGTTCGTGTTTGCATCAGCATTTGTCGTGCTCTTTGTTTGGCTGCATTTGCCTGCCTGCATTCTTCATCGAACCATGGGTTTCGTTTTGGTGGCCGAGTGAAACCCAGAACCTCAGAGGCAGCGGTTCTGATGGCTTCTTGGCATTGCTGCCACTGGTCTTCAATGTTTAATGCTGGCGGCATGGGATTCAAGGATAATTGAAGGGACACTCGATTGGAAAAGGCATTGACAATCTCTTGCGATTGTAGCTTTCCGACGTCATATCTCTTCACAGCGTTAGTTCGCGCTGGTCGTGAACAAGATATCCTCATTCGTACCTTGGCTACAACAAGGTAGTGGTCCGAGTCAAAGTTGGCCCCTCGGAAAGTTCGGACATCTAGAACACTGGAAGAGTGCCTTGCGTCGATCGCAACATGGTCAATTTGGTTGACGGTTAATTGATCTGGGGATCGCCATGTACCTTTATGAATTTTGAGATGCGGGAAGCGCGTACTACTTACAACAAGATTCAGCCCCGCAGCAAAATCGATTAGCCTCAGTCCGTTTTCGGAGGTTTTGTCATGGAGGCTATGCTTACCGATTGTGTTTCCAAAGATGTCCTCCTTCCCTAGCTTTGCGTTAAAATCGCCAAGAACGATTTTCACGTCGTGTCTAGGGCACTGCTCATACGTTTCTTCGAGGAGCTCGTAGAAACAGTCTTTGGAATCGTCGTCTTTCTCTTCTGTGGGGGCGTGGGCGCATATAAGGCTAATGTTGGCGAATTTAGCCCTGATGCGGATGGTCATTATACGCTCATTGACTGGATTTTGGCTAATCACCTTATCCCTGAGTCTTCCTCTAACGACAAATCCGCACCCAAATAAGCGTTGTTTCTTTTGTCTGTAGCAGTCGCCATAATATATGTCACAGTTTCTCATCTTCTTTATGCCCGGTCCACTCCATCGCACTTCTTGGATGGCGGTTATGTCTGCTTTGCAGCAGTCCAGGGCGTCCGCTAATTCTCCAGCTGCACCTAGTCCGTAAAGAGACCTTACGTTCCACGTGCAGATCCGGAGGTCATTGTCCTTTTTTCGTTTGCTTGGGTCGTCAACTTTGAAATCATTATCGTTATCCGAGGCTGTTAGTTGTTTCGGAACTGTCCTTTTTTAACGTGGTTGGGTAGTTAACCCTACGCACAACCCCCAACCTGGAGGGCCAGGTCCTTTTTGGATCCCTTCGGACACAAAGGGCTGGAATATCCAGTGTCAGTACCCTGCTGCAGGGGTGTGAGTGCCTTATTTGCAATAAGGAAATCTCTAATGAGTTAACTTTGTCGTGTGCAGTGTGTTTTCTCCAATTTCATGCTAAATGTCTTGGAATCAAAGGGAAGGATGTAGACAAAGTAACATCGGACTTATATTCAAGTGGAGATGATAAACGTGAAGAACACTTTTTTAAAACAATTGGCGGAATCGAGTCCGGACCAGAAGAAAAGTCATCTTTAAGAGAAGAAAGGAAGTAAGTAATTCTGTCTCTGTGAATAGGGATACTATTAAAGTTCACTTGCGAGGAGTGAGTTAAATACTGAAAAAAATGTTCATCAATTTCTAAATTTGTACTACAAAAAGATCTACAAAAATGGTTTGCAAAGGCATTGCAAAGCTCAGGAGTATTTTTTAAAGAAGTGCTATTAAAACAAAGTTGAGGGGATACCCGTCTGATTTTTTTTTAGAGTTTACAAAGGACCAAAAACTTTTTGGGTCATTTTTTAGAGAGCACCCCATTTGATTGACATAGATAGAGTATAGATTTTGAGAAAGCGTTTTGAAGTCTTCAAAAAGACTTATGAATAGTTGGTGGTCAGTTGGAGAGAGAGAAGTTAAATAGATCTTCCAAGCTTTGTTTCTTTTGTTCCTAAGAGTCTTTAATTCCTTGGTAAACCACGATTGACTGAAACTACTATTTCTAAGCAACTTTTGGGGAATTGTTTTTTTCATGCTATTTTCTAAAATCGAGTAGAAGCAAGCGACTGCTTCGTCAATACTTGCAATAGTTGATATATTTTCAATACCAGCAATGCATAATTCATTCGATAGCAAATCGAAATTCGCTTTTCGAAAGTCAAAAGTATATACACAGTCTTTTAAATTATTAATATCTTGAGAGACGTTGCTCAATTCTATAAAAATATCTAAAGGGGGATGGAAATCATCAATTCTAGTAATGCCTGAATTTGATTGAAGAACTACCGTGCTAATAGCTTCGGATGAGAAAACTAAATCTAACATACGATTTTGATAGTTTCTAATACAGCTAACTTGCTGTAAGTCAGTAGAAATAATATTATCTAAACAAGAAAGCTTACTCTGTGGTGAAGTTGGAGAAGGTTTTTGGAAAGATCCATCGTCAGAGGGTAACCATTGAACGTATGGTAGATTAAAGTCACCAACTAAAAGAATTTGGCTTTCTAAATCAGACAGTTCCGATCAATTATCGAACGCGCAAACACGCGCCGCGCGAAGTGACCGCAAAATTAAATTCCGTGCTACTCCTTCCTAAACACAAAAAATTCAAAATAAGAAAATAAAAAAAAATATTAAGAAAAAAAAGAAATCAATCAAACAATAATAACAAAATACAAATCTATTAATTTTTCCTTCCGTGCCGCCGCAAGAAAAAAAAAAAAAAACTCTCGTGCAAAAACTATTCAGTGCGCTGTGCCTGTGCTGTGAAAATTAATCAAAAAAAAAAAAAAAAAAAGAACCTGCAATAGACCAAACACTAGTGAAAAATAGGAATCTTTAAAGAAATAATATTTCTTAAAAGACGTGTTTGATCGTGAAGATCACCACAACTCCTAAGTTCGCGTTTCGCCCAGGTACGGCAATTGGGCTCATCAGTTAGACGATTGCCGTACCCTTCTAAGACGCAAAACTATGTTCGGAATATACCGACACTAATAAAATCCACTGCACTCACATGCAGTGAATTTTATTTTTAAGTGAATGTACAAGTCATATTACACTTAAAAAGTAAACAAAAGTTTGCCTTGGTTTGGCTTTAAGTTATTAATTTGAACAATAACAAAAAAAAAAATTTTTGTTATTGTTTTTGTTTTTGTCCTGGAGTTGAATTTTAATGAAAAATAGGAATCTTTAAAGAAATAATATTTCTTAAAAGACGTGTTTGATCGTGAAGATCACCACAACTCCTAAGTTCGCGTTTCGCCCAGGTACGGCAATTGGGCTCATCAGTTAGACGATTGCCGTACCCTTCTAAGACGCAAAACTATGTTCGGAATATACCGACACTAATAAAATCCACTGCACTCACATGCAGTGAATTTTATTTTTAAGTGAATGTACAAGTCATATTACACTTAAAAAGTAAACAAAAGTTTGCCTTGGTTTGGCTTTAAGTTATTAATTTGAACAATAACAAAAAAATTTTTGTTATTGTTTTTGTTTTTGTCCTGGAGTTGAATTTTAATGAAAAATAGGAATCTTTAAAGAAATAATATTTCTTAAAAGACGTGTTTGATCGTGAAGATCACCACAACTCCTAAGTTCGCGTTTCGCCCAGGTACGGCAATTGGGCTCATCAGTTAGACGATTGCCGTACCCTTCTAAGACGCAAAACTATGTTCGGAATATACCGACACTAATAAAATCCACTGCACTCACATGCAGTGAATTTTATTTTTAAGTGAATGTACAAGTCATATTACACTTAAAAAGTAAACAAAAGTTTGCCTTGGTTTGGCTTTAAGTTATTAATTTGAACAATAACAAAAAAATTTTTGTTATTGTTTTTGTTTTTGTCCTGGAGTTGAATTTTAATGAAAAATAGGAATCTTTAAAGAAATAATATTTCTTAAAAGACGTGTTTGATCGTGAAGATCACCACAACTCCTAAGTTCGCGTTTCGCCCAGGTACGGCAATTGGGCTCATCAGTTAGACGATTGCCGTACCCTTCTAAGACGCAAAACTATGTTCGGAATATACCGACACTAATAAAACTGATGAGCCCAATTGCCGTACCTGGGCGAAACGCGAACTTAGGAGTTGTGGTGATCTTCACGATCAAACACGTCTTTTAAGAAATATTATTTCTTTAAAGATTCCTATTTTTCATTAAAATTCAACTCCAGGACAAAAACAAAAACAATAACAAAAATTTTTTTTGTTATTGTTCAAATTAATAACTTAAAGCCAAACCAAGGCAAACTTTTGTTTACTTTTTAAGTGTAATATGACTTGTACATTCACTTAAAAATAAAATTCACTGCATGTGAGTGCAGTGGATTTTATTAGTGTCGGTATATTCCGAACATAGTTTTGCGTCTTAGAAGGGTACGGCAATCGTCTAACTGATGAGCCCAATTGCCGTACCTGGGCGAAACGCGAACTTAGGAGTTGTGGTGATCTTCACGATCAAACACGTCTTTTAAGAAATATTATTTCTTTAAAGATTCCTATTTTTCATTAAAATTCAACTCCAGGACAAAAACAAAAACAATAACAAAAATTTTTTTTGTTATTGTTCAAATTACAAACACTAGTGCCCACCTTCTTATCTTCTCCTCCCCCACACCACTCGCATAGTCTTGTTGGCTGCACACATTTCTTCTAATCGATATTTCCTTATCGCATCGAGGCAGTGTGTGCAGGCAATGAGGCTGTGGGTTTGCTAGGCGGATAGTTGATCAACGGTGTTGATCCCGTTGGTGAATCAAATCAAGTTGCTGGCTGGGCATAACACCGCTAGTAATTTGGTTTGGTTTTCTATCGAGATATGCACTTGTTGATTATACTTAGATAGCGTCTGCGTTCGATATTTTGTTTTGTGTGTTTTTGTGAATTGTAATGTCGGGTAAATTTCGGGTCGATTTTAGCAACATTAGGGGGTTGCGATCGAATTTCTTTGCTGTGTACGCCCACACTGCAAAATGCAGGCCAGCTGTGTTGGCACTGAGTGAAACACAGGTGGGTGTTGATTCTGATCCCTCAGAGTTCAACCTGCCTGGATATAGCTTAGTGCCATTATTCTTTTCTTCCCATGGCCTCGCCGTATATGTTCGGAATGATATTGCTTACCAACTTCTACCACAATACGGCCTCTGTTCCAATACGAACTTTAATTTCATGTGGTTAAAATTCACTGTCCGTAAGCATATCATTCACTATTGTTTTATGTACAGAAGCCCCAATTTGGATAGTAATTCAACCTCTAACGAGTTTGATGCGCTATCTGAATCCATAATAAGAATTGTTTCCCTTTATCCTCACACTGAAATCGCAATTGCGGGCGATTTCAATGTACACAATTCAGGTTGGCTTCGACATTCTGGCCAGACAACACCCGAAGGAAAATATGTTGAGATCTTCGCTGAGTTTAACGAATTAACTCAACTTGTTGATGAGCCCACTCGGGTTCCAGATATTGAAGGCCATGCGGCCAACACTCTAGACTTATTTCTCACTTCTCATCCCGAAAAATATAGGGTTATAGTATCATCTCCTTTAGGCAAATCGGACCATTGTGTCATATCGGTAGATTTTTCGTCTTCCGTCACGGTAAAAAAAGATAAAGTCCCCAAAAGAACTGTGTGGCAATACGAGAAAGCCAATTGGGACGGACTGAATAATTTCTTTCGAAATTTTAATTGGTCATTGTGTTTTCTCGACGGAAACGTTGATGCATCAGCTGATATGATATCTAACGTAATTCTCAACGGCATGAGAAATTTTGTTCCTCACAGAACAAAAAGTATCATCCCCAAAGAAAATTCGTGGTTTGATTTAAGCTGTAAAGTGGCGATTAGGGATCGAGAAAGTAGTTTTCGCAAATTTAAAGATAACCCCACTGTAGAAAACCGAAATTTGTTCAAACGGGCCAGAAATAGCTGTAATGCTCAGATACAAAGGGCTAAGTTTTTACATGACCAAAAAGTAAGGCAAAAAATACTATTGTGTCCAAAAGGAAGTAAAAACTTTTGGTCTTTTGTCAAGAACATTAAGAACTCGACCACGTCATCGGTCCCAACGCTCGTCTTCAATGACTCTCCGTATGTCAGCTCCATCGACAAGGCCAATTTGCTGGCAGCTCAATTTGCTGCCAACTCGACACTTCCTCATAGCATATTGGCTCCACCTGAGCTCGAGTCTGCAAATTCTTTGATGAAGCAGATATTTTTTCGAACTCGCTCGGTTGCGAGAGTCCTTAAAGATCTCAACATACACAAATCCGCTGGTCCAGATGGTATCCCCGCCGTTATTCTGAAGAGGTGTTCTTCTACGCTGGCAAAACCACTGCGTAAACTTTTCCATCTTTCCTATTCTGCTGGGATTTTTCCGAGCAGATGGAAAACTGCATTTGTCCAGCCGGTCCCTAAAAAAGGCGAATCTTCCTCCCCTTCCAATTACCGTCCAATTGCACTAACGTCCCTTCTTTCCAAGGTCATGGAAACGTTGATAAACCGTCAACTTATGAAATATCTTGAAGAACGAAAGCTTCTTAATGACCGTCAGTACGGCTTTCGTAGCAAACGGTCCACTGGTGATTTGATGGCTTATCTCACCGAAAAGTGGAACCAATGTTTACATTGTTTTGGAGAAAGTAAGATTATTGCACTTGATATTTCTAAAGCATTTGATAGAGTTTGGCATCAGGCTCTTTTATCGAAAATGCGTGCTTTTGGTATCGATGAGTCTCTTCTTCGTTGGATTAGAAATTACCTTTCCGACCGTTCAATACAAGTTGTGTTGGATGGCTTCAAGTCTGATACCCACATCATAAATGCTGGTGTGCCCCAGGGCTCCGTTTTGTCTCCGACTCTCTTCCTCATTTTCATCAATGATCTCTTGTCTGAAACTTCTAATCCGCTTAACAGTTTTGCTGACGACTCGACCCACGATTGATTCTCTTGAACATCGACGAAACGTTACCTGTCTCACTCTCTTTTATCGCTTTTTTTACAAACAGTGCTCTAGTGAAATAGCCAGTTGCATTCCTCCCCTGAAACAATTTAGCCGCAACACCCGCCTCGCTAGGAATGCTCATCAGTTTTACCTTGAGCCCAACTTCGGACGTACAGTCAAGTATAGAGATTCGTATTTCAGTCGCACCACCCGAATGTGGAATGCTTTACCTGGCTCTGTATTTCCCCTTCATTACGATTCACAAAGGTTCAAAAGCAACGTGCATCGGTGTCTCCTTTCAAATCCTCTCCTATTTTCCTAAATGCTCGCACTGTGTTCTATAACATTATAAGGGTAGTCATAACCCCTTGATGTGCGCGTTAATTATAAAAAAAAAAAAAAAAAAAAAAAAAAAAAAAAAGAAAATTCAAAAATATGATCCAAAATCAGGGCCAGTTCAGAATAAGCTGAGGCTGAACTTTTTGGAACAATATATACATTAACAATAAAAATATTTTTTTACAGTGTACAGACTTTCACACAAACAACATCAATAGACAGTTCAAACGGAAAGAGTATACGAGACGACATATATGTGTTCCTGACCGAAATCAAAGCACCACCACCGACATCATCTGATCTGTCTACGTGCCGATCTTTACGGTAGACCGAGAATTCAGGGCTCAAGATTTCGGTGTTCAAGTGACTTGAATTTAGCCAAGTTTCAGTCAAAGGAAATACGTCATGTTTAAAAACGTGGGAATTAACATACAAATCAGCAGTTTTACTGCGAAGACCTCTTACGTTTTGATAAAAGAGGGAGAATCTAATTAGTTTTTTGGAGCAGTATTAATAAGCAATTTGCTTTTAACTCTCCTGTTGATGGAAAATTCTTTAACAAGAGCACCACCAGGCCAAGAGTTACTGTCACAAATAGAGTCAAATAATTGTGACAGTAATAATAACATGATTATAATTGGGTGTTAAATCTTCTAAAATGTTTGTGATGGAAGTAGAATCGAGAATGTTTGGTGGTTTATACAGTACTCCGATCAGACATTTTTCAGCAGCACTTAGTACCTACTTCAATAAATAAATACTGAATACTATCATTCGCATCAGATACCTTAACAATAGTACTTTTGAGGTCTTTTTTTAAGAAAATGGCTACGCCACCTCCTCTGCTGATTACGCGATCAGAACGAAATATTATATACTTGCCCGTACTTAAAAAAGAATTGTTTACTGTTTGGTTCAACCATGTTTCAGACACGCAAATGATGTCCATTGCAGAGTCATCAAACGTGCTTTTGAACTCGTCAATATGTTTCGTAAGGCTTTGAGCATTTATGTGGCAAATGGATAACCCAGTGTATCTCTTCCGAAAAACATTTACCATCGTCCTAGTTCTGTTCAAATTCGTAGTGTTTCCGCTTCAAAAACAAAACCTCATAAAAAACACCTTTTTCTTCCATTCCTACCCCCCATTTTCAGCAAATCAAATCTCAACACTTTATGCGATTCCTTCGCAACACCACCAATTCAATTAAAAATCTGTAGCGCAGCCGGCCTAGAAACTATAAATCAACACTTGTATTCATTACTTCAAAAATGACAGTTTTATGTGAACTAAAATTACAATCAGCTATTCCTACCCCCTTCCAACATGGTATAAGCATAATTCCAATGTATATAGGCATCCGTTCGCCCTATATTTTAACATTTTTCTCATGCCAGCAAAGCTGTGAAGCTTGAAGATGATATTTAATTATGAAAAAGATTTTATTGATTTAAGCCGCACACTCTTGGACTAGTCTCCTAATTTGATGCCATTCTACACGGTCTCTTCCTTTGAAACAATCGATTAATCGATACTCAACGATCCGTGTAATTTCAATTATTTTGTTTCCAAAAATTGTCTCGTCACTTTGCTGGCTCATGGATATTCATCCCCCAGCTTTAGTGTACAGCCGCAACCAACCCCATCTAGGTATAGTACAAATTTTTTTCCACCGCCTAAATCCCATGGGATTTTAATGACTTACAACGGACGGAATTATTCACCAATCTTAAATTAAAATGATAAATCGGTGTAGCTGGCCTGCGGCGGCGGCGGCAGTGGCATTTGCTTCAAAAAGTGAACACTTGCATACCAGAAATACACGATAGACTACAAAGCTCCCCGAATGCGAAGTTATCTGGTGGTGTTCCTTAACTGCGATGTGTATCTGTGGATAAATCCTCAAAACTCCCCACCTAAATCCTGTTAGATTCGACAACGGTGCGCTGTCGTTGTCGAATAGCCAGAATCTGTCCACTCCCCTGTGTCTTTTTTAGCCTTAAGTCATGTTCCTTGGGGTGATGGTGGGCGTATGACGGTCCTCATTATTTCCCAAATTTTGTCAGTTTTGGGGTTTTTTGTTGACTCTACTCGACTCGACTTTTTTTCTGGTTTTTCTGTTATAAATTGATTTGATAAGACAACCTGACGGATTCTTCCACTCAATCCATCGGCAAAGAAAGATGTGTTCGTTTCTTTATTTCACAGTACAAAATAGCTCCTGGGTTGGGGTCTAGGAAGGTACATTGTAGAATTTTTCGACTTCTTTTTTTCCATGGACTTCTAGTAGGGGGAATTAAGTGATCATAGGTCATTTTTCAATACAAAAAATTGGGGTATTCATGAGCCTGGTCGGGAAGGACTAAAAAATAAAATAAAAAAAAAGGACAGACGACTGTCATGTTGAGTTTGTCAGTTGAAGAAGATAATGTCAACCACGATTTTCGAGAAAATATTGAATGGGAGGACACAACAAATTCCGGTGAATGTTTTATTTTGCCCGGAGCGCAGGGGTATCGGTATTTCTTTTTAATCAAATTCAAAGAATGTATAAATTTGAATTTAATTTACTGAATGCGGTTTGCCAGGCCATTATTCGGCACATCCTGTCGAGTACCCACATAGAAAATGAAGGCAGAGTTTCGAACAGTATAATTGATCCTTTTCAAGGGAATTTGAGGAAGGCATTTTGTAATTAAAGTATGAATGTCAAACTGGTGAGGTTTGTTGGGTTCCAAGGAAAGGTACAGCTTTTTTGTTGCAAAATGAAACATTACAGCAACATTGATGGGAGATATGTATATTTAAGGAACTCTGTTGGTTTCTGTTGTTCTTTCGAAGAAAAGTTCTCGAATTTGTTTTTCATTCAATGAGACCAAAGAGAGTGGATGGGATGTATTCAAACTAAGGAAGAATGTTCCTTTTTGAGTGTATTTATGTTCAACCATAAAGGTCATGGTTTGATTACAGTAAAACCCGCTTAAGAGAATAGGCGAATTGTCACAGTCTTTCTTTCACTTAAGCGAGGTTTTCACTTAAACGAACCCCGGTTAAATTTTTTTTTCAACAGACAACGACACCAGCGCTGAAATCAAACGAAGGATAACTCTTGCCAATCGCTGTTTCTTCGGACTAAGAAGGCAATTGAGTAGTAAAGTCCTCTCTCGAGCAACTAAAGTGTCCCTGTATAAGACACTTATCATCCCGGTCCTTATATATGGCGCAAAAGCATGGACCTTGTCAAAGGCAGACGAGAACGTTTTAGGATGCTTCGCGAGAAAAATTATTCGGGTGATTTTTGGTCCCGACGGCATAGATGGAGAGTGGAGAAGAAGATTTAACGACGAATTGTACGGGCTGTACAGCGACACTGATATTGTCAAACGAGTCAAGGTCCAGCGGCTTAGATGGTTGGGTCATGTAGAGCGAATGGACAACAACGCTCCGGCCCGGAAAATCTTCGAATCCAATACCGAGGGACGGCGCGGTAGAGGATAACCACGACTCAGGTGGCGCACGCAAGTAGGAGAGGACCTCAACCATTTTGGCGTGCAAAACTGGAGGCAGCTAGCTAGGGACCGAGCTGGCTGGAGAAGCATGTTGGTTGAGGCCCTAGTCCAACCCGGACTGTAGCGCCACCTTAAGTAAGTAAGTAAGTAAGTAAGTAAGGAAGACCTCGTCTTAGGTGGCGCTATCAAGAGAGAGCTCGCCCGAAATCGTAGTCGTTATAGAAGGATGTTGGTTGAGGTCCAGGTTCACCCCGAACTGTAATGCCCACCTATGTAAGTAAGTAAGTAAGGTGGGACAGTGCCCTTAATGCCTACCTAATAACCCATAGGTTCGTGGTTCGAATCCCAACAGAGGCAAAAATGTTTGTCACGGGTAAGCCTACACAACAAGTGCAATCCATGGTATTGGGTTCGGAGTGGGAGAACATCGTGATTTATTAGACGATTTGCGTGTGGTTTTGGTAGACTTCGAAGAACATTCGATCTACAACCTAAATCTAAAGAGGGGGCATCCACACAAAAAAGAGTTTTGATCGATGTTCTCTGAGCGGAATATCGAGTATGTGTATTAAGGAGCAATTATGACAGCAAAATATCTAGTAGGAGTCACCGAAGCATTATAAGTCATAAAAGGTATACATAAAAGAAGCCCTTTTGAACTCTCTGCTTTTCCAGCAGCCCGTGACTGTTGAACTTTTATTTTCTGGCGATGGAGCGAGACATCATAATTTTACATCTGCAAACACTTAGATTAAATTTTAACTGCAACAACTTGACTTATAAAATAAGAGTTTGGAAGCAAGTGGGCACCGTATAAGTCTGAGGAAGACTGAGTACTTGTTCTACACGATTTCTGATTCAGACTAGCCCTTCCATTAAATTATCATTTGAAGTGTGAAATATTCAAGTCTCTGGGATCTGGTCAATTTGTAAAGCAACTTGTAATGATAACATAAATCTCTGAAAGGAAGCGTTGAGTCGATAAAACGTCGTATATATAATATACATGTATAAGAGACTGGGAAACTTGCCACCACTGGTCAACCCATCGGGCTGAACGTTTATGTGAAGCATATACATATGTAAGTGGGCAGCTGTGACAGTTTTCTTTTCTTTTTTTTTTTCTTTTTTTCATCCTACAAAGAAAAATATGAAAGTGTAAAAGATTGTTCCCCCGAGCTTCTCGAAAAATCAAATGAACATTGCCTTCGACGTGTGAAAGTCATCCTTGGCAGTTTGAACCCAAGATTTAAGGCGGTATTACACTATCATATAAATATGACAAGTTTACAAAAAAAAAAAAAAATATGGCACAACATCGTCAAATAAATGTGATAGTCATATATAAAGGGTCCGCCAAAAAACTTTTTTTCTCAAAAACAGGGCGCAAAGCATCGAGTGTAGCTTCACTGGCTGTGTGTGTGTAGCTTCGTCCTATTGAAACCAAATGTTGTCAATATCCTCCTCTTCAATTTTTGTGAACAAAAATTTGTTCAACATGGCCCGATAACGATCGCCATAGACTGTAACGGCCACTCCTTGCTCATTTTCGAAAAATGCCTCTGGACCAAAATCCGCACCAAACAGTGACTCGTTTTGGGTGTATTGGCTTTTCAATGTATGCGTGCGGGTTTTCTATGCCCCAAATGCGAAAAATGAGCTTCATCTGAAAAGATGATTTTTTTTGGCAAAATCGGCATCGGATTTTCAAAGTAATGTCGCAATATTTCCAGCGTTGTTCAAACGTATACACAACCGTATTCGTTTAGGGGAAAGATTAAACTAATTATCTGTCAAATCAGACATGAGCTAAGTGCTACCATTCACGAAACAAACACTAGTTGAAAAAAAAAAAAACGTTAGATGGTGGACCCTTTATGTGGCTGTATTTGTATTTCACCATATATATGGAAATGATTGTAGAGTCACATTGCAGAAAAATCCAAGAATTGTAAGACCTCGTCTTAGGTGCATGGCGCAATCAAGTGGGAGAAGACCCCAACCGACTTAGAGTGCAAAATTCAAGTGGGCTTGGCCGAAATCGATGTCGTTATCGAAGTAGTATATGTTGGTTGAAGCTCAGGTCCACCACGAACTTTAATGCTCTCCTTTAAAAAGCTGTTTCCCCGTAAATTTTATGAATGTGATATCCCTTCTCTCTATGATTCGAATAGGATTTGTTTGCCTCCGTAATGAGATTTTATTTTTTTTATACAGACAACTAATCAATAGACTTTCTACGTTTTTTTTTTTTTTTTTTGAATTTTTAGAAAACACGAGCGATACCTCCGATAGTAAACTTCGTTTCAAAAACTTCATTCCCGCTACAATCAAACAACCAATCACAATAGAATATTGCAAACTTGGAAGAACTGACAAATAAAGGGTTTTTCAACAGGGACGCTAAAAAAGTAGAGCGACAGGAACAGCAAACGACGCTTTTTTAAAATTTATCTTTAGTAAAGTTTGCCATTTCATGAAGATATACGAGCCAACAACGAGTCGAAATTATTAAAATTTACTACCGAAATTTGTTAAGAGCGCTACGTCCAATTCATGGCCGTCATAATCGTTCTAGCAGATCAACAATTGAGCGTCTATTGGAAAAAATTTGAATACACAGGAACAGTACGAAATGTTCCCCTGCCAGTGAAACAAAGAAGTGCCCGTAGTGTCGAGAATATTGCTGCCGCTGAGGTAGAATGCCCAAATGTGTCTCTCACACGTCGTTCTTAAGCGTTGGGCATCTCTGTGACGTCGTTGTGGCGAACTTTGCGAAAAGATCTTGGCCTACATCCTTACAAGATTAAATTGACACAAGAACTGAAGCCGCTTGACCACCAGAAGCGTCGTATGTTCGTGAATTGGGTCGAGCAAACTTGAAAATGGTTCGGATTTTCATCGAAAAATCATCGTCTTCTAAAAAAGCGGCCATTTTTTATACATTCTTTCAACAAAATTTTACAAGCAGAGTAAAGACAGCAGAGAGAGCATGAGAAGCGCGCTATCGAGGAGATAGAAGGGTGCCACAGCAGGAATGAGGTTCGGAAGTTTTACCAAATGGTAAAACCAACAGCCTCGGGCTATAAGCCCCGAGCGGCCTGCAAAGACGATCAAAGGAACATCGTGGTGGAACCGCAGTCAATGCTGAGGATATTTGAAGACCACTTCTCCAAACTCTATAACGGCGATGATGAACCCAATTCCACTGTTCGAGAGATAGAACCACTCGATTTAGGCGACGTAGACCAACAATTCCGCCAACCCGACCTGAACGAAGTGAAGACAGCAGTATCCAAGCTAAAGTCCAACATAGCTGCTGGAGCTGATGGCCTCACTGCCGAATTGATTAAAGTGGCAGGCGATGACCTGGTCAGGAGTGTGCACCAGCTCATTTGCAAAATATGGTCGGAAGAAAGAATGCCCGAAGAATGGAACCTCAGCATTGTTTCCCCGGTCCTCAAGAAAGGAAAACTTCTGACCTGCGCCAACTACAGAGGTATCAGTCTTCTTAATATCGCATACAAGATTATCTTTGCCGTATATTGTGTGAGCGTCTGAAGCCATTCGTCAACAGCCTGATAGGTCCTTATCAGTGCGGCTTTAGACCAGGAAAGTCCACCATAGACCAAATCTTCACACTACGGCAGATCTTGGAAAAATCCCATGATCTTCAAATCGATACTTACCACCTTTTTATCGACTTTAAGCCGCGTATGACAGCATCTATAGAGAAGAGTTATATAGAGCCATGTCTAGTTTTGGCATCCCTACTAAACTTGTCCGATTGTGTAGGATGACGATGGAGAACGCACGCTGCTCCATCAGGGTCGGAAAAGATCTCACCGATACATTCAATGTCAAAAAAGGTTTTAGGCAAGGCGATGCACTGTCATGCGACTTCTTCGACATCGTTCTTGAAAGACTAGTGCAAAACTTCCACGTCAACACAAGAGGCACCATCTTTCAAAGATCCGTTCAATTGGAAGAACGCAGCGTGATTTCAATGGTGCGTTTATGAGCATTGAGACGGAAGCAAAGAAGACGGGTTTAGTGGTCAATGAGGGCAAGACCAAGTATATGCTGTCATCAAGAAAGGACCCAACATCGACGTCTTGGACAGAACGTCACGATAGACAGCTATAACTTTGAGGTAGTTAAGGACTTTGTCTACCTAGGCGCCGCTATTAATTCAGACAACGACACCAGCGCTGAAATCAAACGAAGAATAACTCTTGCCAATCGCTGTTTCTTCGGACTAAGAAGGCAATTGAGTAGTAAAGTCCTCTCTCGAGCAACTAAAGTGTCCCTGCATAAGACACTTATCATCCCGGTTCTTATTTATGGCGCAGAAGCATGGACCTTGTCAAAGGCAGACGAGAACGCTTTAGGATGCTTCGAGAGAAAAATTCTTCGGGTGATTTTTGGTCCCGTCTGCATAGATGGAGAGTGGAGAAGAAGATTTAACGACGAACTGTACGGGCTGTACAGCGACACTGACATTGTCAAACGAGTCAAGGTCCAGCGGCTTAGATGGCTGGGTCATGTAGAGCGAATGGACACCAACGCTCCGGCCCGGAAAGTCTTCGAATACAATCCCGATTAACGGCGCAGTAGAGGAAGACCGCGACTCAGGTGGCGCACGCAAGTAGGAGAGGATCTCAACCAACTTGGCGTGAAAAACTGGAGGCAGCTAGCTAGGGACCGAGCTGGCTGGAGAAGCATGTTGGTTGAGACCCCAGTCCGACCCGGACTGTAGCGCCACCTTAAGTAAGTAAGTAAGTAAAGACAGCAAGGTATAACTATTTTTGAGAAAAGGTGTTTTTTTGAAAGTTTATTGGAAAAGAAATTGAATTTCAATAATTTTTACTGACAGATACAAATCTTAGCTAAGGCCATTTTGCGTAGAACTCGTGGAACACGTTTGGACGTCTTAACGAAGCTATTGCTTAGTTGAAAGTGTTCATTGAAAAAACCATTGTAAGTAAATGCATCCCAAATTCAAGAGACTGCTCTTTAAGCAAGTTGAAATGTATGTTGGGCTTCAAATGCAACCTTAATATACACCCATGCCGATTTTCCTCACCCTCCCTTGTTCCTCACTCGCTTCTCACAATGTTGCTTCTAAACTAATCAATGTTTAAGGACGCATAACATCCCTAGAAATACGTCTAGTTAAACCCCATACGACCGACGGACGCAGCGTTGATTAGTCAAGCTCGTTTGTGTGAAAAGACGAAACGACCAGCGGACAGACACTCAGTCACCCCTTGCAAAAGATGTGTATTTAACAGTCAACCCCCAATTGCACTAAAACAGACAAGAGTGCTGCTCCCCCTTTAGCCAAAACAGAAACAAACAAAAGTACTCAAGAAGCGGATTTCCTATTAGATACACATACTCACAGTTAGAGCAAGGCCCAGCACCATCACCCATCCGTTAGCATCCCGGTCTTTGTGATCTGATAACGCGTCATATTTATTTGTTTGTACACACAGAACAAAGGCATTTCCTACTTCCATCACGAATGCACAAAGGTAAATTGCTTTATGAAACCCCAGAACACCAGGACTCCAGAACTCTTCTAACCCTGGATGCTGTTTGTTGAAAGTATCCTTCCGCTTGCGTCATCGTTGTTGTCGCCCCGTCCATCTTCGTCTTTGTTCGGGAAAGCATCTCTCTGCTCTGACTCTCTCAGCATGCATATGGTTTATATCCCGGCAGCGGCAGCAGTCTGTTCATCTGCAAATTTATTGCCAGAAATTATTAAAAAATTAATTCCACCCCTGTGCGCTACGCAAATACACGTGTTGCTATCCTTTTGAATTCGGGCACTAGGCAAACAGTATTTTCACCACGACCAACCAGTCGAGTGCACCCACAATACCTTCCAACCTATGTGTTCATCAAAAACTGGACGGACTACGGACAACATCGGACGTGAGACGAGAACATCTACCATCGTCACCATCAATACGAGGCGTTGATGATGATGTTGTGTCTATGTGAGGGTGTGTGTTTTTTTTTAGCAAAAAGCTAGTGAGAGTGCTGTATCCATTTAAGCCAGAGCTTTCTCATCCTCAACGGTACGACCTACGAGTGAACAGACAAGAGCGGAGGGTTACTGTCTAGCCATGAATGATTTATCCCATAAAATTAGGAATGTTATTCACTTCCCATAGCATGCTTACATCATAACCATGTGTGCAAAATCACCGCAAAAGGAATCTGTTCTTGGAGTCCACAGCTCCACATCAGTCTACACTCCACAGCTCCACGGTTATCCTTCTATGCTTCGATTTTAATATGAAATCTCGTAGAAACTCCATTGGTTTGCCTCGAAAGTATGCGGTGTGTTATTGTAGCTCTGCGAGAGTGTGTATGTGATGTGCACAAATGATTGGCAAATGGTTACCACAATAAATTTAAAGTGTCGACATTTTTGAGTTCATATAGCTTTTGTGATTTTTGATGTTGAGCAACCACAACTCTCAAGTCTTGGGAACAAAACCCATAGCTTCATGGTCTGGAATTTTCAATAAGAACTTGAGAGAACCTTTATTCATTAAGTTTACATGAAATTTTTATAGAATTTATGAAGACAGAATACGGAATCGCAATTAGGATGATCTTGTTCAAGGAGAATTTGGAAGAACGTGAAACCTCAGATTGAGGAAGGGTGGAAAGATGGGTGTAAAGAGAGAAGTTAACCCCAAACTGTCGTTGTCTGCCGCACGAGTGAGTGAACGGGTAAATCTTTATTTAAGACTAACTTTCTAATCTCATCACGTTTTCAAAATACTTTTTGCAATGTTTTGGTCGCTGCAACACTTGTGTGAAACTCAGGTGATAATATGCGGTAGGATAAATTAGCAGGCGAATATTTTTAGAGAAAGCGCTTCCAGCAGTTATGAACTTTCAAGGAGGCAGTTCAAATTTAATCGAGTGGGAACTGTCATCGTATTCACAGTAACGAAAAACCACGTCAGTTGAAAATTGAATGGAAATCAAAACTCATCAATGGATTGCGGTTGGCTTTGATACAGAGCTCTTCAAGGCAGATAGAGACAAGCTGTAAGGGAGAATGCATAAGCTGTGTTGACTAATATCGTTCTTTTTATAGAAAGTGTATTAGATAACTGGAATTTGTAGACCATTTGCCTAATGCTCAGAACGGTAAACAGTCACAATATCTGTGTGAATGTGAAAACCTTTCGTTAACAATCTGATATTAATGTGTTTTTTAGCAGGACTTGTCGCATATTAAAATCTACCGAAAGCACCTTGAAAAGCCACGACTAGTGTTTTCATCGCTATGCAAAATTCGAAGGACTATCCTAGGCCGCTTTGGAAAATGTACTTTTTTGACCAGCAGGCTGATTGCCATGTCCATTGTTGCTGCCCTAGGATTGCCTCTAGTCACCATAAAGTGTTTTTTGAAAAACCTTAATTCGCCCCACACTGAAAAAAGTTTTGTACATTCTCTTTATGAATGGCGATCATACCTACAGATGTTTAAATGGTACCAACGTGCACCCAAGAGGACCCTAGCGTTCATAGGTTTTCTTAAAACCCACCTCTGTCTATCAACTCCTACTCTCACCTCCACGTGGTGAACATCGGGTGCCTAGTACCTCAACTGGAGCTTGAGTCTCAACCCTAGTGGAAGGTTGTTGGTGGCAGCAAACGAGAGAGGGGGGGGGGGCAGAGGTGTTCCCACTAAGGCACCGCTTCTTTCATCCAGACGGCAGCGGAGGAATTCCCTAGATGGAATCAACGGTGGCGTCTACAGTTCCAGTCAGGTTGAACTACTTAGTGAACACCTTATAGGGCTACTACAACATATTTGGAGCTCAGGCCTATAAGGAACGGTTTATACGGCTCCCCATCTTTGGAGTTATACAAGGATCTGGCATTCCAGGTTGGGGGTCGTGCTGTCGGGGTGACTTCCCGGCCACGTAAAGAAATCGTTAGTTGCGAAGCACCAACAAGCCTCGGATACGGACGGATTTACTGATGACGAACCTAGCAAACGAAAAACGGACAACGAACTTCGGATCTGTACGTGGAATGTTAGGTCCCTTAATAGACCACGTGCAGCCGAACAATTAGCGGAAGCCCTGAACTGCAACAAAGCAGATATTACCGCTATCCAAGAAATGCGATGGGATGGACCAGGTAGACGCAAATTAAAAGACTGCGATATCTACTACGGCGATTGCTACCGAGAGCAAAAGCAGCGACAGTTTGGATGTGGATTTGCTGTTGGAACTAGACTCAGGCAAAAAGTCTTGAGTTTCAACTATGTGAACGAGCGCATAGCAACGATCCGCATCAAGGCTAAATTGGTCAACATAAGCCTCATTTGCGCACACGCCCCCACAGAGGAAAAGGATGAAGACACCAAAGACGTATTCTAAGAGCTCCTGAACAAAACATATGAGCAGTGCCCTGGCTATGACATTAAGACTGTTCTAGGAGAACACTGACTCGGACCACTACCTTGTTGTAGCCAAGGTACGACTGCGGATATCCCGATCCAAGCCAACACAAGGAAATGCTGAAAATTCGACGTTGGACGACTACAATCGCAAGAGATCGCCAAGTCCTTTTCCGATCAAGTCTCTTACAACATATTAAGGAGTTCTATGCCACCAGCATCAAGTATAGAGAACCAGTGGCAGCACTGCCAATGAGCCATCAGAGATGCCGCCTCTGAAGTGCTGGGTTTCACACGGCCACCACAACGAAACCCCTGGTTTGACGACTAATGCCGGCAAGCACATGCAGCTAAACAGGAAGCATACAAAGCGGCGCTGCACAAAAAGACTAGAACTGCTTACGAGCTCTACAAGCAGAAGAGGAGAAACGAACACCGGCATGAGAAGTGCGCGATCGAGGAGATAGAAGGGTGCCACAGCAGGAATGAGATTCGGAAGTTTTACCAAAAGGTAAAAACAGCAGCCTCGGGCTATAATCCCCGAGCCGAAGCCTGCAAAGACGACCAAGGGAACATCGTGGTGGAAACGCAGTCAATGCTGCGGATATGGAAAGATCACTTCTCCAAGCTCTATAACGGCGATGATGAACCCAATTCCGCTGTTAGAAAGATAGAACCATTCGATTTAGGCGACGTAGACCAACAATTCCGCCAACCCGACCTGAACGAAGTGAAGACAGCAGTATCCAAGCTAAAGTCCAACATAGCTGCTGGAGCTGATGGCCTCACTGCCGAATTGTTTAAAGCGGCAGGCGATGACCTGGTCAGGAGTATGCACCAGCTCATTTGCAAAATATGGTCGGAAGAAAGCATGCCCGATGAATGGAACCTCAGCATTGTTTCCCCGGTCCTCAAGAAAGGAGAACTTCTGACCTGCGCCAACTACAGAGGTATCAGTCTTCTTAATATCGCATACAAGATTATCATTGCCGTATATTGTGTGAGCGTCTGAAGCCATTCGTCAACAGCCTGATAGGTCCTTATCAGTGCGGCTTTAGACCAGGAAAGTCCACCATAGTCCAAATTTTCACACTACGACAGATCTTGGAAAAAACCCAGGAACTTCAAATCGATACCTACCACCTTTTTATCGACTTTAAGGCCGCGTATGACAGCATTTACAGAGAGGAGTTATATAGAGCCATGTCTAGTTTTGGCATCCCTACCAAACTTGTCCGATTGTGTAGGATGACGATGGAGAGCGCACGCTGCTCCATCAGGGTCGGAAAAGATCTCACCGATACATTCGATGTCGAAAAAGGTTTTAGGCAAGGCGATGCACTGCCATGCGACTTCTTCAACATCGTTCTTGAAAGAATAGTGCAAAACTCCCACGTCAACACAAGAAGCACAATCTTTCAAAGATCCGTTCAATTGCTCGGATATGCCGACGATATTGACATAATTGGAAGAACGCAGCGTGATGTCAATGGCGCGTTTATGAGCATTGAGACGGAAGCGAAGAAGATGGGTTTAGTGGTAAATGAGGGCAAGAGCAAGTATATGCTGTCATCAAGAAAGGACACCCAACATCGACGTCTTGGACAGAACGTCACGATAGACAGCTATAACTTTGAGGTAGTTAAGGACTTTGTCTACCTAGGCACCGCTATTAATTCAGAATTTTGAAGAATAAACCATGTATGTATTCATAAATTGGTTCTTTTAGTGTTTTTCTGTAATATTTTTTTTTTTTCGTTACAGAACACCGCACTATCAAGCAAGCCTGCAGAAGATGCAGACGAATCAGCTTATTTAACGTTCGCTTTTCTATTTACTTAAACCTCTGAACCAGCCGTATTCCAAGTGGATACATTTTGCCCTTAATTTCAACCAACAACTTAAAACGACTAGAGCCACACCTTTTTGAACTCAGTGCAGTGGCGGTTGTATTGTGGTTTGTTGCCTGCTTTCAAAGCTCCAACTTAAATAAAAGAGTGAAAATAAAACCGAGAAAATATATGAAAATTAAGAGCTCACAACAACAAAGTAACTTGTTTACTTGCACCGTGTGAATACTTTTTAAAATTACCCAGGTACCACTACAGCATCTAAAGTTCTCCCAACTCCCAGCTCCCGAACTGGATTAAAGAACATTAAAATAATCCACACCCAACCAAAGAGCAGCTTTTACAGAAAACCCATTATACCACCGGCATACCACCCCTTTTAATAGTGTACTGCTTATGGCACTATCAAATTTTACGTACATGTGCATGGGGCTCTTAAGGCGGAAATTACACATATGCAGCCACAAGGCCCTCAATGACAACACTGCACTTTGCAAAGTTTTAAAGTGAATTGCGCCAGACACCGGATATTATACGGCTATCGCACCTACCTATATGTAAAGCTGGCCAATGTTTTGACACCAACTTAAAACCAACAAACGAACAAACACACACACACACGTACTGTCACATATGAGTAGAGTAAACTTCTGGAAATTAGCTTTGAGAAAAGTTTCTAATGTCGAGCCGTTAGCAGGTGCTAGGAATTTGCATGTAAGCCCTGGAGTAAAGTATTTGGTAAACATTGGCATAGACTTCAAGTCCATTAAAGTTAATTCTGTTCAACCGCCAAACAAACAGTCTCTCAATCAAACGAATGTGATGACCTGATTGCATTAAGGCAGGACAGTGTAGATTGTAGAGCTCTTGTACGAGCGAGTATGGGGATGCCATTGCCATCATCATCATCATCCAATCCCAATAGTGGCTGTCGCTGTCGCTGTGATTCCGCATATCCTTTTCAAATTAAACTGCATAATTAAATTAAATGGTGTACTTCCGTTGAGCGAGATTATAATGGAGAAGTGTTGAGCATTTTGTGAATATAAAAACTCCAATGCGCTCAGCGATGATAAAAGAAATTTAAATTTTTTATTCCGCTACATTTTGGTTGCTATTGTGATGTGCAATGTTCACGACGAACACATCCTTCTTCGTAGTCGTGCGTAGCAAATTGAATGGTTAAATGTTAATGTTTACTGCGTTTGTCGGAAACACCGAGAGTGTCGTCATCGGCACATATCTCTATTCTATATGTAGGTGGTAGTTATAGTTTGTGAATCTCTCCTGGATGAGTGTCATCACGTTTGGCTTCGTGTCTCACATTTACACTTCATCCCTGTAGCTTGACTTGGATGAGCTGTCACTGTGGCTTGTGGTAAGTACTGCACTCTCTGCATTCTGATGCGCAGAACTCGGTAGTGCTATTGATTTTTATCGCATTTTATGGGGTCAGCGAAGAGATTTTGTAGCATTCAGCTACCGGAGGCACCTGCTGGAATAGTATGTTTTGGCAATACACAGCGATAACCTATTCGATTCAATTTGGATATTCGAAGTTCTATGGTACCGTAGATTCTTTTACATTTTACTGTTCAAGCTGTCAAAATACTTATCAACTTATGGTTTATCATGTGATTGCAATTGCTCCTTTGCTCTTCGGTTTGCAAGCTCAAGCTACCTGAAGCTAGCCCTAATTGACGAGCAATCTCTTCAAATTTAATCGTGCTTACTGGTTTTTTGGTGTAGTGGGTGGTTTGCTAGGGGCTGGTAAAGTAGCGAAAAAACTCCACCAATTCAGTGGCTGGTAAATGCCCCCTTAGTTGAAGAGCTGTACGGCCTACATTCACATACTCTTAGTTGACAACAGCTCAGATGAAGACGCTTTGTGAAAGAGCGATCGTTGAGGCGTAGTATGTGGACAATAAGTTACAACAGGAGTAAATGAGGGTTTTCTACAAGGTGGCGTTCTATCTCCTATTCTGTGGTGCAAGCTGATCGATCTCTAATCTAATTTAGTGCTTAGTGGTTCTAACGTGCTTAAGTATATGCAGGCGACGACTCCGCGCTTTCAGTTGGATCCAGCCTTCAAGTCGTTTTTTTTCTTGAACACAGGCTACGCTAAACTTTATTGGCACCTGGTGTGTTAGAAACGGTCGCTCTGCCAATCTTCTTACAACCGAAGTTGTTGCCTTTACGATACGCAGAAAGTTGATTAAATTTACCTTACACTCACTTAAAGGCGTCAACATTCCCTGTTCAAACGGAGTCAAATATCTTCGAGTAATCGTTAATAATAAGCTTTTTGGTTGAAGCATGCCGAGTCGAAGACTGCTAAAACACTGTCAGTTTTGTGGCAGTGAAAGTAAGCATTTGGTAGGACAAAAAGGGTCCTTTAGATCTATATATGGCTATGATAAGACCAATCATCCCCTATGCGTCAGTTAGGGCTGTACGGTGCTCATCCCATCACTTCAGATGTTGCTCTTGAAAGACTGTTCAATCTACCACTTCTCGATACCTACGCCATGGAATCTACTCTCAAGACTATTTCTCGTTAACGAGAGATGTAGTCTTTGGCACAACTCGTATTGGAGCTTAGAGGAACTCACAAGGTCGCAAGCAGCATGTCTTTTAACTCACCTCACTTTTGACTTAAGTCCATTGGATATGCCGTATGACTCTCTATTACGTGGTATAGTTGATTAGATCCCCCACGATAGTTGAATCTATTGTATTGGAGCAAGTCGGGAGCATCAATTGAACCGGTTATTAATTGATGAAAAAGACAAAGTCATTGCTAATTCGTCTCTGTGAGAGGGTTTGAAGATTTAATAGGCGAATACGGTTTTCATAAAGGGCGAGAATGTAAGAATCTTCCCAAGGAAGACCTTTGTGAGCGAAACGTATAAATCTGTGTTGTATGCTTCGATTCGAGATTTATGAATACCATAAAACGGTGACCAGTGATCAAACCTGAGAAGCATACTCTAGAAGTCTAGATGAAGACGAACATACCAGTTGAATAAGGAAAGGGTAACTTAGGTGTCATTAAATTCCTTTGTATATCGCTAAATTGAGCCAAGCATTGAATTTGCTCTGTAAATAATGAAGTTGATGTGTTAATTGAATTCGAGGTTGGTACTAAAAAGAACACCGAGGACACGGAATGTAAAAACTTGAGATACGGATTGTTCCAATATTGAGTGCTCACACTAAGCTCGATTTAAGAACGCCATAAAACAAAACTGTATCCTTTTGTAAGAAGTCGCGATCTGAAGCATTTTTGCATTTGAAATCATCAGAAAAGGTGTAATTGTCGCTATAGGAGAGCAAGAAATTACATCATTTATTGTAACAGTGAAAAGCAAGGGACTAAAGTACTTCCTTGTTGCACACCAGACAGATCATTGAAAGGTTTCGACATTTTTGAGTAGGAACATATCCAAGCAATAAATTCTGTGGGAGATCCAAAAGCCTTTAGTTTATATTGTATAATATTATGAAAAAGTTGGTCAAACGCAGTTAAACTTTTTCCCACATTCATGGGCGTTGGAACATTTGTGATAAAAAAATGGACGGTTGGTGGCCGTCGCGTCGGTCTTCTTTGCATAAATCCATGCTGCTGATGGCAGACAACATTCCTTGATAAAAAGGATAAACTTTCGTAGGCTACTTGTTCAAAAAGAGCTTTTAGTGGAGTACCGTAAGCTTTATACCTAGGAATCCAGGGCTAGTCCATGGATTTTCATGAAATTTTCGGAAATCTGTTTTTAATAGCGTATAGAAAAATGTTAAAAAAAAAAGTTAAGATCTCAATATTTTAATTATTTTATTTTTCATTTATTATAAGGTACTTAATTTTAAGATTTACATCTTGATTATAGCTAAGTATATAAAAGGACTTAACTGTGATTTAAGTTAAAGATAAAAGGAAAAAAAGAGAACAAAATATACAAATATTTCAAATAAAAAGCAAAATAATATAATAATTTAAACTAAGTTTTAGTGTACATTGTTTGTTTTATAAATTTTTACAATAAAGATATAAAAGTGTAGCAACATAAGCAAACTAAAAACAGAAGAGAGCAAGTCACACAATAGTGAAGAAAACAATAGCAATAGGATTGAATAGAAAGACATTTTTCTTAAATTTCTCAACAGTGGCTGCTTTCTTAACATGCCGTGGGAGAGAATTCTACAAACGAGTGGCATTTACATAAAACTGACGCTCTGACGCAAGGCAGCAAAAACGAGGAATAATTATTATTTGATTAGATCGTCTTGAGATTGCAAACTGAAGAGCGTCATAAAGGTAAGAGGGCTGGTGGGTACTGACGATTTTGAAGAGTGTGACAAGTATACGAAGCTTAAGCAAGTTGTCTAGTGAGATACCATATATGCTATAGGAGAACTGGGAGATATGGTCGTAACGGCTAATGCCAAAAATATAGCGAGCTACATTGTTATATAAGACATTCATCTTTCGATGGCTGATGCTGTCAAGCTTGCCAAAAATTTCACGGGGAATAACCAGAGATTTTGCTAGCATTTTTCTTGTGCTTAAGGGAGTAAAAAATCTCGTATGCCACAGTAATCGAAGAACTCCATATGCCTTTCCAATAACTTGATTGATGTGGTCATTCCAACTAAGGGTCCTATTGAAACAAATACCAAGGTTATTTGCCTTCTCAACATATTGAATTTTTGAGTTACCTACCAGAATATCTGGATATGTAGTTAGATAAGTCAAGTGTTTTTCTAGAGATGACTAGACATTTGCTTTTTTGTGGGGTTAAGCTAAGACCAGATTTTATGGACCAATTTCTAATTGAGGTAAGATCCTCATTTATCCTGGCTACACAGTCATCAACCTGGTTCACATGGCAGTTACTCATCACTTGAAGGTCGTCAGCAAATAGATGTTCATGGCAATGGTGTAAAAGATTTGGTGTTTAGTTAACATAGATTGAAAAAAGTATTGGACCTAAGATTGAACCCTGTGGAACTCCAGTGGATATAGGCAAAAAGTTTGAAATTCTATTTCCCAAAGAGAGAGATACGAAGAGATAAGTCTCACAGCATCGGAAGAAAGCTTGTAAATTGAAGAAAGTTTTTGACATAGAACATTGTGGTTGATGGTATCGAAAGCCTTTGAGTTATCAAGGAGAACGAGAAAAGAAAGTTTGTTGGCATCAAGAGCTTTTCTCGCCCTTTCAACAACCTCTAGGAGTGCCGTTGTACTGCTATGGCCTGCACGAAATCCTGATTGCTTTAGGGCTAAAAGATTGTTTTCTTGGAGGTAACAAGGTAATTGCTTCTTCATAATTTTTTCAAGGACTTTTGACAGGAACGGAAGGATGGCAATCGGTCGGAAATCTGTGTTGTTACTGTTTTTTGACATTGGAATGATTTTGGAACTTTTCCATTGAGCTGGGAAAATACTCTTAGTGAGAATGGAGTTGAAGATGTATTTTATATACGGCAGGATCATAGGTAATATAATTTTCAAGAAGGTTGGGTGTAAATTGTCCATAGCATTAGACTTTACCGAAAGGAAACTTTCAACCACATCCTCAATTATTTTTATAATTAGTTATAAACTTTTAGAATTTTATTTTATTTATGTAGGATGTTTAAGATACCGTTTACCAAAGGCTCAGGAAGGATAGGTTGAGTCAAGACAAGAAAAAAATTGTATGGGAGGGGGGTCTATATCCCTCCGTGCAGGCGTGAGGGGCAGTGAATGAAAAAAAATGACTCAATTTTTTAAAAAATTATTAAAAATCAACTAAGCCACTTACTTTCTCATACTTTATTGTTTTTAAAATCCAATGTTTTTTTCTTCAATAAAAATTTTGATTTGAGTTCACTTAATGAACGGTTTCTGAGAAATCAAGTCTCAAAGTAAAAATTTTGAATTTTCGTCTCAGGCAATAGTCTCTCACTTTAAACAGAAAACCACGGAACCTACCCTTTGATTCACTCTTTTCATGTAAAAAAGCCATATGAAACAAGTGGGATCTTTAACCCCGCATCCCACATTGGCTTTACATCTCGGTCATCAGACCTATCGTCACTTACGGTGTTACCGTCTTGGCTAAGAGAAAACATGACATCCAAAAGGGATATTCATATTTGTATCATCTCAGACAGTCAGGCAGCCATCAAATCCCTGGCGTCAAATTCCTTCAACCATATTCTGGCCCTTAACTGCCGATCATCTCTCAGGGAGATGACAGAGCAGTTAAATATTCACCTGTGCTGGGTGCCATGCCGGGGGGCAGATAAAGTAAAAAGACAGATCGCCGTAAACGGTACACTTCTGCCCTTTTCACCGATGATAAGGGAGAAAATCGGCATACTAATCGATACCTACATATAAGCTCTGAGATCGTGAAGCAGTTTAACGTGTAACGCAACAAAACAAATCTGGCCCAAGCTCGATCTTAAGCGGTCGAACGGCTTGATCTCTCTCAAAAGAAAATACATTATGGCGATGATAGGTGTCATTACAGAACACTGTCTTATTGAAAAACATGCCGCAAGGCTTGGAGTCGCCTCAAACGATTGTTTATGGATAAGGAGGAAGAGTAGACTAGTCCCCAATTTCTCTGTTCATGCTGCGCTTTAGCTCACAAGCGTAGGATGCAACTATAGGCTCGTATTTCTTTGATGGTCCACAATTTGACATTTTTTACTAGTATCAGTATTTGAACGAATTGAAGTCAATAAATGAATAGCAGCATCATGTTGTGTAATATAAAGAGAATTTTGAAAGAAAAATAGTAGGTACTCTACTCACTCATCACTCGATCACTGATGCTGCAATTCGAGCCCTGATGAGCAAGAGCAAAAAATGCTAGTACTTACGCAACTGATGAGTGATGGTTAGTAAATCTGCCTGTTAAGTGGGAGATTCGAAATTTGGGTCTCAGAAATATTAATATAAAACAATTTCTCAGGTATCACCTCTCACCAATAACTAGTAGGTCTCCAAGACTTCTCTCTTCTAACTTAGCCTTTCGAAATCCAAATAAGATTGTAAATAGTGAAAATGCGATGCGCACCGAGGTTCTCATAGCTTTGCGTTTTCTTCATATATTCAGTGTTGGGGTAATAAGTCCCAAATGTCTGGCCATTGGTCGGGGTCATCGCTCTTGCAGTGTGACCACGAGTCAGTTTTATAATCATGTTGTTGATCCTGTTTATTTAAGCCCCGTTATAAAGGACCCCATTAGGATAACATTTTCTGTACTCCGACTCTGGTGTTCTGAGCAATCCAAGACAGGTACGTAGACACTGTCCCTCAAACCACCGAATCTTTTCCATTTGAGACGCTGTAACATTGAACCACACGGGGCACCCATAGACAATCATTGGCCTTATGAGGGTCATGTAGAAAATCACCTTCACTCTGCTATCAAGTTGACTGCAGTGAAACAGTCGCCTTGTCAGAGCAAAAGCTCCCCTAGCCCTGGCCAGAGCCGCATCCATATGTTTGTTAAAATATAGATACTGATCTAGCCAGATGCCAAGGTACTTGACTACTTCTTTGCTGGACGTTGATTTTCAACTTCCAGTCATCGCAATATTGCTGGATCTTATCGAAGTCACGCTGCAAAAGTATTCTGATGACTTCAATCTTTGGACCTGTTCTGTACGCAATAAGGTCGTCGGCGTACGCTATAGCATGGTGAAGAGAACCAATTAGATCGCCGGTGAAAATGCTAAATAAAATAGGCGAATTCACCGCCCCCTGTTGTAGACCGTTCTGTATTTTAAAAGTTCTGGTAGAAATTATATTGTAACTTTTGACAGCAAACGTTCTACCATGAAGCATGTCATTCAGAATATATAGCAGTGGTTTACTCATGCCATATCTGATCAACTTATAGAAAAGACCGTCTAACCAAACGGTATCGAAAGCCTTCTCCAAGTCAACCAGACATACACCCGTACACTGATTTTTAGCTTTGTTCCATTGAATATCTGATACTAGTTTAGACGCGGCATGTATGGTATCATGGCCCGCCTTAAAACCGAACTGATTTTCTGGAATAATAGGTTTGTCCTCAGCCCATGTGGACAGAGCTCTATTGAGAACTTTCTCGAATACTTTGCTGATACTCGGAAGAAGACTAATTGACCGGTGATTTGCTGGATTGGAACCATCCTTCCCTTTTTTAAGGAGAGGATGGACCACTACTGCTGTCTTCCAACGCACTGGATAATATGCATTATTCAGCGCATTGTTGAACAATGTGGTGTATATGTCCACCGCTTCCGAAGGGAGGTTTCGTAGCACAACATTGAGTATGCCGTCGACTCTTGCTGACTTCTTTTTCTTTATTATGTGAAAGATGTCCAAGAGGTCCATCTCAGAAACAAACAGAGTGTTATCCCCGTTTCGCTCGGCGACGACTGCATTTGCAAGTCGGTCGTCATTGAACCTAGTGAAACCAGGTTTCTCGGATCGCCAATGCGAGATCTCTATCTCTTTTCTGGAACAACAAAATTCGGGCGGTACAGTCCAACAACCCGAGTATGTTTCCGAAAATAAATAAACTGCGAGATAGAAGAGTCCAACGAAGGCTCTGTTCTCAAGGTCGTATTTCGGGCGAATGCACTCATTCACCTTATATACTCGCTCGAAAACAACACTCACCGTTTCTACCTTCTCTTGATCATCTTCCACTATAAAGTGGTCATCATCCAAGATGGCGTCATCTGGATCTATTCCTAATGTCAGAAGTAAGTTTTAGTTCTCTGTCGTCCTTTTGGAGTTTAATACTCTGAAGTTAAATTTGATCTTTTCTCCTAAAAATTTTATTTATTTCCGGAAACATACTCGGGTTGTTGAACTGTACCGCCCGAATTTTGTTGTTCCAGAAAAGAGATATAGATTTTCTGTAATTTTCTTTTATTAACTGTTGGAGATTTTTGATCTGTGACTTCAGAGTTCTAATCTCCAAATCGTGTCGGTCAGTAAACCTCCTGTGAAAGAGTTTGAATCTCGACAGTAGTCTACTTTTTTGTTTGTAAAGTGCGTCTATTGTCGCGTTTCTGTACATGTTCGTAGTGTCATGTTGCCTATATTTAGGAATTGTCCTGTCCATTGTACTACAGATTGCATCCTCCATACGTTGCAGGTAGGTACCCATCGATCTCAACGTTCCACAGATTCCTGTTGCCAGGCGGCGCAATACCGTTCGAACGAAGTTCCCTTGAGACGGCACCGAAAAAACGCGGCCAACGTGTCTTACCGTAGTTGTAAGAGTGCGTCAGCACGTACTCCTCCAGTTCCACAAGGTCGTTCGAAAGCAGTATGACGGCGGCAAGTTCTAGGTTCCGTGTTTCCCCGATCTGTTGCACCACTCTATTTACTTATATATTTTTACTCAGTAGATAAATCTACGAACAAGGGCAGGACCTCATACACCACAAGGGATATTCTTACAAAACAGACATTATACAGATAACATAAAGACATAGACCCTCTTTGCACCCGCGTGCTGTTATCATTTGTTAAGTATTCATTACAAAGGTAACAACAACTAACTGATGACTAAGTATCTATCTCTAGCAACCCTTGCAAAAATTGTGGTCTTCATTATAAGAAAAAGGTGAACTCGTACTCTCAATGGCAATTCATTTTATTTTTATAAATAGCCGATGTTAACGTTCCTTCCAAACAGCAATTACCGTCTGTATGCCCATATCAAATGACTTTATTATTAAGACAAAGCAAATCTTAATTAGGTCAATTCTTTATAACTTTCTTTTTGAATTTAATTTCTGGAGGTGTCCTTCCATGCCTCATGAATCCAACGACCGAATAAGCCAACTAAAATTAACGTTAACATTTTTCTTTGAATTAAATTTCCACGGTCCATGGCCATCTATCTTCTGTGTGATGTGTCCCTTTAAGCAAATGTCTTTTATTCTAGGTACTTTGAGACTTTAAAAAATTACCCCCGAATTAAAAAAAAAAAAACAAGCAACAAAAAGAGGAAAACAAAGAAATCTCATAAATTAAAATAATCAAGCATTCGATCAATTTCTTTTATTCGTGTTCTCCTTATGTATCCCTCTATATTCTTTGTTGCCATAACATTCATTTAAGCCGAACATCCCTCTAAATATATTTTGCGCCCTTAGTTGCTAGGTAGATTTTCATTGAATAAATGGTGTTGGTTTATTGTGGGAGGAATTTCAAGGCAGTTCTATAGGCGGTCGGCATTGTAAAGGACAAACGATTTGTTTGATAATATTGTGTTTTGAATAAATAAGAAAAAAATCAGTCAAGAAGGACATGACGAAGGAAGTCCATCGATAAATCCGATTTTCATGAATTTTGTATCACATTTTCGCAAAAAAAAAAAAAACAAAAGTACACGAATTGACATTTATGGAAATACACGAGTCAAGGACGATGTTCCTGATAAGCTCCTTGTTTCAACTTTGAGACGTCATCAGACGAAGACTTGACGTTTGACTTGCAGTAGGTAGTTGTTGTTAAGCAAGTGAATTTTATGTTTGACGAGAGAAGAACGACACTCAAGTTGAGTTGATTTTATTTTCAGAGCAATAAGTGCCAGGCTACATGACTATGCCATAAACTCCACTATAACAGCTTATAAATCCACACAAAAGAGAAGGAAAAAAAGCAGGAACTGTCTTGCACATTATTCAAAGGCATCGAAATGAAACTCTAGTAGCACACCGCACAGTCTCTTCGAGTTTTTAGTGCTTGGAGAACTTCCAACTTCTTATAGGATTCGTCTTCTTCAGGGCATGTGGGTTAGGGTTCGGGTTCGGATTGTGGGATGTATGTTCGAGTATATCTTTGCCGAAAAAAAAGACAAGACAAAACTTTAATATTTAAAAGTTCTACAGGTTTAAGTTTCTTTTATGCGGTTATGGTTTTGGCAAACGGGAGTCTGTACTGTGGCGTAGATATTCCTCGGTGATTTTGGCTAAAGCTGCACGGCAACGACATAATGATGCTTTTTACTGCCATCCACTAAAAGTACAAATCGCTTTGAGCGTCTGCGTTGAGCTGAAGTGGATCAGGAGTTTGGAAATGTTTTGAGGACTTTTCAGTTTTAGTGTTTCAATTGGATAAGGTTATAGGGGTGATAAACTACGGGGCTGCTCCTGATAAGTAGCTTGTGTGTAAGTGAATATGTGCGACGATGATGATGGGAGAGACAAAACAATGACATTTTGCTTGCATGACATGTGGTAATGCGAATGCAAAGACTACATGAGAATTGTTGCGCTCGAGCAGAGAAGTCCTATTTATTAGTTTTTTTCGTGGAAGGAAATGAGGGGCTCAATGAATTTTACTTCTTGTTGGTTATGGTTCCCCCAAGACAATAAAAATAAGCTGCACAATTTGATACGTAAAAGTGATGAGCTCGAGTTCCAATTAAATTGACAAGCCTCTGTAAGCAAACTTGCTTACGGGTTGGTGAAATCACTGGGGTTGGTGGGGAGCTATGAAACTTGATGGAGCATTTTTGGACGGAGCAATGTTTAATATTGTAAAGGAGGTCTTGACCAGTTTATCAAATCGTATTTACATCTTAAGTCAGTGGAATTTTGTTTTTGACGAATTGAAAATTTCGATTCCTTTTGGTGTAATCATGTTATCTAGCTCTCAATAAGCAGTTTGCACCTTGGCTCCGTAATCGGTGTCATTTTCGGACATTGACTCATATGTAGAAATGTGGATACACCATAAGACTCGGAGATCCATACGACTTCTGCACAAGCTGCTTAGACGAGGGGAGCAAGAAGAGACAATCCCAACCCTCCTCTGTTCATGTCCTGCATTATCTCTCAAAAGAAAGCTGCATCTAAGAGAATACTTCACTTCACTCTTATCGCTTTGTTAAAAGCTTCAAATCGTAGATATAGTTGAGTAAAAGAAACCCCACACATATGATATCAAAAGGGACCAAATATTGGTCTAGGTGCGTCAGTTGTGTTCCTCACGGGCAATTAAGCACAACCTAACCTATCTTCATGCAATCGGTGGTATTCAACGGAGTTCAACAATCTTTTACCAATAAATTGTAATCGTGTTTCATCCTGAACATTAAACAAGCTGCTTTCGATGTTTCCGCATCGAGTTCCGCTTACTTTGAAAATTCCGAAAGGGTTAAGTTATGTAAAATTGGGGGTGCAGCCACAAACAGCAACACCCAACTTGGATCTCAAGGATTCATTGTGTTTTTTGGGAAAAAGAGGGTTTCCTTGAGGTTGTTTTGCGGTCTAATAGTTTGGACATGACAGAAATATTTACTCTTTAACCAGGTTTGATATTTTCCCAATGAAATTTGCAGTTCAGCTAACAAACTTAGGCCCGTTTGGCCCATCGTTATACCACAATCAATAGATTAACCAACCGTCAACGAAATTGACCACGTTACGATCGACGCGACGCAAGGCACTCTTGCAGTCGAATGTTTTCATAAAGGTCCATGGCGATCTCCAGATCAATTAACCGTCAACCAAATTGACCATGTTGCGATCGACACAAGGCACTTTTCCAGTGTGCTAGATGTCCGAACTTTCCGAGGGGCCAACTTTGACTCAGACCACTACCTTGTTGTAGCCAAGACACGAATGAGGATATCGTGTTCACGACCTGCACGAACTAACGCTGTGAAGAGATATGACGTCGGAAAGCTACAATCGCAAGAGATTGCCAATGCCTTTTCCAATCGAGTGTCCTTTCAATTATCCTTGAATCCCATGCCGCCAGCATTAAGCATTGAAGAAAAGTGGCAGCAATGCCAAGAAGCCATCAGAACCGCTGCCTCTGAGGTTCTAGGTTTCACTCGGCCACCAATACGAAACCCATGGTTCTATGCAGGCAGGCAAATGCAGCCAAACAAAAAGCACGACAAATTCTGATGCAAAAACAAACGAGGGCTGTTTACGATCAGTATAACGAGATTTACAAGGAGAAAAGAAAGGGAGGAACACAGATTTCCCAAAAAAAAAGCAGCATGAGAAAGCGGAAATAGAGATGTGCCATGACAGGAACGAGATTCGGAAGTTTTACCAAAAGGTAAAAAGATCCTGCCAGGGTGGCAAACCCCGAACTCAAGCCTGTAATGACCAGCAAGGAAACATAGTTATAGAGTCACAGTCGCTACTGAGGATCTGGAAAGACCACATCTGCCAACTGCTTAGCGGCAATGAAGACACTAACTCTGCTGTCAGGCAAAATGCCCCCTTCCAACTTGGGCGATGATCAAGAATGTCGTCCTCCCGACATAGAAGAACTAAGGCTGGCAATATGCAAACTTCAATCAAATAAGACTGCAGGTGCAGATGGCTTTGTTGCCGAACTTTTCAAGGCAGCAGGAAATCAGTTGGAAAGGAGCATGCACCAGCTGATCTGCATGATACGTTCGGAAGAACACATGCCCGATGAATGGAACCTCAGTATCATATGCCCGATCCTACTGAAGGGAGACCCTCACAATTGCGCCAATTACAGAGGGATAAGCCTCCTTAACGTCGTCGCCTATAAGATCTGGTCTGCTGTAATATGTGAACGTCTGAAACCCCACGTCAACAACTTGATAGGTCCTTATCAATGTGGTTTTAGACCAGAGAAGTCCACAATAGACCAAATTTTCACAATACGGCAGATCTTGGAAAAAACCCGAGAATATAATATCGATATTCACCATCTCTTTATCGATTTCAAGGCCGCGTATGACAGTATTTACAGAGACGAGCTGTACAGAGCCATGTCTAGTTTCGGCATCCCTGCAAAGCTCGTACGACTATGCAGGATGACTTTGGAGAATTCACGCTGCTAAGTCAAGGTCTGTAAAGAACTCACCGAGACTCTTGATGTCGAAAAAGGCTTTAGGCAAGGCGACAAACTGTCATGCGATTTCTTCAACATCATACTTGAAAGGATTGTAAGAAACTCCAACGTCACCACCAGAGGAACAATCTTTCAAAAGTCTGTACAATTACACGCCTATGCAGACGATATTGACGTAATGGGAAGAAAAAAGCGTGATGTCATCGGTGCTTTTGCGAGTATTGAGACAGAAGCGGCAAAAATGGGTTTGATCAAACAAGGACACAGAACATCGACGAATTGGACAAAACGTCACAATAGACAGACCTAACTTCGAGGTAGTACAGGACTTCGTCTACCTAGGATCCGCTGAAGACACGGACAACAACATCAGTGCGGATATCAAACGGAGAATAACTCTTGCCAACCGTTGCTTCTTTGGGTTAAGAAGGCAATTGAGAAACAAAACCCTCTCTAGAAAATCAAGGTGACCTTGTATAAGACCTTGATCATCCCAGTCCTGCTGTACGGCGCGGAAGCATGGACCTTATCGAAAGCGGATAAGAAAACCCTTGGTCGTTTCGAAAGAAAAATTCTCCGAATGATCCTTGGTCCCGTATGCGAAGACAATGTGTGGAGAAGAAGATACAACAACGAGCTGTATGAGCTGTACCGCGACATGGGCATAGCCAGAAGAGTACGCATCGCGAGGCTACGATGGTTGGGCCATGTAGAGCGGATGGACCCAAACGCTCCAGCTCATCGGGTGTTCGAAAGCACATTGCAGGGAAATCGCGGAAGGGGAAGACCTCGTCTTAGGTGGCGCAATCAAGTGGATGAAGACTTCAACCGACTTAGAGTGCGAAACTGGAGAGAGCTCGCCCGAAATCGAGGTCGTTATAGAAGGATGTTGGTTGAGGCCCAGGTTCACCCCGAACTGTAATGCCCACCTAAGTAAGTAAGTAAGTAAGTAAGCATTCTCGAAATTTTAGGTACTAAAAAATGATTTTAGGAACCAGAAAAACTTACCAAAATTTATGAGACGATAGTAAAGCATATACCCTTCAATCGTTCTAATAAAAGTTACATGAAACAATCTTTTGATCGTAGGTACCTATAGGTAATCGAAGATAGGCGATTGAACGCAATAATAGTCTAAAAAGTTAAGGAACTCAACCCTAGAAAAATATCACAGTACTAGACTTTGACAGTAGGTAGATATACAATGACACGTCAAAAGCTTCTTGTAATCGGAATTAATATTTTAGAAATACATAAAACAACAAATAAGAGGGAAACAGTTTCCCACATTGCGTCACCTCGTACTCCTCAAAAAATATTACTCATGTTGTTGGCGCAAGATGCTCAAAATGATCTACTCCTGTCATCTTCCAGACTAACGACTAGACCAATCAGGCCAACATCTCAATCAACTTTCACTTAAGCACCCTCTTCTTCCAATCAAATATTGCGATTCCTTTGAAGTGCCACAAGATTTCACAGCAAAATCGCAATATTATCCTTCAATTTCCACTCCAAACAAAAATGTTTACTTCAAAACTAAGCCGGCATTTCAAAGCAAATCGCATAACCTTGACAACAAGCGTTTCTAATCTCAAAATCTCATTTCGTATTTGTGTGTTTTTCGTAAAAACTCCTGTACTTATGCTGATTCATAGATACGTGCTCTATTTTCCCAGCGGCCAAATGCAATGCATCACGCCAAGTAACCGACATATGCTTTGAGATAAATGCTATTACTCACAAAATATCGCACACACACAAAATATAAAAAAAAAAACCGAAAAACTCGGGGCCGCTTGCCATTTGGGAAAAGCAAAACCATTTCTGCTTGACTGTGTATACAAAGCCATCAGGTAAATCCCACCATAAATCGCAATTGCCTCGCAGTCGTTCCACAAAACATAACACTGACCTACAGGCTGCACAGGCACACGGTACTAGGAACAGGAACATACCTCGTAGTCATAATGGGCTGCAAGAAGATAGAGGCTCGTTAAGAGACGCGTACCTATTTGTAGTGTCACACCGTTTTCCCGGAACAAATTTGTGGCGTTCGCAGATCGCCTTCGCCTGCTCCAACCAGTTCAACTCTATAGTCCCAAATCAGCGACTCACATCCAGTGCAAGGCAATATTTATCGTCGCAGATACAAATCTTGTCAGCTCTTCCAGTCGCCATATGGGACACGGTTAAAGTGTCATTGGAATCATTAAAAAATAAGAAATAAAATAACCACAGGGTGACCCAACTCTCACAGCAACGGTTTTAGGTTAAACGAAGAGAAGGATTTTCGTAATTCTATGCATCAGGAAGTATCAGAGGCAACAAATGATGCGTGATCAGTTTTAGTGTCCGCTGAGCATCTGCACTCCCTAAGTGGCGTTGTGGAGGCCAGATCGCTTCACATGGAGAGCTCTTCTCATATAAGTCGACCGACGCGACGGACGAGGGATGCTATCGGCCGATGCAATCTGGCGATAGCAAAGAGGAATTAGCAATAATCTGAGCCGCAGCAAAGAAAAGAAGAGAAATGAACGCCAATCAAGGCAGATCCCACGAGGTTTTAGTTTTTAATTTATGCTCCAGTCAGATTGGTAACTCCCTTGATATCGCGGCAATTTAGATAAACTTGCGGATCAGGACGGATCAATATTTGTTTTGCTTTTCACTCTCACACTGCTGGTGTGTTGACTGTTGATGGCAGTAGTTAAGTGGCTAACAAGCCGATTGGTTCGGTTTTATGGCTCATTTGACTAGAGGCCGAGACCGTTTCCGAGGCAACAGCAACATCAACATCAACAGCACACGTATTAATAAATTGGCGGTTTATTGCTTAATTAAATTTCTCGGTAGGACCGTTTTGATGGCAATGTGTCTGGCTTTTTACTTTAAAACAAATACAGAAGCGAGCCATCGCAGGCAAATGCGGTATATCGACTTGGCGAGTTTTCGAGTTGTACATGTAGATGGAGTGAAACTTGGGTTGGATCTTTATTAATGGTTGTTGGCGATGCAAATTGGAAAGGCAAATCTTGCAAGGTGTTTTGGTGATGATGGTGCAGATTGCAGAATGAATATGATTAATGGTCTCCAATGAGATGCTGTTCGGAAGAAATTCACCACGTGCGATGGTTATCAATTTAATATGAGCGTAGGCAAGGCACATACAAAGCTGACTTATGGTTAACCAAAAAAGAAATGGAAAGTAAATGCTCGCTGTCAATCAAGCTGATGGTAGATTTTTTATTTTTATTTGCTTTGTGGAGGTGTTTGCGCTATGACGTTATGTTTACAGACATGATTCGAGTGAATTCTCTGAAATGCGAAGATGGTGGCGGATTTTTTTCTTTTTTATTTGTGCTTTAAAGGGGTAGACCACAGAGTAGAGAACTGCGGCACGGTTGTGCCATTTTGGCACCAAGCTAAATTCGACTGACAACCCTCGACCGGAAACCTTTGTCGCCATTTTTCATCAGTTGATTTGGAATCCATATGAAAATTTAACGTTTTTTCCATATTTTTGGGTTTGTCATGTTCGTCCAAAGCAGCCGCAATGAACATGACTTGCCATCATCACACTTAAAATAATGAAATGAAGGTCAAATGAGGTGCAATCTTTGATTTGACCTCAGAAAAATATTGAGCGTGTTCCTGGCAAAAGGGGGTCTGCTTTACCTACTCGGTGGACCAGACAATATAATGCGAGAGTTCACTTCATTCAATCTTCGTGAAGAATGCGTCAAATGCTGGATGTTTTGCCAGTTGAGAAGTCACTAAATTCTTTGAATCTTGCACAAGCTTGTTGTTGTTTTGCGGCTATAGAAATTGATGATTGCGAAATGCAAATTGGTTATTAAATTACAAACCGAACAGTTTTCTCGGCTTTGAGTGGAAAAAACAGAAGAAGCTTCTACATTCAATAGAATTTCAAGAAGTTAATTACAATAAGTTTTTGAAAATATGTCTGCAAACATAAAATGGAGACCTTACGACGACGAGATGTAGGTTAGGTTAGGTTGGGTTGGATGGGATGTGCAGTCGCAAGCGGCAGCACCTCACTCGGATCTCAAGAATCCATTGTGCTAACCGGATAACAGAGGATGAGGAGGTAGAGAAGAGGGATGGCAGAGGATTAAGTTTGTGACTTGGTTATTGGGGTTGAGAACCCCCATTGAACCATTTAAAGCTCTGAATGAGTTTAAGGATGCTTTTTAGAGGGAGATTAGAGATATCGCCCAGGTTATCGAAGAAGTGTTCTGCGAGGGCTTTTTCCTAGTATGGACCAAGCTGGGACACTCACAGAGGAAATGGAATGCCTCTTCGTCTTGGCATCCACTACATAAGTCGAATGTGCTATTGCCATTCTCATCATGTGGATACCCAATGAGTTGTGACCAGTCATAATGTCCATCAACAGAGAGAGTCGCAGCCTGCTGAACTGGAACAGAAATTCTGTTTTTTTCCTGGCTATTGGTTTCAGGAAACCCGGCATGTTTCTAAAGATGACCACCTGTCATTGGCGGTTTTTATAAAATTGAAGAACTTCTGCTTGGAAGACACTGCAAAAGACGGGGAGCTTTATTGATCTGTTCATAGGAGGGTAGCCTGAGATAATTCCTGATCCTACCCCCTAGTCCGTTTTGGAACCTTCTGTGAAGACGGAGACATGATTTTCTTTCATAACCCTATTTTCCTCCAAGCATTCTCTTGTCGGATTGTCGGAATGACTGTTAGGGTCACTGGATTGTAATCAGTATACGGGAGGTGTAGTCTGTTTGAATGGTTGTATCAATATGGTACATGTTGGTTCTATGGCCTGATATGCCTGTTTTCCAATTATTGCATTGTTTGAGTCGCAGTGCGCTTTTGTCCGCTGTCTCTTTAGTGAAAAGGTCTAGGGGAGTTAGCGACAGGAAAGTTTTCTGAGCTGCCGCTGGTGTCGTTCTTATGGCACTGGTTGACCCAATGCAAGCAAGCCTTTGGATTTTGATCATGGTCTTAAGGTTTGACGCCTTTTCTAATGATGGCCACCAACCCAAGGGGGCATATGTGAGGATTGGTCTTATTATGGATGTGTACATCAAGTGAGTTGTTCGTTGTTCTCTACTGCAAGTGTAGCATGCAGTTTGAGCTATTCTTTCTGTTTCTTTTAAATTTTCTTTCCAGTTCAGTTTACGATCGAGATAAAACTCCTCCTTGCGGTGTAACTCTACAGACTCTGACCTTTAGAGTGCTTGCATCCATTTCAGCTTTAAGTATTCTTGTTTGGAGCATGGATTCGATCCAATTTGATAGCGTTGGCTCGATATTTATGGAGCTTAATGCCATACGAATGTCACTGTATTCAACATTGTTGAAGCCCCCTCTATGTCTATTCTTTAAACTGGATTGACGACGAGAGGTATGTAAAAAAGTGCTTTTCATGTCATTGCTGATGTTTCAAGAATATCTATGTGCCCTTTAGCTTTCGTAGCACCTCTGGTGAACTTGCTTCTGGACAATAACTTTGTATTGCAAAATGCAATCGCAATCTTTGTTGCCTTTGTCGCAATTTGAAGCTGTTATGTGTCTAGGCGCAAAAATCTTCAACGAGAAAAAACAATAGAAATTAATAAAAAGCAGAAATTCTAAATATTTAAAACCAAAATCATCCAGAACTATTGAAAATCACAGATTAAAAGCGCCAAAATATTAAAAGGGATGCTAGTGACTTTTGGAAACAACAAAACCGGACGCGGACATGAACATTTTGTCAAGCGTTGATGGCAAACAGCGATTGCGATGTACCTACCCATCTAAAAAGCTTTTCAAAACTCTTGAAAATGAAATAAAAATAACTACATATATTGGAGTACATTAATGCTTCTCTTGAAGTTCATTCTTTTTTACTTTTGATTATAAATAGGTTAGGTACTACATACCTATATGAGAAAAGTTTTGAAACCGTTAAAAAAAAATTTTCAGATAAACATAAAACACGGCATGACGAGGACAGAGCATGCAAAAAAAATATTCCCTATTCTTGTTTGTCTGCCTGTCCGTATTTGAATCAGAGGCCTGAACTGCCTTGCGTAATCTCAACACCAAAAAAATCTAAATAAAAGTTAAAAAAAGTAGCTATAGTCTCTCGGATGCTCTTCTGTAGACCTTCTCATTTCACATCTAAAGTTAAAGAGACCATCAAGATGGCGGGTTTTTATCGTCCATCCGGCATCGACCATGCGGCAATCCTCTTCAGACCTTTTAGCGTGGTGTGGTTCAATCTCACTTTTTCTGCAACATCCCGCCATTGGGCTGGGATGTGCTAGTGAGATGCCACGAATCAACCACCGGACTAGCCTAGCGGGCGAGTGCAACCTCTTTCACAAAGTCTTACATCGAAAAATTATTTTTGTCTCTCAAAGTCTCCAGCCCAAATCAGCCATAAAATACGAAGAAAACATTTACGCGAAGAACGAAGAACCAAAGAAGCTAGTCCAAAGCGTTAAAAAAGGGTAAAGTGAAAAAACACGTCTCAAAGTGATCCTTCCTTAGTTTTGACGATTTAATTTTAATTGAAAGTTAATAGACAATTTATGTTGGTGTGAATATAGTTCACACATTGATGGACATGGGTCACGATCTTCATTTCATTCTCCTTTCTTCGGTTCTTCTGTAGGCCACCTGTCGTACGAACTTTTGCGCACCGACCGTCACACAAGAAAAGTGTCTTCCGTTGTACAATGTTCGCACCTCGGTGACATTTAACCTGAAAGTGGCCTTTCGAAAGTTTTAGAAGAACAGGCCTCTGGCTGGTGGACCTTCGCGTAGCTCTGAATAAAGTTCATTAGAGGGAGAAGAACGGCGGATAGAATTTGTTGTGGTAAACTTTACCACAGCAAACATTTAAAAGGGTGCTTTTTAGACGCGTGCATGGTTTTCAAGAAAAAATAAAACGAATTTAACTGAATGTTATGGCTAAGAATTAAGCCTCACTATAAAAATTTGTATTTGTCATTATGTTATATAAATGATTTGGAGCAAATGGCCACCGGCTGGGCTGGCAAGTATAAATTCCAGCCGAGAGACTCACTTTTTGCAGTATTTGGCGCCGTATTTGAGCAACAACGCACCATACATTTACTTCCAAAGCGTTAATCATCTCTTGATTATCTTCATAGACAAGCGATTTCACATAACCCCAAACGTACGCTGTGCCCAGTCGTCAAGCTTCAATCCTTCCATGACTCAGTGGCAAAAATGGGTTAGCAGATTGAGCATAAATCAGGTGAAAGCTGTCAAAAATATCAACTTTGAAAAAGTATAAACGGAAAACTACACGTGTAAATAAAAACACACTTGATCCTGGACTGTTTAAAAAAAATTGTGTAGGTATCGACGTTCGGAAAAAAATTTTTTGAAATTTTTTCTAGTTTAAGAAAAATTGATTTTTCGGAATATTTTGAAAACGGTAGGTATCTAAATTTTTTTTTTTTAAATTACTTGTCAAAACTTCTTCTGGCAACATAATAAGACTTGCATACGACCATTTCATATGAAAACGGTCAAAGCAAAATGTTACTAATCAGAGGTGATTTCGCCAAAACGTTGTGGAAATGTTTTTCTGACGACAAAATTGCAAAAGGACTTTGTTGTCCGATTTGTCCTCACCCCTCCAGCCGCAATGAAGTCTCCAAAAATTCTGATTTTGTTGTTTTCAGACTATAAACTCTAAAATTATCCATATTGGAGCAACGATTAAAGTCAAAAGTTCTATATCTGTATGAACATCGTTAACAATTTTTGTCGAAGTAAAAAGTTCATTTTTACAGTTTTTCAAAATCAAGAGATTATGGGTATAGGTAAAGTCCTTTTAATAATTGTAGATTATCATGGTATTTTGCATGACATACGTCAAAAGCCCAGTTCCGAAAGGTTGGGTCAAGGCAATTAAAAAATCTCACGGGAGGAGTGGGACTATCTCCGTTAGGCGGGAAGAGGAATCTTACTATAATGTTTTTCAAAGCTAAGACTTCGTTCTTTGATTAAAATTTACGTTCAAGTTATTTTAGTGAATATTTTTTATTAGTCAAGTCTAAAAGTCAAAATTTTGAAAAAAAATTTATTTCTCTTAAAACCCTCTACTGCACGCACTATGATCCAATGAGAAAAAAAAATTTTTGTCGTCATTTTTGTTTTTCATTCAGTTTAATTAAGGGAATGAAACAAAATGAAAATTGTTTAAACAAATTTTATTAAAAGTTAATAACTTGTGCCATATATGGCTCCTTGTGCAGTTACGCACTTTAAAAAAAAAAAAAAAATACTGAATCCCGTTCATTGACTAGGCAACAACAAAGATTTCTTTAATATAATTATAAACAAATAACTTATTTAAAAAAAAAAATTTAACTTTTTTATAGAAAATAATATTTACAGTAAATAAATTAAGTATGAAACGGTGCGAAACTATTTGTATCCTTGTTCAGGCGCAGATTAAGTCAACATTTTTTACATATAATGAAAGACCTGTATTTGCAGTATTTTTGGCATTGTTGTCTTGTGTTTTGCCATTCAGGAAGGTGATCTACAGAGTCCATGCGAACGGAATTCAGCGGAAAATCTTGACGTCAACCTATTTTCTTTGAACAACCAGGTGAAACAAACAGGAGTTGAAGGATTTGAGTTTCTATTGATTTGTTGGTGCTTTGGAGTGTTTGAAGTGCTTGAAGTTGAGGAAGGTCACCCTCATTTCGAAGACTTTTCAACTCCCAACAACCATAATATGACATCCATAAAAATAGTTGTAAATGGATAAGGAGCCATATATGGACGTTGTCAAAAACTCGTCGTATCTTGAAGTTGACGAACATAATTGAAAATTGTGCACTTAAATTCGACTTACGAATATTGAAACACTCTAAAAAAAATTATGACTACCTTCTAGGTACTCTGTAGTATAATTAAACTTTTATTTTAGTATTTTCGCACTACACTTTAACTGCGCGCACTGTATAACTTGACGGCGGTTTTTGGCGATTGCGCAAATAAAGAGAAAACCAAATGGACAAATACATAAATATACAGAAATATCTATTCTAAGCTATCAAAACGGTATTTTTCCTGTGGCAGCTGTGAAATCGCAGTAATCGACATTTAAAATTCAAAAGCCATTCTGTGGCAATAACCCATAACAGCATAAGTCGACTTATGCTCAAATTGAATTAAAGATGCAGTTTTTTTTTCCATTTTCTTGGCGCTTCAATCTGAAAAAATCTGAATTTTTCATTTTGATATCTTTGTCCGTTACAAAGAAAAAAAAAAATAAGTTAGGAAATTCCAAACTATAGCAAAAGGAAAAACAAGACAAGTCATAAATATCCAAAAAACCGAACTACTTATGCCTTTAAAGCAATTTCGTAATTCGATAGTTCCCAGGCATAAGTAAACTTATGCTTTTTTTACCCAAATTTTTTCATTAATTCCTGTAAGAACATGTGTTATTTATGCTTTTCTTTCAAATTTCGTCAGTTCATTTATGTAAGCACATGTCTACTTGTGCTTTTTCTCTATTTGTGTAAAGAACATAGTTCCTAGACCTAACTGTACCTACTAATGTTGTTTTTCCATATTAAGAAATCATCACACATCTGCAGCTAAGTAACACAAGTCGGTTTTTGCTCAAAATGACAGTATAATAAAAGAATTTTAAAGAAAATTTAAACTTCAAAACAAGCAAAGTCCTATTTTCTATCACTTAACAACTTAAAAACTTTGCTTATTGTAATATTTTCGTCTATAAAGCGCTTCAACTGATGACAAAAACTTCAAATGCTTCTCCTGAAAAGTATCGAAAGTTCACTTATGCTGTTATGGGTTATTGCCACAGATATGGCTCCTTGTGCAGTAGAATATTAATAATTTTTTTTAAAAAAATTGCCTTATTGAGAGTAACTTTTCTAAATATTCAATGCTCTTAACAGTTTTGAGTCAAATACCGAAGGAGAAAATTCTTTTGTGGGGTTTCCCATGATCGGACTTTATTCTCTGAGCAGAAAAAGGATTTTCTGGAAATACTATACCCTTCTCAAAAACTAGGAAAGATTTTAACATCACGTTTGCTTCTTCCCATTACGCTAGTATCGTCTTCGTAAGCCAGTAATTGAACAGACTTTTTAAAGATTATTCCTCTAATGTTGACGTCCGAGTTTTGTATAAATTTTTCAAGTATGATGTTAAAGAAATCGCATGTTTGTCGCCTTGCCGAAAGCCTTTTGGACATCAAAGGTCTCGGGGAGTTCCTTACCGACTTTGACAGAGCAGCGTGAATTCCGTAAAGTCATGCTGCATAGTCTAACGAGTTTTGCATACCTAGATGCCTAAAATATGGCTCTGTACAACTCGTTTCAGTGATGTACTCACTCGCGGCCTTGAAATCGATAAAAACAAGTAAAAAATGGGCACGACTGGGTCGCACGAACTTGCGATTGTGTTCTAAATACGATATCAAAATCTAAAGGCTGAGTTAAAGGGTTTGGTATTAGCTCTTCATAATATATTTTGTGGTACAGGGTTGCCAACTAGACATTAATTATGAAAATTGAATTAAATCACGCAAAATAATGAAAGAATTAAATTAAATATTCCAGAGGTTTCAAGCAAAAATCTAAAAACGCCATTCTTTTGCAATCGCTAATACATATGAATGATGAAAATTTAATCAAAATCGTTGGAGCAGTTTTTCCAAAAAATGGTTTTTTATTTTTCACTTTTTTTTTTAAACTGTTTTTTAAAAGTCGAGTATGCAAAGTTTTAGATCTGAATAAGAGTTATTTTGACAAAAAAAAATTGAAAAAAACCAAAGTAACAGTTTCGAAGTGATTTTCAAAAATTAAAATTTTTTAAGAAAATTTATAAAAATTTCCAAAACTAAATTTTTTTAAATATTGATATGCAGTCTTTCTTTCACAATATACGACTTCTTAAATCCAAAATTTCGCCAAGATCGTGTAAGCCATTAACGAGAAAGTCGGTTTTGAAAAAAACGGTACTATGGGAGGTACCGTTTTTAGCCTTTTTCCTGAATTTTTTTTACATCAGAAGAAAGGCAATCCAAAATTAATCTCTCACACTAAATTTTATCGAAATCGTTGGAGCCGTTTTCGAGAAAAATAAGTATTATCATATCGGTTGTATGGCAGTTGGCAGGTACCGTTATTTCAAGACCTAGAGACGCAATTCCAAAAACCCCTCTGTAGGCTGCTCCACAGACGCTAACTGCAAATTTTGAAGAAAATCGGTCTATTAGTTCAGGCTGTAGATCCATATACAGACAGACAGACAGACAGACACACAGACAGACAAAATTGCAGGACCCACTTTTTTCGTATTCTCTATCATCGTAATGTCATGTTTAATTGTTATCTCAATTTTTTTTTTATGCACGATTGCAAGACTTGCCTCATAGTACCTATAATCGCAAGTAAAAAGATGGTGATGATCCATATTAATTCACTCTGGTGAAATACCCAGCATATTTTCTTCTAGATCTAGATTCTCGATCATCGTGGTCTTTTCAGGTCCTCAGTATAGCGACTGTGTCTCTATTATTATGATAATAGAGAGCTGGTCTTTACAGACTTAAGTTAAGGCTTTGCCTCCCTGGCAAGATCTTTTTACATTTTGGTAGACCTTCCGAACCTCATTCCTGTCATGGCATCTCTCAATTTCCTCAAACGAGCACTTCTCATGCAGCTTCTTTTTATTTTTGAGAGTTCTTCCCTTCTTTTCTCCTTGTAAATCTCATTGTACTGGTCGAAAGCAGCCCTAGTTCCCTCTTTTGCATCAACATTTGTCGTGCCTTTTGTTCGGCTGCATTCTTCATCGAACAAAGGGTTCCGTTTAGAGGGTCGATTGAAACCCAGAACCTCAATGGCAGCGGTTATGATGGCTTGTTGGCATTACTGCCACCGGTCTTCAATGTTTAATGCTGGCTTCCTGAGATTCAAGGATAGTTGGAGGAAGGCACTATGGCAAATTCTTGCGATTGTAGCTCTCCGACGTCATATGTCTTCCCAGCGTTGGTTACTACAAGTCGTGAACATGATATCCGCATTCGTACCTTGGCTACAAAAAGGAAGTGCTCCGAGTCAAAGTTGGCCCCTCGGAAAGTTCGGACATCTACCACACTGGAAGAGTGTGTTGCGTCGATCGCAGCATGGCCAATTTGGTTGACGGTAGATTGATCGCCAAGAATCGCCAAGAACGATTTTCACGTCATCTCTAGTGCACTGCTCAAATGTTTCTTCGAGGAGCTCGTAGAAACAATCTTTGGAATTGTCGTCTGTCTCTTCTGTAGTGTGAGTGCATATTAGACTAATGTTGGCGAATTAGGGACTGTTGCGGATGTACGCTCGTTAACTGAATTATGGCTGATAAACTAATCCTACATTTGCTCTATGGACAAATTCGCACAGAAATAAGCGTTCTTTTGTCCTTATTTCGTTTGCTTGGGTTGTCAACGTCGATATCATTATTGTTTCTATTATTCTACTCGTTCAAGAGCCAACCCATTATCAGATTACTCGACTTTTTATTTTTTTTTATTTTCGAACTGGAAATTTGGAAAAACATCTGTGCAGGCTGCTCTCATCAGAATCTGTAGGAATGTGAGAACTTCTACGAACGAACCTATCGCCTTGGTATGGAAATCAACCTATTCTACGATTCTACCATTGCACTTGACATGCTGTTACTTACAACATAACGTTGTATTTGTATTTCCATTCATTGCATCAGCAACATTGGTGCGACGCTCAGCAGCATGTGTCCATTCAAACCGAGTGACATGTATACAAACATATATGTACCTGCCTTCAACGTTCAACTCTCCACTTTTCATATTCGCTCTCAGTAATCGTTTCAAAAACATTTGTATTTTTAAGAGAAAACCAAAATTCGCACTGCACAACAAACAGAGATTCATTCGCATTTCCTCTATCCAAAAACTCACCACTCTCCCTCTGCTTAGTCGAGACACCTTTTCCGTCTGCACAGCAACAACTCGACGACCAGACATGGTTTCGACCAATTAAACTACCACCAGCCACCATCATCACAACATCAACCCATGGACCATGGATGTCTGCTTTCGATTTTCAGCGCAACACAATTCGACTAAAAGTATCTACGCTACGTGCAATTACGGAACAGACGACAAGACGATGACGGTGAATGGATGCGAACGAGTCTTAACAGCATCAGTTGACTGTGAACAGCCGGCTAGCTCTGTCGTGGTATCGTGTGTCGCTCGATAGAATATTTTTCATCTCGCATAGTCCGTACGTAATTATTCAAAAAGCCCCTTCGGGACAGGTAGTATCTCTTTTTTGCTGTGGTGTTTGTGGTTCAAGTTTTTTTTTTATTAACGGTAGCGGATAGTTTGTCAGACTCGTAGACGCCGTCACTCGTCGTTCTGAATCTTGTTTTTCGTTCTCTCTCATCAATTATCGCCGAGCGTGATGATCGTAAAAACGGATTCGCAGGTAACAGATTACTCCCTCAGCATGTTGCGTCGATCTCGGTGCGAGGAAGCATAATTGTGCATTCATCTGTGTAACGGATACCGGGGTTATTCAAGTGGAAATGAATTAAACGCCCCAAAAGATAAGAGTACCATAACCGTGTCAATTATTTTCCCTAGTGATATTAGTGATCGGTCAGGATCAAGTGTGCCAATAGTTCGTTTTATTCTATTGAACCAAAAGTTCTGTGTTCTGAGAAATCTGATTGAAAAATAAAAAATAAGTAAAACAAAAAAAAAAATTTAAATCCCCGATCATGAAAGTGATTTTCTGTGTGTGCCTCTTGATCGTGCAACTGACGATCAGAGGTGGAGCCATCCCCTCCGACGCGTATCTGAAGATGTTTGCTTCCCAAACGTCAATGGATCCGTGCTACGACGAAGAAAAGGCCAGCAAATGTATTCCGGACTTTGTGAATGCCGCTTATGGCAATCCTGTTGTCGCCTCCAGCACCTGTGGCCAGAACGGTCCCGATCGTTATTGTGACGTTGCGCAAGGAAACGAAGAAGTCCAGTGTCACATTTGTGACGATTCGAACTCGAAACGACGCTTTCCCACCTCGGCCATGACTGATCTCAATAATCCGAGTAATGTCACATGCTGGCGATCGGAGCCTGTCATGCCAGCGACGAGTATCAACTCACCCCCGGACAACGTGACTCTCACACTGTCGTTGCACAAGAAGTACGAGTTGACCTACGTTAGCTTACAATTCTGTCCAAAAGCGCCTAAGCCAGACTCTATTGCGATCTACAAAAGTTCAGACTACGGCACCACCTGGCAGCCATTCCAGTATTACAGCTCACAGTGTCGCAGAGTGTATGGGCGCCCAAATCGAGCCACCATCAACAAGTCCAACGAACAGGAAGCCAGGTGCACTGACGCTCACCGTCACATGGGTGATGGCACGTCATCCCAAGGCACACGCATAGCATTTAGCACCTTGGAAGGACGTCCCTCGGCACGAGACTTTGACTCATCAACTGTTTTGCAAGATTGGGTGACTGCCACTGACATTCGGGTGATATTCCATCGTTTGCAAATGCCCGTAGACCACTTCCAACAGCAGGGACAATCAAACCAGGACATGACAGCTCCTGTGTCAAGAACTAAATACACAGACGATAGCCTGGGATCGAATGCCATTGATCCTCCGGTAATTACTGTGTCAACTTCGATGGCCATCACATCGGTGGTGGGACAACATTATGCCGTGTCGGACTTCTCTGTTGGTGGACGATGCAAATGCAACGGACACGCATCGAAATGTATTACGGATCGTGACGGATTACTGACTTGTGACTGCAGGCACAACACAGCCGGCAGGGATTGCGAACGCTGCAAGCCGTTCCATTTCGATCGGCCATGGGGCAGGGCCACATCGCGGGATGCCAATGAATGTAAAGGTAAGTTTTTTGTTTACTACCAAATATCCTCGTCGTACCTACATAATATGTTGTCGAAAGGGACCTGCGGAAGAGGGGAAGGTCAATCGACCATAGCTGTCAGATTAATGCTGCTGTGTTGACTCAAAGCTGGACCACCTAGGCTCACGCGTGTGTAGTACACGAACAATTAATAAATTAATAATTATGTTGGTGTTGGCTGCTCGGTGTTGTTGTTGTTGTTGTTCAACGAATAAGAGGGTGGAAATTCCTTTTCGTCGTCTTTTGTGTACAATTTCGCGTAAATCTGTTCCGGAGCAGCTCACATTCGTAAAGCTGCTGCATAAATGCATGCGGATTTTCCCTGCAACGCATAGAGGGATGTGTTTTCCTTTAGTTACGGGGCATTCCATGAACGCTTAAACATCGTTCGACATATGTAGGCAATAAAATAACGCTCCCTCAATCACACCCAATCGGTCTGCGATTTTACGCTGAATGCCTACTTAATGATTTTATTACGCTTCACTCGGTTCAATTGCAATGATTTGGAACTCGGGACTTGGCATTGGGACTCGGGCTCGGGCTCTGGCTCGGGCTCAGGTTCGGGTTCGGGAGTTTGTCCTTGCACATGTGATTGTCATCTCTTTTCTATATTATTGTTGTGTATACCCCGGAGTGTTGTGAAGGTTTTCCCTGTTTTTTGTTTCTTTTATTTTTATTTTTATTTTTACACACTCATAAGGGATAATGAACATTTTTGGAATTTCTTTTGAATGAGAATATGTTTTGTTCAACTGCGCTGTGCTCGGCGCAGAAACCTCCATGTGTACATATATTCATCGTCCGTCCAGTAGTCGTCGCTCGTCGGCAATCGGCATTATAAGGGATGTTCTTTTGCTTGTTGATCATCGTTAATTGTGAAGATTAATTGAAGTTGAAAGGGATATGTACTTTCGTTTTATTGGGTTGTTTTATTTGGTGTTGCATTGGGAAACTGGTTTAAAGATGACAAAAGAAGTATTTGTGATTTGCAATCGAATGCCGAATGCCATGGCAATGTCGCAATTTGAGTGAGCTCGGGCGCCAATTAATGGCGTTGTTTGTATTTCTCATCTGAATTCGAATAAAAAATTGAATTGGAACTAAATGGACTTTTCCTACGCCACTTTTGAAATTTTTGATTCTTGTGCGTGAAACGAAGTATTTTGAGGATAATTGTCTTTCGTTTGAATAGATTTTGACTGGCATGTTTTGAGAGCAAAGAATATTGAGAGTATTTTTGACATAAGAGTCTTTCCGTCATGCTTTTACCAGGTCATTTTTTGACCGCACAACACGAATGTGAATTTTTTTCTTTGTGGCCTTATTACTTCGAAAGTCGAGACTAATGCGTTTCATTTCATTCATTGGGTGTCCATTTCATCATATTACTTCGGACGTTATCATTAAAATATTTCCATTTTCTTGCGTTTGCGAAGATCTTGTTCTTGTTTTAGATCAGGGGTTCCCAAACTATTTTGAACAAGAGACCCCTGTTTGTCTCCGTATATTGATCCACAGCCTGAACCACTTGACGGATTTTCTTCAAAATTGAATTTACAGTTGTGTTAGAATTGCGTTTGTAGATTTTGAAATAGCGGTTACTGCTAACCAATATGATAATAATTATTTTCTCGAAAGCGGCTCCAACGATTTTAGTAAAATTTTGTTTATATAAATATAAGTTTAAATAAATTTTTTTTTATTGATATAATATAAAACTAACTTTAACTTTAAGAATTTGCAGTTGGTTAAGTGAGTGAAATTCACTATAATTGAAAGTTTTTTTAAAAACGTGCTATTAAATTAGAAAAAATGGTTTCGTTTTTTTGTCAAAGTGTTTGCAACCACACTGAAGCATTTTTCAACCAAATATGATAATGGAAAAAAAATAAATAGGGTGGCGCAACAGAGAGAGATGCCCTTGGGCCTAGTGCATTTCTCACAACCATCCCTTCTGAGGGAATGGAGGAAAATGTAAAAGCAATGAGAATTTTTTTCAGCAATGTTTCTTTAATACAGTATATCGAGTTTCAATGCTGTGCTGCAACCATAACTTCTGATAGAATTCATTGAACTTTTGCTTAAGCTCTTCGTCAGTTTTGAGGGTGATCGACTCTTCTTGCATAATCACATTGGCTTCTTCCATGGGTATCATACTGTGTCCACTTGAGAGATTTCTGATGGTTTTGACAAAGGTAGAAATTGTAAGTATTCTTTAAATTTAAATTGTGTTTATAAAGAATAAATTTTCTCACAAACGCCAATTTAATTACATAATTTTGTTTTGATCAAGCTCAGATCATCACCCTGCAGCTGCAAGTTGACTTTGTTGAGCATGCCAAAGATATTTATTTAATGACTGATAGTAAACATCGGTCATTCAATTCTTCAGATTTTCTTCTTAAATTCTCAAATTTCTTCAGTACATTCTTCTGCAGTTCCTGACAGTACTTTGTTATAAAAGTCCTGGGCATCTTTTGGAACAGTAAAGAACTTCATGAGTTTCTTGACATCAGCCAACTTTTTAAGGGAACTTTGTTTTATGATGTATAGCTTCGTCAAGTAAGCAATTTTCATAAATAGTTGAAAACTTATTTTTAAAATGGCTTGACCATAGTGGGGAGGCCGCTGAAGGTTTTCTTCGCAGATTTGGTAATTTTTTGGTCTTGTTTTTCGTAGCTTATTACCCATGTCAGACTTATGTTGAAGCTTTGACTTAATGAGCTTCTTAGCGTCTTCTTATAGTTCACGACAGCCCAGAACTTTCCGAAAATGACTGTACCATGATTTTTAAGAACAGTGCTGTATTCTTATGGTGAAGTGATGATTTCGTTCTCCTTATATACCGGCTGTCCCGAAGTTCGTGTTACATACTCTCATATGATTCTTGGTCATATTCTAAGAAATAAATCGTGCTGGAGTTGGTTTTTTCATTGTTCATTATATTTACGTTGTTAAGCTTTAACTTTAAGTTGGCATGAATAAAATGAAAATGAATGAATGAATGAATTAAGCCAGAATTGAACTACGAATAAAAATATCTTTTTATATTTGGACAAACTGCATGTGGGGTTTCCTGCTTTTTTTTTTGTTTGGCTTCTTCAAAAATGTCGAACACTATCAAATGTTCTCATTCGACTCCGCTTATTTGTACCGCCTTTGACGTACCTGCAGCATATTAAGTCTTATGGAAAGTATCCACAAATTATACCTGAATTATGCAAAAACGTAGGCATGTAGGTACTTTCTAACAGGTCACAAGAGTACATATTCCGAGAATAGTAGCATACGTCAGCATTAAAAAATTTGCTGAAATAGAGTAAATATTTTTTTAAACTACTTACCAACAGTTATTTCCAGATAAAAAGGGTTAGGATTCGAAAACCGAATATACCTAATATAAATTTGTTGAGTTTTTTTTAAAGTGCAACAATACTACTAATCATTCTTATAATAAAATCATTCTTATTAAAATAATGGCAAAAGTAACGAAACACAATCTTAAAAGTTTTAAGTAAGAACTTGTCTAAAGGGAGTCAATTGCAGAACTTTATATGTGCTTTAATCTTCAACTAACATTTTATTTCAAGTTAATTTAGTGTATTGTTTTTGAATAATCAAGTTTCAAAGTCAAATTCTTAAAAAAAAATTCTTTCTTGTTTTTAAATTAAATTTTTACGAAATTCTGCTTTTATGAATTTGAAATTTATGAATGAAATTATGGGGTAAATTTTTTCAATAATAAATGGTCTTTTTAGTTTTGAGTCAGACACAGGAAACCAAAGAGAAAATCTTTCTTAGTTTTTGAGATTAATAACAACAAATATCAAAAATAATAATTTTTTTTTAAATTAAGATTATGAGACTACATACTTAAAAAAAATGTAAAAATTTTTCGCTTTATAATTTTTTATTAACAATAAAAAAAAATCAAAAGAAGTATTTATAATTTTCAACATTACTTTCCGCTGATTGATTTCTCTGAGCAAAGAAGATGTTTTCGGGACCTAGTACCTTTGGACTTTTTTTTTTAAATTCTCAAAAATTGAGAAAGATTTTCTTATTTGGTTTTCAATGTTTGACTCAAAAATAATAAGATCATTTCTAATTAAACGAAAGGAATCTCTTTATGAGGCAAAAACTTGTAAGAAATTTATATAAAAACAACATTTTTTTCAAGAATTTGACTTTAAAACTAGATTTTTCAATACTAGTCACTTCATTAAAAAAAAAATATATAGGTAGGTATTAAAAAGTACTATAGGGTGGTAGGGGAAAGTGGGGCAAGAAAGACCACTTAAGCTTTAAACACTCCTAAATTTTTTTCTATTCCTAAAAAGGAAGCAAATACTTTTTTAAAGAATACTTCAGCCTTTGAACTTTATCATGGTAAACAATAGTTAACCAGTTGTATATAGAGATATACACAACTATACAAACTTATCTTGAAAGTCCGTTTTGCCCCACTAATGGGGCAAAAAGGACCTTTTAATGGGGCAACACGAACCACTGATTTCTTTTAATTATGAAATCATGGGAAGTGATATATCTTAATTATAAGCTCAAAGTAAGCCGAAACGATAGGCTTATTAGAAGCTTGAAGTCTGGCTTTTGACATCGGTTGTGGGTTGCGCAAAACGATTTACGGGTTCCTTTCTTGGAAAATGAAAAGCCAGTCTCTACCGGCCATCTTTGTTTCGTGGTCAAAGAGATGGGTTTTTTTATTCGTTTCGGCTAGTTCATAAGGAAGAGCTGTGGTCATTTCAAAAAATCTTTTTTCGATGTCTAGCAAATGTCCAATTAATTCTTTTTCGTGCTCAGAGCTAAAGTTTCAATAGAATCCAACTTTATTTTCCGAATGAATGTTGACTACGGGATTTTAAATGGCTTGCTGATCTTGAGATAACCCATTTCTCTCCTATTGATTGCGTCCATAACTTTCTTCAAATCTTCTTTGGTCAAAATAGCACCCCTAGTCGTTTTTCGAACGTATTTTCGAACCATTTTCAAAGATGCAAATGTTTAATTACAACTGAAGTAACTAAATAGGTTGGTAGTACATAAAATAAGTTGTGAAAACATCTTCGTGAGGATCATTGAGCAAAACAAACTTTTTTTGGTTGTTGTTTTGCTTTAAAAGTGGAACCAATACGAAGTGGACTACTACTCCATTTTACTCCATTACGTACTGGTTTCATTTGCCCCATAAAGAGTTTTTTACAAAAAATATTTTAATTTCCCTTAATATTATTTATTTATCTTTATTTCCAGCAGTTAAAGTACGCACTAACGATACCAAACAACTTAAAATGTTCAAAATGTTCGAAATTACCAACTGGTTGCTTTGAATTAGTTTTGCAAATTGGATTTTTTTTTTTTAGGTAAGACCGTTTTTAGACTTTCATCATTTAAACCGGAAATAACTTGTTTTTCAGTCAAACTATAATATGTGTTGGGAAAGAAGGTTTTTTAGTAGTTCTAGTACTGAATATAAGATGGAGTTAGGAACCATGGTGAAAATCGGTTTGGTTCTTTTTACCCCGAGGTCCTTCTTGCCCCACTCTCCCCTACTAAGTTGCTAAGTTGATTTTAATTTTTTTTTTAATTTGGTATTTTTTTTATAAAATTGCTTCTCCCGCGGGGAGATGGGCTTCCCCTTGCCATACGATTTTGTTCTAAGAATATGAATAGATAAGAATCACATCCCAAAGTATGGCATACGAATTACAGGACACCGTGTTTAATAAGCATATAATATTTTTTGAACAATATAAATAATTACTTCCGCGCATTTTGAAATGTTTGAAATTATCAAAATCGTAGCTGTTTCTGAGGGCTTTCGGAGATCGCCTGTTTTACGACTTCATTAACTCTACTGATAATACAATATTTTTCTACAGAATCAGTTCGAGAAATCTAATCTACGCTTTTAAGGCTGAAGTACTCTCCCAAATCGACGAGATTTTGTTGTTGCGACAACACCACGCGACGTAGATTTCGAAAACAAAATTTAATTTTCGCTAAATAATGTGAAAATAACCACACAAACACGACCAAGAACGACGAAAGCGACAAAAATTCAGCGTGGGCGTCGTAGGTTTTTAGTCCGCGATGTCCTTAATTCTTCATGGCCACGCTCACTATTGTCGTTTAGCATTCTTCTACTTCTAGTAATTTTTACCTAATGCTAAGAAATTTTCAGCGAAGTCCGGTTATATCCTCCGGCCAAAAGTAGACAGGCTTCCTCTTTCTGCTACTGGAATATGTTCTTCTGGACATTGAAGCGTTGCATACTAGACGAGTGAGTTGCTTGGTGATTTCAACTATTTCTTAAGCTGTTCTCAGCAGTTTCTTCAGCTTTAAATCGAAGTACGATGTATCTTCGATCGTACTTCTCAAGAAAACATTGTTGAATCTGTTGACGTTCCATCTTGATGTTCCACCTTCCTTACAAGAAGACAGGTTGTTCTGCTTCTCGGTTAGAAGTGTTTAGGCGATTTTATTTAATTCCCAGGACGACGTATTGATGATCGCTGCTTGTACTTGTATAGTCTTCGATAACCCTCAAGTTCCCTACTTTATTTCATGTTTCATACATTTATTTAAATAGATTTATACAGTAAGATACAATATCTTTTAAAGTAGTATAAGCTTAATTATCTCATTTGTTGTTATTCGTTTAGTTTAAGTTCAACAATTTATGTTAGACAAAGTTTTGAAATAGTAAGACCTTAGAAAATATAAAAGAAATATATAAATATTAAAAAAAAAAATTAAAAAATATTTTGGAAAGTAAACCGTATACTGCCTTTTCTGTTATTCTTAAAGTACTTCAGAAAATTCTCATCTCTCGATCGATGTTAAAAGTAATAAAGTCCAGTCAAATTAGTCCTTAAAATAGAAGTAAGGTTACAAAAATCCCCATAGATCTAAAAATTGGTATAAATGTTCAGAATACTGTTATTAATGAATTGTAAAAAGTCCCTATCAATCCACCTTGTGCAAATAATTGTATTGATGATGAAAGTTTGCAAATATAGGTTTTTCCCGTTTTTCAGCTAAACGGTGAGTTAAAGAGCAAAAATAATTAAGACACAAATTGTAGATCATCCGATTTTCTACAAAAAATGTATTCACACTTTTTTTCATGAGTATTGCCATTTCCGTGATATAGCGGTTGAAAGAACTGAAAAAAATATTTTGTTCGTAATATGAACGTTAATGTTCTTTTCTTTCATTTTTGAACCGTTATACGAGTAAAAATATGAGTCCCTATGTCTTTTACATAGAAATAACAAAATTCTTCGTGAAAAACTCCCTTTTTTAGGTATGAGTAGCACTGTCAAAGTTCACGATAAGAAGATTCCTGTTGACCTTGTTTTATTATTTCAATGCATGAGTATAACGACTGCTTTGATGACAAATGAAATTGAAAAATATTTCGAATATGAACTGGCTCCCTACCCTTTGTCAAAGTTTGATGATGTTGGATTGCGTCAAACACAAAAGTCAGCCATTTAGGATTGTTTTCAAACAGTTATATTAGATATTGACAATATAAACCGGGAAAGACTCAGTAGCAATCGCAAATACATGTTTTCATCAAAAAGTTTCTGTGCTGTTCCAAAATACCAAAATCATATACTTTTTCTACACGCAATAAATGGCTGCGACCTGTTATACAACATCAGCATTTTTCAAGGGAGCCAAAACAACGGTTTTGAAATTGTTCGAGAAACAAAATTTAATTAATTGTGCTGAAGTTCTTAAAGATTGTAACTCTACTCCAGAAGTTATAATCACTAATGGAATTCGCTTTCTTCTTTCTATGTACGGAGCTCTAAATATAGTTACCTGCTTGGATAATCTCAGATACTTATCTTTTGCAAAAAAAAAAACTTGTAATAAAAACAATTTCATGATTTGATTTATTTAGCTTACTACAAGCGATTAGAACATAGATTTAAACTTTAAAATATTTAAACTTTACAAATATACAATGATTAATTTATTCTAAGTTGAAGTGCAAGGGTTAGTAGTTGAAAGGGGAAGAGGAGTATAGACTTTTTCTGAGAGAAGAGGAACTTAGGGAAAAGTCAAAGGGACTGAACGTAGCATTCTGTATATGGGGTTGAAAAAAGCGTTATTTGTGTGGAGAGTAGGGGGGTGGAATAAGGGGACAAAACGTAGGTTATGTAAATCAGCTCAAGTAATTCCGGGGAGTCTATGGTACCGGTCATGATCCGATGAACGAATATTATGTCGGCGATATGACGACGTTTAGAAAGGTTGACCATGTCAATTAGTCGCAAACGGCTTTCATATGGGGATAAAATGATCGGATCAGAGCAATCTACGCAAAGCGAATCTTAGAAATCTTCGTTGCACAGCTTCAATTCTACGAGATTGGTTTTTTGGTAGGGAGACCAAACCTGACTAGCATATTCAAGGATTGGTCTTACATAAGTGTTGAGTAATGATTTAGGGACTTAGGGGTCGGAAAATTTTCTAGACCAGCGTTTGATAAACCCAAGAGAGGAGTTTGCTTTCGCTATAATATAGTTAATGTGAGAGTGGAAATTCAGCTCCTTATCACAAATAACGCCAAGATCGAAAATAGACGAAACTCTGGGGATAGGCACGTTACTGAAGTAGTACGTTCGAAGACTAGAAGATAAGCGTTTACGCGAGAAAGTCATAGATTAACATTTATAAACGTTAAGCTCAAGAAAGTTTTTACTACATAAAGTTAGAAAAGCATTTAGGTCTTTTTGAAGAAGTGAGGAATCATGAGAAGAGGATATGATATTATAATTCTAATGTCATCTGCATCAATAGACAGATCAGAGAAAAAAATAATACTAGCGACGTCATTTATTGCAAACACAAACAGGAGTGGACCTAGATGGCTGCCTTGGGGAACGCCAGAAGAGGCAAATATCGGGTTAGAAACTGCTTTTCTAAAAACTACTCTATACACACGGTTCTCTAGGTATGATTTGACCCATTCGATAATTGAAGGTGGAAAGCCAAAGGCTTTGAGTTTGAGATAGATAATTTGATGGTTTATTTTGTCGAATGCTTTACTAAAGTCTGTAGTAATAACATCGATCTCGTTGCCCTTTTCCATGGCCAAGAGAGTCTTTGATACGAATTGGGTAAGGTTAGTCGTAGTAGACCTTCCTTTTAGGAATCCGTGTTGAAGTGAAGAGACAATTGGTTTACAATGAAAATACAGAGAGTCGTACACAATGCTTTCGAAAAGTTTAGGGATGGCGGAGAGCTTAGCTATCGGTCGATAGTTCGAGATTTGGTTTTTACAGCCCTTTTTGAAAATTGGGAAGATAAAAGATTCTTTCCAGAGAGAAGGGAAAACAGCCTAGGAAAGAGAAAGTTGAAAAATATTAGCAAGGGGTTGATAGAGCACTGATGCGCATTTTTTAAGGAAAATTGCCGGAACACCGCCTGGACCAGGTGAAAAATCGTCATCCAGTAGCCTTAATTTATCACAAACGGTCTGGGGACTAACATTAAGAAAGACAAGAGATGTTTGCGGGCTATTCATCAGAAACATGTGATAGTCAAGGTGAGGATCATTCAGATCATTGGCATATGATTGTCTTAAAAAGGTAGCAAAGAGATAAACAATTACTTTGGGGTCATCGGAAGATTTGTCAAGGAAATTAAGCGTTGAAGGAAGACTGTCAGATTTTCTCTTGACGTTAAAAAATTGATAAAAACGCTTTGGATCAGTGATTAGAGAGAATTGCATTTTATCAAGATAGGTTAAGTATAGAGATTGGCATAAAGTTGTTAGTTGTAAGTTAGAAGAGTCCTGTTGGTAGTAATAGTAATTGGAAGGGGTCTGGGATTTTGAATATGTTTTCCATAGCCTGTTTCTAATGTTACGGATAATTTTTTCAATTAGCTTGTCTTCCCCCAACCTCTGCTGCTGCTCAACAACATCTATTACAAAGGTTGGACTGTTTTGTTCCTTAGCATGTGCCGATTGTCAAGGACAGTCGTGCTCCAATGATGAATCGGTACTAGAAGAGGATAATAAGGACATCAGTGATGAGACATGTGATGCATCACTTTGAAGATGAAGAAAAAGAAAAGGAAGAAAACAGTACACTAGAAGTTTCATTGGATTATTATGAATCCGACGAACAATTTTTACAAATAATTTTTTCATTTATATGTTACATAATTTACATAGCTTTCATCATTTTCAATACTCAACTTGAATTCAAAAGGATCACAGTAGATCGTGGAATAAGCCTAACGTATGCATACTGCGAATAAATTAATTTTTTCAGTTCTTTGAACCGCTGTATCAAGGAAATGGCAATACTTATGAAAAAAAGTGTGGATAAATTTTTTGTAGAAAATCGGATGATCTAGAATTTTTGTCTTAACTATTTTTGCTGTAAAACTCTCTGTTTAGCTAAAAAACGCGAAAAAAAACTATATTTGCAAACTTTCACCATCAATACAATTTTCTGCACAAGGGGAATTGATGGGGACTTTCACAATTGAATCGGTGATTGTTAAAACAACATAAGTGAAATTTTTATTTTTTTGTAGGAGAAACAAAAATGTTGTGTTTTCTACCCTTAAGCAATGAAAATGCGCAAAAATAACTATTTTCAATAATCTGTTACTTTTAATAATTATTATTTTTATTATTATTTTTGCGTATTTTCATTGCTTAAGGGTAGAAAACACAACATTTTTGTTTCTCCTACAAAAAAATAAAAATTTCACTTATGTTGTTTTAACAATCACCGATTCAATTCATTTATAATTGTTTTCGGAATATTCATATCAATTTTTTGTAACCTTCAAAGTCTTTTTTGACTGGACTAATAAGGCACTACAAGCACTTACATTGCTTAAAAGCATTCCAGCCACCGAAAGCGAAATTGGTTCGTGACTTTAATAAGCCCTTCTACCAAACAAAAATGCTTAAACGTCGACAAGTTACGATTCACTTTTTCCCAAATTGAATGAAATCAAATGCCGAACCAATTCCACTTTGATATCCCAATTCAATCGTTCTCAAACATTATTGTCGCATCAGAAAAGTAAATCCATGTTTGTATTTAAAACTTTGTGTAGTAAAATCCAACCCCAATGTTAACTTACACCCATTCGATGCATAAAATACGACGATTCTATGCACATAACGATTGAGGCTTTGGTGCAGAATCAACTGCGAGGCAACGATTCTCCGAATGAAACTTTGAGTGTGGCATGGTATTTTGAACTTTTTTATTAGAGAATATACAATTTGAAAGTTTTTTTTTTTTTCAAAATCAAACAAAGTTTAATAATAAAAAAAAAGTGATTCAAACAACCTCTCCTTGACAATCTCTTTATGAGCTGCAGTGACTTTACGATTCTTGAAGGCAAAATTTGGTTTCTGATTGCAAATTAGGGTTTAACCAAAGACGCAATGTGAAAAGTGAGACTCGAGATTATTGAAAAAGTTTAGCCATTCACTGAATAAATGAATTAGCTTGTAAGCCTTCCACAGAAATTGAAAGTTTCTTAAGGCGGAATAGGTAATCGAATCTCCTAACAGCAAATAGTTTCGAGTTCGTTTTTAGGAGGAAAATACGGAGCAATAAAAGTCGAAAATGCGTGAATTCAAATCTTTTATGTACAGGTAAGTGTGCAGTTGTGTTCTCGGTACGGTTGGCTAATACCACCAAGTAGTTTTAAGGGATTTAGTACTTACACCTGCTTTCGTTGCCGAATGATTGATATCTTTATACGAGTAAGTGGAATTACTGAATCATGTTATGAGCAGTGAGCACTCTGACTCAGTGATTTATTAAATTTTGATTGACTTTGTTTTGTTTTGTCAGTTGAATGTAATGTCATATGGGAATACAGCTTTTGTTTTCTTTTATTTGTAATTTGGTCTTATGAATTTGTCTTCAGTTTTTGTCTCAAGTTGCCTTGGTGGATGAATTCGTAATTCTTACGAAAAAATCAAAATCCACGCAGGGTGTTTACACTGTCTGGTGATCTCATCACACTCTTTTTGCTGGAATCCAAAACCTGAACCTATTCTCATTTTTCTCCTATAGTCTACTCAATGCGATGTATAAAATTTAGATTCAAATTTCTTTCTATGAAAGGCTGGGGTCTGCAAATGAATTGATTGAAGTATAAGTCAGGTCAGGTCAACAATATTGTGAACTTCAAGTGTGTAAATCTCTGAACTAAAACAGAGGCTGCACACAAGTTGCATCTTTCAATCAGGATCTATTTAGTAAGCGTTTTGTAATGAATCGAAGTGTAACTGTGTTAAGTGTTTCCTGCATCGAAACTCTAAATAGTTTGCCGAAAGCATAGGTGAATGAGATTTTTCTGAAAAAAATTGTAATATTTGTTTTGAATTTTGTAATCAGATGACAGAGAAGAATTTGAAGCTTCTTCAGAAACTGCTGGCAGCCAAAGAATTATTGCCCTTTATAAATTCAATGCGGTTAGACAAACCGAAAACAGGGTGGTTGTCTCGGCTGCAAGCCATACAAAGTCTTGATTACAGCAATGGCAACAAATACCTGAGTCTCAATAAAGGACCTTCCAAACCTAAGCGTGTTTGCAGCGACATATGAGAATACTCACACCGACACAACACAAAAAAAACCCAGCGTTTTCATAAATTTGTACTGTCGCGACTGGTAAGATGATGACTGCAACGTTTTTGCCGCTGTTGCAACTGCTAAAACGCTTCAATTTGTGGGAATCTTCACGCTTTGGCTTTTGCTTCTGTGTACGCTTTGAATTTACATTAAGATTTTGTTGATGTTTTTTTTACTGTCAAGACGAGCAAAAGTTCAACCTAACCGATCTTTTCGCTTTAAGTTGGCGTCACGATACGTCACGTCTTGTACACGAAACAACGTAACATCGAAGTCAAAGCGACATTAGCCCTGTTCACACTGTACAATTAGTTGGACAGACCTTGGCTTGAACGAGCAATGCTTGATAGTGTGAACCCTTCAGACGACCGCTTGTCCAACTTGTTAGATGGTTTTCAAAAATGTTTGAAAATCTAGAAGTTGGATGTAGTGGAAGGGTATGTGACATAAAGTTGGAAGACAAGCTTGATAAGTGTGAACGCAAACTACATCAGACCATCCAACTTCCATCAAACGAAGTCTGTCCAACTAATTGTACAGTGTGAACAGGGCTATTGTGATAGGATGTATTGATTTCTTATGTGTGTCTGCGGTAAATATTAAAGTGCTGAATTTATAAACCGTCACTTAGATGAATTTAAATTTTTTCACAGGTTTCATTTTCACATTGGCAACACTGTTTCTAGTGATTGTTATTTTGACAATTGGCGGTATATTTTTGGTCAGTACGTTTTGCATTTTCACAATGAATAGACTTTATTCAAGCTGGCAAATTTATTTTGAAAGTCACGGTTCTGTTCGCCATTTTTTTTTTTTGTTTACGTTTTGACGAGTTTCTTTTTTCATGGGGTCGGTTTTCAAATTGGCAACACTAATTGTCAATTTGACAATTGAACATTAAGCCATTTCACAATGACTTACTTCAGAATAACGCTTTTGTTCTGAAGTAAGTGAAGTGAGAAGTTATTACCGATCTACAGTCCCAGTTGCTCGAATAAGTAGGTATAGTCGAAAATTAGACTTGCCAATTGGGCTTCTTTTGAGCCAGGGGCTGTTTGACCGAATTTGTTTTAGAGCTTTTATGACATAAGAATATGTTTTATTTGAAGCAATACAATGATAGTGAGACTTATTTTAACGTATTCTATTTTATTTTGAATTTGTATTCCACTAAAAAACACAACCTTTTTAACACAGCGAAAGCCATAATAACCTTTGCATAGCTTAGTGCTGATCTGTTCAAACACAGGAATAAAATTTTCAGTTGTCCGAGACTTCGTGTTTTCTTCAGTCCAATCACAATATGAATTTTCGCTCTACCTTCGCCAATAGACAAGCGGAAGGTTAGGAGTGAACAGAAACTTCCTTAACGAATAGGTTGAATCACCAATAATAACAGCAACTATATACGTATGGGCGCCAGTCTTCATTGTTCAATTTTCGGTACAGACTGCTATATACAGCAAAATACGGCTGTCAATGTATTGAATCAGGATGGTTACTATTCATGGCATAAAAAAGGATAGTCAGCGCTAGGAACTAACATCGCGCTAGCCAAATAAGTTCCTTTGCGTTCAACAATGCGTAAGCCTGCCCATGGCGTGCGTAGTGGTTAGAGTGCCTCCATGTTGCGTTTGAGGTTCGAGGTTCAAATCCCAGAAACATAAATGAGAAAAATGTTCATTGCTATTCGCGAGGAATGGGCAATTTCATCGATAGTGGTTTCATGCCATTGAAGGTGCTTTCTCGATTAGGCGTTCAAAATCGACCAAAATCGTGGGTGTAATCCATTGTCTCACAAGGTATCGTTGGGAGAAATGCACTTGGCCCCGAAGCTTCTAGCATTGTTATTTGTTTTAAGGGATTCGTCTACAGGTGGGTTATTTGGTGGTGCCCAAAATGGTAAGCATGTCCGCCTGTTACGCGTGACGTGTGAGGATCACGATGCTGAGTTAGTTAGTTTTGGATAAGTACCAATCTAGTGTACAGGCTACTCTATTGGAAGGAAAACCAGGAAAGCGTAGTGTACCCAGAGATTTCCAGTTCCGAGCCGAGTTCGCTTTTAAGTAGACATTTGGGTATTTTTTTTTTGCCTTATCTTGGCTGTTAATTAGCCAGCAGTTGAGTAGATGATTTTCCAGCGAATAAACTGCTGATGCCTGTACTTGACTGTTGACTTCCTAGCGTTCGACTGGGATTTGCTAGCTTTGCAGTCGTTGATTACCAGCGTTGGCGTCATTTTCTTGAGATTATAAAGAACTACTGAAAAGAAAACTGTCATATATTGCAATAACCTTAAGACAAATAAATGGATTGGATCATTATGACCTTCACGAACCTTCACGTCGAAAATACTTTCTTAAAAAAAAATAGAGCACGAGTGGCTTAGCTGGCATTGTCATATTCAGAGAAGAGATTCAGAGAATAACGTCAAAAAAGCCAAATTCAATAAAGTTTAAGACAGACTCGTGAAGAAACTAAGAGGAAGAATGAGCGGATCACCGCTGTTGTTATGTTGGTAATGCTGAAAAAAAGAAGATAGAGAAGGATCTTCACAACCGAAGTTTTTCGTGTCTTCTTTGAATAACCCTGAAGCCTGGACTGGGCGAGCATACCCCAGTTCTAGAAAAAGAACATCACGAAATGCTGTAAGACTAAAGAGTAAACCTTTTTTATCCAACGGAACAAGCCGAGAACTTTTTTTTGGAGTGCGCCACTGCAATTGGGTGTACAAATTAAGAAACTTATCACTCTAGCAGACGCTGAGCTCACATGGGAGGCCTTCTAGCAATTCTGTGAAGATAAAGTGACTAATAATTTTCTGCCAGTTCCTAACGTTTGAAACTGCTTTTCATGTGAGTGCCATAACCGAATAATGTTGGCACTCAAACCTCAGAGCAGACCAAGGGCTTTCACTATTCATCTTCTTCTGGCTTTCCTTTATTCATGCTCTTCTCAAATCTTTTTGGGAGGTGTCTATATGCACCCAAAGTGTAGGTCCTATTAGAATGTGTTACATTACCTAAAACATCTTATTCAAGGCGAATAAACAAATCGTGTGATACGTGTCGGTTCGTTCAGAACGAAATCGATCACTCAGTCATTTCGGCTAACAAAGGCTTTTTATTGGTCAAATCTAAAATCAGGTTATTGCGATCGTTTAAAGTTGAAAATCTCAGGGCGTTGCCAGAACTCACGTGAATCTTATGCTCTTACTAGTTTTGACATTGGTTAAAATAACTTTATTTTTGAACTACACAACTTGTATATAAAAAATTAATGGTTTAAAATTTGAACGAGTTAAGCCACTCCATGAAATTTTCAACTCAAACGACTCGTTGATTGACCAAAAGAAAACGCAGTTCTCTTTTTCAACAGAATAGATTGAGTGGCTTCGTTTTGAAAGAACCAACACGGGGCACACGATTCGTTTTTCTCTCAAATTACTCAAAAAGAAGTGTTGAACGAACGAACAATACCTACCCGATTTGTTTTTTTGGTGTTAGGCGAACGAATAGGAACTACACGATTTGTTTTAACCCCTAAAATGACTGACGTGTTCGTGTTGAGTGCATATAGACACGTTCATGTTTTTACAGACAAATTTGACTTGAAGAAGTCTTTCAATAGATGAGTCATTCAACACATCCTGCCTCGTACAGTCCCCTAAATCCTCTCCTCAAGGTTACTGGTGTCAACCCGCTGTGCCTATAGGAAATTTATTAGACATGTGTTGTCTTCGTAATTTTCAAACTACGTCCATAAACATAATTCTTCTGCATAAAGCTCATTTCAGACAGATTGACCAAAAGAAAACGCAACTATCTTTTTCAACAGAAAAGAACCAGTAGCTTCGTTTTAAACGAATCAACACGAGTAACACGATTTATTTTTCGAACGAGCAAGAACTACACGAACGTTTTTTACTCCTCAAATGACTGGTGAAAACTGGTGTTGGGTGTGCATGTAGATACATTTGAGTCAAATTTGATTTTCAGAAGTTTTTCAAGAGATGAGTCATTCAACACATCCTCTCTCTTCCAATTCAAGTTCTAAGTCCTCAAGGCTACTGGTGTCTGATTACGGTGCCTCTAGGGAATCAATCAGTGTCTTCATAAACTACGTCCTAACCTACAATTCTACGGTTTAAATCTTTCCCTTTAAACTTATAAGTTGCGCAAACTCAGGACTCCTCAAAAGAACTTGCAACTCGTTGCTTCCTCAAGAAATGCACCTACCAGCCGTGCCTTTCTTTCAAATTGCTAAAATCTAATCTGACAATTTGCTTTTCGGTCGTGTTGCTTGTCATCTTGTGTCATTTGTTGCAGTAAATCGAGGTTGTCACAGATTTATTATTTTCTTTCAGATCTATACAAACCAAAACCTGAGTTTTTTGTTGTTGCTGGGCATGGCAATTTTCATTCACGTGTTGATGTTCTGCTCAATCTGCTTCTGCGGAATTTTAATTCAGATCAATGATTCTGTTTAATTTTTTGTTTACAAAATGTCTTCTACCGAATTGAGATCAACATCACTTATAATTTAGCATTTGGAAGTAATTTATACAAACATTTTCAAATTTGATTAGATTTTCTGTTTTTGGCACGGTCCGAAAACTTGAAATTCTTAATCTGGCGCACATTTTGTTAACAAACAAAATCCAGATCCGAAAAACGCCCAATTTAAATGCTTACCTCATAATAAGTACAATTCCATCTGGCTTCAAGAGTAAAGAAAGGTCCCTCCGAATACAGCGCGTCACATCGCAGTATCGTGAATCTTCGCGTCGTCGCGTCGGTCGGTCGTCCATCTATTTGGCTTTTGGCTCGCGCTAAAGAAAATAAATTCATGACCATTGTAGTGTTGGCGCTATGTTTATTTACGATCGCTGATAGGTTGTATTTATTATTTTGTTTTATTTTTAATTTATGATTCGGGGGAAAACAGCATTTTTCGCACACGCACCGTCACACATGTGTGCATTGCATATGATGCCACAGTTGCTGATTATTTATTCAAATTGCATCGCTGGGCTGTTGATTCGTTTTGGATTAGATCCTCGTGTATTTACTTTTGTTCTCAGTTTTATTCTTTTTTTATGATTTATAGCGTACATCTTTGATCTATTTAAGTCACATATAAATTCTGTCGAGACTTTAAATTAAATTAAATTTGAAAAAAAAAAAAAAAAAAAATTGGAGGAAGAAAAATGAACACAAATGCCAGGGCTAGGCGACACGAATAATGGATTTTTAAACGAATGGGCCTGGACTCGACCGTGTGTATTAAGTGTCGAATATGTCCGATTGGTAGGTGCCACAACAGGTTCCTGGTATGGGATTTTGAAATTCCATTAAATCGCGTGATTTGTTTCTCATTTAATTGGACTATTTATGGGTAGACGAAAATAAACAGCAGACAGCTTGACAGGTCTGTTCCTAAAGGGTTGTTCACTTGCAGAGGAAACACTTAAAAGTTTATGGGTCAGTTGATGTGTTTAATTATTTTTATCGTTGATTGTAAGTCACAGCAAATGGTTTTTGTAGCACTAGCGATGGAATCTTTGTTTGTTTGAATTGCCGATATTAAAAGGAAGATGGATGTAATTTCCTGCAGCCCTTAAACAGCTAGTCTCGTTATTTCAATCAGATTTGACACTTATAAAGCTATTTATCTTGAGTCTCCCGAGTCGTAATTCTGTGCATGTTGGCCCTTAAACAAAGAACGGGTAGGTTTCAAATTTTATATCCAAGTCTAAAGGCAATGAATTCAAAACGTCAACGGAGGAAACTCATTCGATATTAAAACGAAGTGATTTCTTTGTGATTTTTCATTAAATTGATTTGAATATTGTTTTGTTTAATAAAGACTAAAGAGAAATTTGGAAAACAGCTGAATAAATAGGGTGGCGAACTAAAGCTCGGGGAACTTCGGGGGCTAATTTGTTTTGGTTACCTACAAATTTAGGTGGTTGGGCATGTACTATTCGGGACGGCTCTGATTGGTGTCAACTTAGCGGCGCTCATATGTTGCAACTTATAGTACACGTCAATTTTGCTTTCAATACCTCCACGTGATAACCACTGGGAACTGGGATACTCCGTCCGGAGAGGACCTGCTAAACTAGTAAGTGCGAGTGTTGACAAAGGGCGGAAGAAGAAATATATCAACACTATAATACTCTGCGAGTAATGACTGACTGTCCGAACCTCAGTGGTCTACCAGATTATTTTGGGATTGTCTCAGCGGATGAATTCGACTTACAGAATCAACAGTGGACTTCAGCAGTCCCAAGCAGAAACCCCTGAATGAACTACTTCGAAATATTTCGTTTAAAGGCCTTTCAGGGTCTTTCAATACTAGGACAGGGTTTTGAAGTAGAGATTTGTTGGATGACCTCCTGGCGAGCCAACAACAGCTCTCATACCCCTGCGGATTATCCAGCCCTTTATGTCCAAGGGGATACGAAAAGAATCTGGCCCTCCAGGTTGGGGGTTGCGCGTGAGGTTAATTACCCAACCACTTAAAAGCTACATGGTTCCGAAACAACCAACAGCCTCGGATAACAATTATAATTTCGACGTTGACGTCCCAAGAAAACGGAAAAAGGACAAAGAACTCCGGATCTTCACGTAGAACGTAATATCCCTTAAATGATTACGTGCAGCTGGAGAATTAGCGGACAGCTTGGACTGCTACGATGCAGACATAACCACCATCCAAGAAGTGCGATAGAATGGGCCGAGCATAAAGAAGATGAAGAACAGAAAAGCAGGTTACCTTTGGAAATACTCTCGGTAAGCATACCGGCATGGCAAAAACTCTGAAAACGGAATCAGGCTAATCGATTTCGCTGCGGAACTAGATCTTGTGGTTAGGAGGTACTTGAACGATGATCAACAATGCCGTCCTCTCGACATAGAAGAAGTTAATCTTGCCATAGGTATGCAAACTTAAATCAAGCAAGAATACAGGCAGACGGCCTTGATGCCGACCTCAGTATTGTTTGCCGGATATTAAGAAAGACAACTGCACTGCACCAATTATAGAGGAATAATCCTCCTTTACGTCCCTTATAAGATCTTAGCTGATGCAATGTTTGAACGTTTGAAACCCTACGTCAACAACTTGATAGGTCCTCATCAATGTGGTCTTAGACCAGAAAAGTCCACCATCGACCAAATTATCACACCACGGCAGATCTTGGAAAAAACCAGAGAATATAATATCGACATCGATATACACCATCTTTTTGTCGATTTCAAAGCCGCGTATGACAGTATTTACAAAGACGAGCTGTACAGAGTCATATCTAGTTTTGGCATCTCTGCAAAACTCGTACGAATTTGCAGGATGACTTTGGAGAATTCACGCTGCTCCGTCAAGGTCGGTAAAGAACTCACCGAGACCTTTGATATCGAAAAATGCTTAAGAGAAGGCGACAAACTGTCATGCTATTTCTTTAACATCATATATTTGAAAAGATTGTACAAAACTCAAACGTCAACACCAGAGGAATAATCTTTCAGAAGTCTGTACAATAACGCGCTTATGCAGACGATACTGATGTAATGGAAAAAAAAGCGTGATGTCATTTTGTGAGCATTTAAACAGAAGCGGCAAAAATGGGGTTGATCGTTAATGAGGGCAAAACGAAGTATAGGCTGTCATTAAACAGGGACACAGAACATCGACGAATTGGACAAAACGTCACAACAGACAGACATAGCTTCGAGGTAGTACAGGACTTCGTCTACCTAGGATCCGCTATAGACACGTAAACAACATCAGTGCGGAGATCAAACGGAGAATAACTCTTGCCAACCCTTGCTTCTTTGGGTTAAAAAGGCAATTGAGAAACAAAACAATTTCTAGAAAAACCAAGGTAACCCTTTATAAGACTAACAGCAAGTTAGCTGTATTAGAAACTATCAAAATCGTATGTTAGATTTAGTTTTCTCATCCGAAGCTATTAGCACGGTAGTTCTTCAATCAAATTCAGGCATTACTAGAATTGATGATTTCCATCCCCCTTTAGATATTTTTATAGAATTGAGCAACGTCTCTCAAGATATTAATAATTTAAAAGACTGTGTATATACTTTTGACTTTCGAAAAGCGAATTTCGATTTGCTATCGAATGAATTATGCATTGCTGGTATTGAAAATAGTTATTGAAAGTAGTTTCTATCAACCGTGGTTTACCAAGGAATTAAAGACTCTAAGGAACAAAAGAAACAAAGCTTGGAAGATCTATTTAACTACTCTCTCTCCAACTGACCACCAACTATTCATAAGTCTTTTTGAAGACTTCAAAACGCTTTCTCAAAATCTATACTCTAACTATGTCAATCAAATGGGGTGCTCTCTAAAAAATGACCCAAAAAGTTTTTGGTCCTTTGTAAACTCTAAAAAAAAAATCAGACGGGTATCCCCTCAACTTCGTTTTTAATAGCACTCCTTAAAAAAATACTCCTGAGATTTGCAATTCCTTTGCAAACCATTTTTGTGGATCTTTTTGTAGTACGAATTTGGAAATTGATGAACATTTTTTTCAGTATTTAACTCACTCCTCGCAAGTGAATTTTAATAGTATCCCTATTCACAGAGACAGAATTACTTACTTCCTTTCTTCTCTTAAAGATGACTTTTCTTCTGGTCCGGACTCGATTCCGCCAATTGTTTTAAAAAAGTGTTCTTCACGTTTATCATCTCCACTTGAATATCTTTTCAAGCTTGCTTTAAAATCTGGAATATTCCCCACTCTTTGGAGAAAATCTTTTATAACACCTGTTTTCAAGAAAGGTGAAAAAATTGATATAAAAAACTACAGGCCAATTTCAAAGCTCTCATGCATACCCAAGCTATTTGAACAAGTAGTCTGCGAAAGCCTATCCTTCTTTGCAAGGAATATTATCTGCCATCAGCAGCATGGATTTATGCAAAGAAGATCGACGGCTACCAACCTTCTATCTTTTTATCATAAATGTTCCAACGCCCTTGAATGTGGGAACGAGCTTGACTGCATTTACACTGATTTCTCTAAGGCGTTTGACCAACTGTCTCATAATATTATACTATATAAACTAAAAGCATTATTTATTGTTTGGATAAGCTCCTACTTAAAAAATAGGTCTTATGAAGTCAAATTTCGAAATGTTTTATCAAAACCTTTTATTGCTTTGTCTGGTGTGCCACAAGGAAGTCATCTTGGTCCCTTACTTTTCATTGTTGCAACTAATGATGTAATTTCTTGCATCTCCTACAGCGACATTTTAATCTTTGCTGATGATATGAAGATTTTTAAAACCATCAAAAATGCTTCAGATCGAGACTTCTTACAAAAAGATATCGACTGTTTTGCTCTATGGTGTTCTAAAAACGGACTTAGTTTGAACGCTTCCAAGTGCCAAAGTATGACCTTCTCCCGCAAAAGATCGCCAAGTATTGGAGAATATTCAATATCGCAACAATCCCTATCTCAAGTTTCTAGATTCCGTGACCTCGGTGTTCTATTTAGTACCAACCTCGAGTTTAATGAACACATCAACCTCATTATTAACTAATCAAATTCAATGCTTGGCTTCATTAAGCGATGGGCAAAAGAATTTAATGACCCCTATGTCACCCTCTCTTTATATAACTGTTATGTTCGTCCGCATCTAGAATATGCGTCTCAGGTGTGGTCACCATTTTATGGTATTCATAAATCTCGAATCGAAGCAATACAGCACAGATTCATACGTTTCGCTCTCAAAGGTCTTCCTTGGGAAGATCCTTTCAATCTTCCTCCTTACGAAAATCGTATTCGTTTGTTAAATCTTCAAACCCTCTCGCAGAGACGAATTAACAATGATTTAGTATTTTTTCATCAATTAATAACCGGTTCAACTGATGCCCCCGACTTGCTTTCCCACATTAGTTTCAACTATCGTGGAGGATCTCACCAACTACGTAATTTAGAGTTTTTACATTGCTCCTACCACAGAACTAACTATGGCATGCATGAGCCATTAGCTCGCAACTTGGATTATCTAACTCCTATCCTTTTGTTTCCGATTTCAACCTAAGTAAAAATACTTTAAAATTAAAACTAAGAACCAGTGTGCCACCTGCATGACTTATATTTGATATTTTGTTATTGTTATTTAATTTCTGTTCTTATTTATAGTTTTTGATTAATAATGTTTCTCTAGTTTATTTAATTCTATTTAATAATGTACTTTTATTTGTTTTTTTTTTTGTTAAAAATTGTAACGTCTTTAGTTTTTTTCCTCGTATACGTTCTCTTTGTGCTTGTGTTGGCGTTATTTACTAACCACTAACACTTGCATTAATGATGAAGAGCGTAGATAAGCGTGTACAAATGAACTTGCTCTAAGTTCAGTACCGCTTAAGACTCTGAGATGCAAAAAAAAAAGACCTTGATCATTCCAGTTCTCCATTACGGCGCGGAAGCATGGACCTTATCGAAAGCGGATGAGGAAACTCTTGGTCATTTCGAAAGAAAAATACCCCGAGTGATCTTTGGCCTCGTATGCAAAGACAATGTGTGGAGAAGAAGCCAGAAGAGTTCGCATCGCGAGGCTACGATGATTGGGCCATGTAGAGCTCTAGCTCGACGTGTTTTCGAAAGCACATTGCAGGGAAATCGTGGAAGGTGGAGACCTCGTCTATTGTGGCGCTTTCAAATGGAAGAAGACTCAAACCGACTTAGAGTGCAATACTGGAGAGAGATCGCCCGAAACTGAAATTGTTGGCGTAAGATGTTTGTTGAGGCTCAGGTTCACCCCGAATTGTAATGCAAAACCTAAGTAAAAAAGCATTAGATTTTCTTGATTAATTTTTGACATTATTGACTGGAAAATGGAACGGTTTTTGGATAGGCAATGATTTTTTAACGAAGCCGAAAAGAAGGTGAACAAACAACACTTGTTATTTAGATTTAGATATTTAGATTAGATTTTTATTTCCATAAATAGTATTTACACTATCCATTATAAAGTAAATATCTTTAAAGCATGGCTTTTTGCCGTCTGCCTGATTGACAACTTAATATATTTACATACATTAATTTTTTTTCAATTTTTTTTTTAATCTATTTACAATAAATGTTTAAAAATTTTCATTTATAATTCTGCTTCTATAAGCTAATGCTATTTTACAATATTGGAACATTACCGGAACTTCACTTTCATTTAAATATTGTATTAAAAGCTCATTAGATAAGAAATCACTTCCAAATATCTGTCTTCTCGTTTCTCGCAATACAGGGCATCTGCCAATAAAATATTACACATTTCACACTGCAAGGGTAAATCTTCACGATGTGGAATGAAATTGAGATTAAGGAGTTCACCTCGTATTTTAAACATCGTCGCAATTCGCTCAGTCGTGTATTCATCACGGAAGTATTTCCTATGGTTAAGGTTGTGGTTCAGTCTGCTATATAACATCCTGTAAATGAAACTTTCTGCTTCAGCTGCAAACACCGCTCTATAACGATCATCAACGTTAGAAATGAGCTGATATAAGGACGGCTTCCACATTCTGTAATTATCTGTCGCAAGTTCTATATTTGCTTCTTCCGCTAATTCTGTCCACTCTTTAAACCAACCTGCTTGTTATTAATAGCTTGAAGTGCTGCTTTTTCGGGAGACGTTCATCGCTCATTTCCAGAACATTACATATGTAATCAACTTGTAGCTTTAAGGTCTTAATAAAAATGGGAGAGATACCAGTTTCTAGCATTAACATGTAGTTAGGGGCGTTTGATGGTAGTCGAAATATCCTTTTGATATAAAACCGGAGGAGTTGCTCAGCGATTTCATATTTCTTACTACCCCAAACTTGAGCATGAGCATACAGCATTGTGGATTCTGCTACCGCTTCAAATATTTTTAATTTGCTGCTGTGGGCTATATGCTTGTTGTTAAATATGTTAGTCCATGCAATGTTGATGGTAGTTTTTGCTTTTTGTAATTTTTTTTTTAGTTGTTTTTCCATGTTATTATTTTTTGTAATAATCACGCCTAAATATTTGTATTCGTTTACTACTTCAATTCTCTCATTGTTAAATGTCCAACGTTCCCGTCCACTTGCTCTTCCTCCACCTCTTCGGAATATCATATCCTTCGACTTCGCTAAATTGACAACTAGTTTCCATGTTTTACAATATTCCCTAAGTCACTTGTTATTTATCACTGTCATTATCGCAGATAAATCATGAATTAAGAAGAATCCTTGATAACTAAATTGATGATTTAACTCACTGTGAACAAACTTGCTCTTAGGAACTGCATAACATTCTTAAAGTTTTCGAAAGAATTATTTAAAAAAAAGTCTATGCCTCAAATTTGTTCCACTTTTGCATTTCTTACACAAATGATAGCTGTGGAGATAAGTTTGGCAAGTTAATCTTATCTTCTCCTATTTCAATTTCAATATAAGTTATTGGGGGAGTTACTTGCGTTTATGGTAGGCGCTGGGTTGTCACTGATGAAGTTTACATTCTTTTTATATTTTGTACACAGATGCTTAGGTATTTAGTTAGGTATCAGCTTAGAAGTGATGAAATGTTTGCTGTTCGCTTCTCTATTGAGTGCACATTTATGCTATATTGGGACACTTGAAATTCTGTCAAGTTTTGATATTTCTGTTGTCATACAAAAGTATCTCAACCCTGACGTCTTCACCTTAGATACTCTTATACTTTTCGTATACTGTCCAATGACGCACAATCGCAAATCTCTTAGCTTGGCGGTTATTTGTTATTTCCAAGAAGTTAGCACTGCCACATCAAAATTTTCAAAGTTTCTTAAGTATATTAACTGTTGTTAGTCCTAACTAATATTATAAATGTAAAAGTTTGTCCATCTTCCTATGTAGCCGTCTCCCGCCCAAACAACTGAACCTATTTAAATGAAATTTTGTACAGAGATTGCAGTGCAGTGTTTTCAAATCACAGATCTTGGCAGTTACAAACGCTGCAAAACAGGTGTTCATGATGGCGCTATCACATGCTGATATCACTTTTTCATTGATAGCCAAGCATCAATAAAAGCTCCTCTTAAAATCAAAGCTTTGTTCTTGCTGTCGCGAAGAGCTAAAAATTTTTGGCACGCAGCATAACGTTAGACTCTGCTGCAGAACCCATGGGTTCCCGGTCACAGTGGCATACCGGGAAACGATAAAGCGGATAAACTGGCGACAAAAGGCTCAACACTCAACTCTCATAGACCAATCAATCATGGTTGCCCTCGTCGCGCAATTTTTAAAACGTTCATCGCTCAGTTGACTACCGCTGACGATATCGTCGAAACGTTGCTTCGTGAAACTTTACTGTCGTTTCGTAAAATCTTCTCGTCTATTGTATATATATAAACCGGAGGTCTGATGGGAATTTATGTTATCCATTCTACGACTGTACAACAAGTTCACTTAAGCCCGGGTGGTTCGGTCATACAAGTTAATTTCTTATTTTTGCTGCGTAGTTTGCACCGCAGCTTCCCTCCGAGAGTTTTTTTTTTCCATAGTGCATTTGAAAGAAATGTTGAAAACGTCCACAAAAGTCACAAACCAATTCAAATTGCAATTGTACATTAAGATAAAATTGACTGAAAAACCTCAACGACTTCTTTGCATTGTTAAATTTTGATTTTCGATTGATGAATGAAAACTAGGTAACTAGTAATAAAAAATCACAAAAGTTTAAAACTAAGGTTGTGGTTCGCTTTTGGAACAAACTAAAAATCAAATTATTATAAAAAAAGACACGAGGGCTCGTGTTACACCTGTGGGGATCCTCCTTTCACTTATGAGAAAACACATTCCATTAAGAAGGCTTAATTTCCTAAAGTAATTCATATCTCCTCAACCTTTGCGTTTATTTTTCCAAAACATTGAATTGATCATTTTTTCCTAATTTTGGTTGTGATTTCCCGATTTCACGTACATTTTGGTATTTTCACGTACATTTGGTATTTAAAATTAACACCCACAACATAGACTTAATGAGATGGTAGAATACAGCGTTTAAATAACCATGCTCCGATCGGAGCAAATTGGCTCCACTTTTGAAGAAAAAAGAAAATCTAATCAGACGCTTTGTTTTTGTTTGAGATGTGTGAGATATGTATGTAGGTACTTTAGTTTATCCACATACAAAATCTTGGATACCTCCAGAGAACCATGGATTTGAACTTGATATAAATGAATAAATGAAAAAAGCCAATGGGGGTGCAACAAAATTTGGCGAGTTAGGGTAATTGCGGGAGAGATGTCTCTGTTTTTCAAAAATCAGTATAATTTGTTTACTAAAGTAAGAAGCTATATTTATATAAAAAACTTAATAATGGATTCATTTCCTACCATAAAAAAAAACTTAACTCTAAAAAGATAACAATTTTTATTAAAAATAACTCAAAAGAAAAAATATATTACATGTGCCCTCTCTCCCTGCATGTGTGGGAGTGATGCCGCATAGCAAATTCATTGAATTTAAAACATTAAACATGCTTTTTCCGTTCCTGATCCCGTCCACAGTCCGTACTCAGAATAGATTCAAACGTTTTGTACCGTGTACAGTTTTCTTGCAGCCTTTTCTGACATGCAGAACATTGGGTCCAATCTTCCCTTTTTGTTGTTTTGAAATAGTTTTCCCCAACATTCAGAACAAACATTTGGACCGTCCGTGGACTCAACTTATCTTTTGGTTAATTTTTCGTTTCGGCGGCTTCAAGTCTTTCTTTCTTTTCAATTGAAATAGGAGAAGTTAACACCTCTGACAATTGCCAACGATTAGTTTGTTGAAACATGATGAGGTGTGCGTTTCATTTTCGGAATGACTGCATTATGCACCTGGGACTGGTAGTTGGAGTTACCGGTTCCAGAATTGTTTCAGAACATGAAACGGCCGTTTCGGAAAAAATAGCTGTTGGTTCTTGAACTTCTGGTTGGTACTCAGACAGTTTCTCTGCTTTTCGGAGACAAGTTCTTTTGTCAACGTTTTCTCGGGCTTCTTCCAGCACCTCCTCTGTCCAACTAGCCCTGGTTTATGTGCGGATGTATCTTGTGGGCATACTGAAGATTAATACTCTCTTTAAAAAAAATAAAATGAATGAATGATTTTGAAATGAATTTTTTAAAGATGCGACCTCTTCTCAAAACAAAAGTCTCTCCCAAAACGAAGGAAAGATGCCGAACCACAGTACAAAAGTAAGAAAAATTGGAAACAAAAAAATACTAACAAGAAAACTTCTTTACACTTATTTACTATGCAAAATACTTCCCCTGGAAAAAAACTCGATAGCTTCTTTCCAAATCGATTAATTAATTAATCGAACTAAAAAATTTCCTTTGGAAAAAAGGTTCGCAAAACAAAAAAAATTCCAAAAAATCCCGTTACAAAATAAAACTTTTTATGTGGACGACTAGATAATATCTACATATTATGTAGGTTTGGTAGAATGCGGCATTTCTGCCAACGCGGCATCTCTTCCGCAAGTACCCTATGGGTCCTAGTTCATTTCAAGGTTCTTAAATTTTATGCCAAGTTCGTGCATTGCATGGCAGTGTAATTCTCTTGACTGGACAGTTTCTCGCTAAAGTTGATACGTGCTTGAATGGTTTCCAAGTTCTTGAGATAATATAATTCTTTCACAGTTTCCACAAAGAAGAGAAAAATTGTAGTAAGAGGTCAAATTCCAGATTCGGGATGGGACCTCCAAGATGACTGATTACACGTTTTGGCAATTCGGAGTAATTAAATAAATAAATAAATAGGGTGGCGCAACAGAGCGAGGAGCCCTTGGGCCTAGCGCATTTCTCACAACCATGCCTTGTGAGGAAAATGGAGGGGACCTACAATTTTCTGCCGGTTCCGAACGGCTAATCGAGAAAGCGCTTTTCATGGCAATGAATACTAACGGAAGACTTGCCAATTCCTCGCGAAAGGCGATACCCATGGAAAAAACATTTTTGCCTCTGTTGGGATTGGAACCTCGAACCTCTGGATTAACAGGCGGACATGCTATCCATCACACCACGGGTACCACGGAGTAATTCGGAGTAATTGCGGTTTGAATATTGATTGCGGCATAGTCTGTGTGACATAACAAGCCATCGCGCATGAACTAGTGAACGTCTGAGTTCATATCATCAATCTCATTAAAACAAGAAAGTTGGTTAACATCTGTTACGCCCACCGATAACCGAATCATAGAAACGAGGTCATAGATTTATTTTCACATTCTCGGCTACAGCAGCCACATTCCAGTCTGTGAAGACCGAACGATGAGCACCTTTGGGTTTGGCTACTAGCATCAATTTCTGGTGCGCTGGTTGTTTCACTTAAATCAAAACATTTTTCAAAAAACGCACCGTTTGGACACGGAGCAATAACTTTTGACATAAATCCTTAACATTACCCAAGTTTGTTTAGCCATTAAGCGGCTTCTTTCGTTCCGCGGAGAGGAGGTATGATACTAACTTTGTGTTATAAGTTCATAACGGAGAGCAGCTGTCAGTGTCAAAACATTCTATAATGTGACAAAAGCTATTAAATGATCCGCCCTTTACTCATTTTCTTTTTTGTTTCTACTCCGGAAATTTTGCATTTACTCCACTTTTGTTTAAATTTGCTCCGAAACTTCATGACTAAGGTTCGGACCCTCTTAAATTTAATGTCCTTCACGCCTTGCCATAAAATGTTGTAGAACATAAAAAGAAAGAATATCTGCTGAAGAAGCGTTCAATAGAGAAAAGAGCCTTGTCAAAGTGAGTTCGTGGCAAACTTAAAACCAGAAATTTTTTGTTTTGGGAATGCTTGAAGATTTTTATTTATTTTTTTGGGTTAATAAAATAAAATGGGAAAAAATAGTTCATCTGATACATGTCGTCAGACATCTGTCATTTATCATCTGGCATCTCTCATCTCTCATCTGTCATCTGTCATCTGTTGTCATCTATCATCTGTCATCGCAGCACAACAGAAATTTAAGACACAAAGAAACATATTTAACAATTCCAGCCTAGAACAGGATCGAAGCCACCATAGAACTAATCTCTTTAATGAGCCAAACAAATGAGTTTTCATTTAAAACTTTAATTGTAAACAATCTTATCTGTCATCTTTCATCTGCCACATTTTATCTGTCATCTGCGTTGAGCCGCGGCAGTGTGTTTCTTCTTGTTCATTGTATTTTGGTTGTTTGTTGTTGTTTTATGTCGGGAAATTTTGTGAATAGAGCATGCCTTTTTTGTTTTTTGTTTTTTTTTTGTGGGGATTTTGTTTTTGTACAGACAGTAAACATGTACAAAGATTTCTCAAGTTGTTTCTTGTAGAAAATAAGAACAATGCGAAACCTCCTTCCACAAAATAAGGCAGTCTTTTTTGTGACTGAACCTGTAGTTACTCTTGGAGGTCTTGCCAATTCTTAGCAGAAGACGATACCCGTGGTCATTGACGTATATACCCAGGTTCAATAAAAAATTACTAATCTCCTTTCATTGCCTAAAAATGTCTCAATTTTATCAAAATTTTGTGTAAGTATGTATTTTTTTGAGTTTTTTTTTTCTTCAAAATTTCATTTTCTTTTCGATGATGGGTGAGAATCAATTTTGACAAAAAACAAAAGGCCAAACAACGATCCTCTTCTTTTGTTTGGGCAGCGTTGCATTATAACCACTGGCACTAAGATCATCAAAAGATTGCAGATCTCTTACTTTTCTGCCTCACACCAGTGATCAGCCTGTCCGTTTCACCAAAGTCCACCCCAAAACGAGCCAATAAACCTCCTGGTTTTGGTGCAATCGTCTTGAAATAAAGGCTTCAAGAGAATTTCTTATTTTACGAAACTCTGATACCCCTGCTATCTTTCCAGGCATCTTCATCTCAGCTACAACATTGTCACCCGTGCATATGCGACAGGTGGACATGGCATAACTAAAACATATCTAATCATTGATTCTTAGACAAACACAAAAAAACTCTTTTAAATGTTTTAAAGAGCGTGCTACGTTCTTAAGCATTGCCTTGTGAACCTTGACCATCACATCACACTCTGAATTGGATTCCTTGTTTGTATAGTGAAGAATTCTTAGAATCTTAAATTTCAATTCTCAGTTAGCTCTTAAATTTCTCAGTAGTCTACGTAATCGTCATCTCACGCCAATCTTTTCAATAAAAATCTCACTAAGTGTGCCGAAGTTGAAAATACAATTTCAATCAACAACCTACCAAATAAAAACCAAATTATCTGACTACGTATCTCTCTGCCCATCACCACTCAGTGTGACAGTTCAAATCCGATAACCTGCACCATAATCCCCTAAGACAATCCACTTAATCGAAAAACAAATAACTGTCATGTCTCCTTCCGAAAAATATCTATTTCCATTGCCATCACTTCCACCAATAACTTAAGTTTACAACTTGAAGTGTAAACAACCTAAGTTATCCATTAGCATTCAACATTCCTCCATGCTGCCAACAACTAATTATAGAAATTCCAAATGTAAGCAATAAAAAGATTAATTAACGAACACACAGCACTGTATCGCCTCCCTCCATCCAAAAACAAAAAAAAAAAAACAAAAAAAAAGTAGAAAAACGATCTAAACACCTTTTTACTAACGCAAACATTATCAAGGAGCAGTCAAGCCAAAAGAGGGTTTCTTTCGTGGAAAATTACCAAACGAAAAGAAGAAACGATCGATCGGAAAAGCTGTTACTGTGAAAAAATATATTTTCGTTAGAATGCATTTCAAGATCTTCAAAAGCTTTTCACTTGTTCACTCCGGATTCGGAATGAGTGTGAGGAGAGAATAATATACAAAGTGTTGCAGGCAACCCAACAACAACTCCAACGCCAACGCCACAACTCATCCCGAAGGGGAAATTAAATTTAATGATCGCACCCCATTCCGATGGTTTATTTTCATTATTTCATAGTTGAGTGTGCTGCGTCTGCGATTATGCGCCAAAGCCCAAGCCTATGCGTGTGCAGTGTGCTTGCCACATCTAAGTGGCTCGTTCGAACAGAAACTAATGATTGCAGTCACTCAGCATTGGAACTAAGCTCGGAGGATGCCCTCCGCCCCAAATTCTGAACGCCCCTGTGCGTCACAGATTTGAAAATAAATATATCCCCACAGGCTAACGTGCGCGTAGTTCCCTCAAAGGCTCATAAACATTTTCAAAGAAATGTCCAATTCAAAGGTGTTTGGAAAAATTAATTTCCAACAGCCTTGACGGCTCATTCGTTCGCACCTAATCACAGAGCAGCTCAAAAAATTCGACCAACTGTCGAAAAACCAATGAGTCTGCATGGAGCTCAATAGAAGCCGCCGCGTGCCGGTGAGCGGTGGTGCCGACCGAGGCATCAAACACCACTTAATCGTACGCCAACCGAATCCCATCATCAAGTGGAATCAAAGAGGTGAGCAACCGAGTTTCCATTAAAAAAGTACAAAACGCTAGTAAACAACTAGGAGTAGGTAGGTAGGTATACTGAGATTAGCTTGGTGTCGGTCGGCATCTGCATAGGCATCACCATAGGCACCCGACCAAGGAGCGGGTGCGGCCAGCCGCCTGGCCATAGTGAATTAAAGGATCCAACTACCGCCAGCCGCCACGAGAGCTCTACAACTCTAAACGAAATGTAAATATGCAATTTGTGCAAAAACAAAACAAACCCAGGACGAGTTGCAGAGGTTCCAGCACCATAAGTGCCAAACAACCAACATAAACCATCGCTCACACAGTGCCACTGCCAGTTGCCAGTGTTTTATTGAGCTCAAAGCCGGGGCCGCTTGGTATAGAGTAGTTGAACACAAGAGTATCTTTGTATCTTTTTATCTAAAGCTAAGATGTATACACACTGATCGTCGTGGTCGACCTGCGATATGCCCGCGCGCACCTGTCCATCGTGATAGATGGCATGGCATGGAGTGGAAGACAACGTTTGTATTATGATTGTGCCATCAACACAAATGATGTATGTTGTATCTGTTAACACTTATTCGGTGCTTTACACCGTCTCTTATGTCGGCAAAGAAGAAGCACAGCTATAGTCGCTATACCTACAACAAGGAGCTGTTGCTGCAGCCAAATAAACGAATGTCAAGTGCCGCAGATACAATGCAAATTATTTGCAGATACATATGCCTTATGACTGGCACTGGCTTTGACTCGTTCTCTGGCTGGCAAAGGAGCTTGGAATTAGCAAAAATCTCTGTAAATAGCAATTAAATGACGACAAAGGACACCTTTTGCAACAACGTCACAACAAAAACTCTCAGGGCAGCAAGTGCTCTTGAGAGTCTCCCCATGAGATTTGGAGAGAGGGAGAAATTCCACACACTCCACACACCAGTGCCAGCGCCACGTTTATGAATGAATAGGATAATGGTCTTTCGCCCTAACATCTCACAATGACTTGAATTACATGACAAATAGAAAGGGGTAGCTCTTTTTTTGTTTGTGATTATGTTGAACCAGTGCCATTGCCACATACAACGACACGACATAGTAGGTAGTACCTACTCGTTGTTATCGTTATCCGTCCTTAGTCGTTTGTTTGTTGTGTTATGTGTTTTCTTTGAGGAGATCCACTCAACGGGCAATTTGTCTATGGAGTAAGCTACCAGTGGAATGGCGACACATTTTGAATAATTTGGGCAAATTTTCTGGGCAAAGGTAGAGGACTTGTGTGTGCTACCACCTTCTGCTCGGAGTCACAGAGACACAGGGATGGTCAAATTTATTCATAAAATTCATATGCTTTTGGATAAGGTTTTATGTCTGAGAGACTGGAGGACACGATGATGTACGATGTGAATGAATTTTATCAGACCTTTTTATGGCTCGGAATTCGGAAGTTAATGATCATAAAATAGTACTTGACTCTTGAGTTGGAGTGGCCAATCATGTAATAGGTATGGGCTTGGATTGGGTGTACCTATGCATATCTGGAAAAGTTTTGGCTTACGAATAAAGATGACAGATAATCAGGGGTTTTACATCTACTTTGCATATATAAAGCTTAGACCGATTTGGAAAGAAAGCAAGTCGGAATCTGGTGGAGTGAATTTGAAACGGATATCTTAAGGCTTTTACTTTCGCAGTCTTTTAAAGTATTCACTATACGAGGTCCTTAACTTAAAAAGTGGCCAAAAGGGACGTCATTAAGTCAACTGCCGACTGCGGATAAGATGTCACCTATTTTTCACGTCTACTGTAAGCCTGTGCTCATCAAAGAAAAGCAAGCCGGTAGTCGTTGTCTCGGTAAAGGGTCAACCTTCGCGTAACTTGCAGGACGTTCCTCCAAAGCCACGACCTATAAGCTTATGTTGGAATGCTAGCAATTGTAATGGTCGTTAGAATTTTTGAACCGTACTAAGCCAAAAGTCTTCGTAGTGAGAACAAAGTAGACGAAACCAAAAATTGATTAAGAACGTCAAACCGACAATCCACCCGTGGTTTTACCGTCTACGGCTGAGGAAAGGATTCTGGAGACCTTATTTTAGGTACACAATCCCGTGTCCTCAGGTGTATATAACGGTTCAGCATTCAGCTGTTGATCAGAACGGTACTGCCAATAGATCGAGTGAAGCTGAACAAATTTATCTTACTCTAGTGGTGGTGGCCTCTGGTAGACAGCTCTCCAAGCACCAGCAGGGTTAAGGAAAACTAGAAGCGACTGCTCAGCTCAGTGGTGCCTGTGGTGACGTGACGGTGTGCCATATACTTAGGAGTTCGACGTTTGAACCCCAGAAACATCAAAATGTTTCGCCTCGCCTTTCGCAAGGAAGTGGCAAATCCTCCACACTGCAATGAGAGCGTTTTCTAACTTCGGAAATTATAAGTCCTTAATAACGACTGAACTATCGAACTATCGACTAAACTGTCGTACTAGCGATTGAATTGTCGTACTAGCGACTGAACTGTCGTACTAGCGACTGAGCTGTTGTACAAGCGACTGAACTGTCGTACTAGCGACTGAACTATCGTACTAGCGACTGATCTGTCGTACTAGCGACTGAACTGCAGTACAAGCGACTGAGCTGTTGTACTAGCGACTGAACTGCCGTACTAGCGGCTGAACTGTCGTACTAACGACTCAGCTGTCGTCCTAGCGACTAAACTGTCGTCCTAGCGACTGAACTGTCGTAGTAGTGACTGAACTGTCGTACTAACGACTGAGCTGTCGTCCTAGCGACTGAACTGTCGTACTTGCAGCTGAAATGTCGTCCTAACGACTGAACTGCCGTTCTAGTGACTTTAACTGTCGTACTAGTGGCTGAACTGTCGCACCAGCGACTAAACTGTCGTACTAGCGACTGAGCTGTCGCCCCGGCGACTAAACTGCCGTACTAGTAACTGAACTGTCGTACTAGTGACTGAGCTGTCGTCCTAGCGATGGAGCTCCCGTACTAGCGACTGAGCTGTTGTACAAGCGACTGAACTGTCGTACTAGTGACTAAGCTGTCATCCTAGCGACTAAACTGTCGTACTAGTGGCTGAACTGTCGCACCAGCGACTAAACTGTCGTACTAGCGACTGAACTGTCGTACTAGCGACTGAACTGTCGTACTTGTGACCTAACTGCCGTACTAGCGACTGAACAGTCGTACTAGTGACTGAACTGTCGTACTAGCGACTGAACTATCGCCCTAGCGATAGCGACTGTACTGTCGTAGTAGTGACTGAACTGTCGTACTAACGACTGAGCTGTCGTCCTAGCGACTGAACTGTCGTACTTGCAGCTGAAATGTCGTCCTAACGACTGAACTGCCGTTCTAGTGACTGAACTGTCGTACTATTGGCTGAACTGTCGCACCAGCGACTGAACTGTCGTACTAGTGACTGAGCTGTCGTCCTAGCGACTAAACTGTCGTACTAGCGACTGAGCTGTCGCCCCGGCGACTAAACTGTCGTACTAGTAACTGAATTGTCGTACTAGTGACTGAGCTGTCGTCCTAGCGACTGAGCTCCCGTACTAGCGACTGAGCTGTTGTACAAGCGACTGAACTGTCGTACTAGTGACTGAGCTGTCATCCTAGCGACTAAACTGTCGAACCATCGACTGAACTGTCGTCCTAGCGACTGAACTGCCGTACTAGCGACTGAGCTGTTGTACAAGCGACTGAACTGTCGTACTAGTGACTGAGCTGTCGTCCTAACAACTAAACTGTCGTACTAGCGACTGAACTGCCGTACCAGGGACTGAACTGTCGTACTAGCGACTGAATTGTCGTACTAGCGACTGAACTGTTGTCCAAGCGACTGAACTGTCGTACTAGCGATTGAATTATCGTGCTAGCGACTGAACTGCCGTACTAGCGACTGAGCTGTTGTACCAGCGACTGAGCTGTTGTACTAGCGGCTGAACTGCCGTACTAGCGGCTGAACTGTCGTCCTAGCGACTAAACTGTCGTACTTGTGACCTAACTGCCGTACTAGCGACTGAACTGTCGTCCTAGCGACTGAACTGTCGTCCTAGTGACTGAACTGTTGTACTAGTGACTGAGCTGTCGTACTACTGACTGAGCTGTCGTTCTAGCGACTAAAATGTCGTACTAGCAACTGAACTATCGTACTAGCGACTGAACTGTCGTACTTGTGACCTAACTGCCGTACTAGCGACTGAACTGTCGTCCTAGCGACTGAACTGTCGTACTAGTGACTGAACTCCCGTACTAGTGACTGAACTGTTGCACTAGCGACTGAACCGTCATACTAGTGACTGAACTGTAGAACTATCGACTGAACTGTCGTACTAGCGATTGAATTTTCATGCTATCGACTTAGCGGAGCTGTCGCACTGGCACTAACGATTGTATTGCACAAGCGACTGAATTGTTACATTAACGACTGAACTGTCGTACTAGTGAGTAAACTGTCGTACTAGCTGAACTGAACTGTCATAATAGCGTTTTAGTTCAAACTACATGCTAAACTGTCCTTAAAGCGACTGTTACTGTTTGTAATTTTGACAATATTGTCGTAGTACCGACCGCGCCATAGCGATCACTACAAAATTGCCTTAACCTTGAACAATTTGTGGTAACTGCGAAAGCGTTGTCATAATCCGAACAAAATTGTCACACTGACAAAAAATTTGCGGTTACACCGACTTACTTTTGGCTTTTTTTTTTACTTTTTGTTTCTGAGGATCCAACTCACGTCTTTTGTTCATTTTTTAACTATCTGAAAATTGGATACCGTTGGGTGGTGACGGAGCAACAAACCCACTAAACGTAGCAACTTTCGAGACATGTATCGCAGTTTCCATCAGGCATTTCAAGAAACAAACGTATGAATTCTCAAGTAAAAAGCTTATAAAAGGGCTGAATCTCTACCTTCTGTGTCAGGCACGCGTTTAGTCGTTACTCCGTTGCTGGATTTTAATGATTTTAACGAAGAAAAATCCTTGGCCTACAACTGATTAGCTAGGTATGATAATTTTCAGTTACACATGTTAGAGGGAAGTAGGGGGACAAATTGTTAGTCCATGGTGTAATGGTTAACATGTCTGCCTGTTGAGTAGGAGGTTCGTGGTTCAAATCCCATCGCCTTTCGTAAGGAATTAGCAACTCCGCCGATTGTAAATTACACACTGCAATGAAAAGCGCCTTCTTACTTAGCCGTAAATGGACATTAAATTGAAGGTCCTAGGGATGCGTTGGACCCCGATGTTTCCGTAGCTTTGTCGAGCCACCCCATTTATTAAAACAATACTAAGTACATAGATTACGCAACGAAAACAATACCTCTGACAAAAGTTTTTTTTTATCAACTAATTTCAACTTTAAAGCATCCCAGTCAAGACAAACTCTCAAGTCCCCGGTTTCTTCTTGCCCAAGACAAATTTCGCTCAAAAGATTGTTTTGTGTTGCACTTATTACAAGTCACTGATCTTTTCGGATCATAGTGCAGTTACCTAAGGTGCTTGAGAAACTTTCGCGACAACTTACGTTTCGTTTCAACTTTTACCCCTCTGTAAGTGAAACAGTGAGTTACTTTGTTCGTCAACCCCTAATTTGTTTTCTTTACTTTTTCATAGGTACTCGTCGTCGACGTCGTCATCGTCGTCCACTCTTGCACTTAAGTGGTCGTCTCTTCAGGAGTAAGAAAACCTCCATTAAATTGGTCCTTTTTGTTGCTTTTAACTATTTCTCGGACACTTATTAAAAGCAGCCACCGCGCGCTAATTTGAAAGCGGCAGCAGGTAAAACTTAAAACTCGAGTTAAAAAAAAAAAAAACAATCAACTGTCAGGCACAGGATACCTACCTGCCTTGTGCGGGAAAGAAAACAAAAAAAAACTTCAATTGTTCCCGGAAGTTACAACAAATGAAAACAAAATCAGTAAACAACAAGAACAAGTCCGTGACCGTATACCTCCTTACCTACCAACCTACCGCTTTTCCGTTGAGTTGAGTGTTGGTCAATGGAATGGTGATGGCGAGAGTGGTGTACTTTTTCTTGTTTGTGTACTCCGAAACTGAATAAATTTATGAAAAGGGTTTGTGATTTATTTTTATTATTTACTCAACGCAGAGCAAGTACCTACCTTCCTACGCCAATCCAATGGACTGTTGGACGTTTCATTTTAAAATCCTTACTCTGTGTACCTATCCACCGACACGGCGACGTATACACATCCATCCGCATTATCCTTTTTCCTTTGAGACTCTGACTTTGCGTCATTGGCATTTAGAATATGAAATCTCAACACAAACATCCAATTGTAGAAAAAAGGAATCAACTTTGGTTCTCTTCCTCTTTGTTTTTTCTTATTTTCTAAATATGGTAAACTGCAGGGAAAAAGAAAAGTAGAAACTGATCCCCCGGTGATTCGGTATATCGAGATACTAAAACAGCAAACACATCCAGAAGGGATGGCAAATAAATATTTTCGTCATTTTACCGCTTCAGTGGACTAATCCCCCTTTGCATTCGACTGTTAGCAGTGGCAAGCTAACCCTTGTGCCTAATACCTACCAAGGGGGCGGGATAGGGTACAAAAAAAAAAAAAGAAACTAAACTCAATTTCGCGCACATCATGGACCCATCCATGGCCATATTCTATTCCTCCCGGTCTTGAAGCTGTCGTTATTTACCTTTCTTGCTGCAATATGAAACATCCAACTATGAGGAACAATTTATCGAAGGAATTTTTCATTTCAATTAAAGCTATAACTTTGCCTGGTCTTTGGCGGGCGGGGCGGGCTCTGTATTCGTGTTTATCGAACATAAGGCAAACATTTACGGCATGGTTTTCCTTTCTTTTGTTTTGTGTTTTTTTTTTTAAACTTTCTTTGTATTAGCGCTACTGGAAGAGGGTGAATCCTGTTTCTGGGAAACTATTTTCATTATTTTCAACACTTTTCCCGCTGACTGAGGCAAAGGTATATCCTATACCCAAAGGCTGAAGGTGGAGATGGAGTGGGGAGGTTTGTTTATTCATCTGTGCGCGTCACCTCCTGCCACCGTAGGGTACTTGTATAATTAATTTGAATATGTTTGAGGAACGCACAACTTGTTAAGATGGATAAACACATGTAGTTGGATCGTCTTAGTGATGTTATTGTAAATACTCGTGAAGTTGACATGAGGGGTTCTCTAAGCATCATTCACAATTGAGCAAATGATGTAAGTGCTGCTGCTTTTGGGAAGAAGGGTGAGGCCTTCTAATGAAGTGCAACTTAGTTGGTGAGTCTTCAAAGTTATGAGTACTTAATTGAAAAGCTATTGCCTTTGGAAGTGTGGTTTTGATGGTCTTATGCCTTTCCTGAATTGTTCAATAGATCCTCTAATCAACACGCATTATACCTACACTTGGCGGTCTTGAAACCAAAAACACCAAACTAAATCATCTGTTTCAAGTCATAAACCAGTAGCCAAAGTGCCTAACGATAAGTTCAGCCTTGCTGAATGACTTTTTTTTCACTATCAGAACAGCTTATTTCAAGCTTGTGAAACATTGTATCTTTTCTTCAAGAGTTTTTTCACCCTTAAGTACTCAGAAACATGTATCACTGTCATCATTTAGCGAGGTGTTAGTTGTTAGTAAGCAAAAATTAAGTCTAACACACTCAAGACAACTAAGAAATATTACAAAATTATTGATACATATACAAAAACAAATTAGATAGCTACATGTACGTAAAATTAATTATTAAATATGACAATTATAAAGATATGAGAAACATAAAAAAAACATAGTCAAGAGATTGGACCTCTGGTTCGAATCATTGACTTTAACGTAGTTTTACTAATACGAAAATCTATTAAATTTGAGTTTAGGTTCAAAACTTTTATCATACGAGCTCATTCATTCCATAATTAGTTCTATGATGAGGACAGTGAAGTAACTCCAAGTTGAGCAGTTGATATGAGCCTCCCCGGTAGTTAAAACTTATGCATGAGAGCAAGTCAGGAGCATCAATTTGTCCTGTTATAAGCTGGTGAATAAAGACTAAATCATTATTTATTCGCCGGCCGATGCGAAAGCAGTTGCATCTGCAAAAGTTGAATACGATGCTCATACGGTGGAAGGTCATAAGGATCAGTTTAAGGAAGTCTCTTGAGAGCAAATCTAATAAATCTATACTTTCTATCCTTGAATTGTGGACTGCTTAATAAGGAGACCATATTTGAGAAGCATATTCTAGATGGGGTCGAACATGACAGTTATACAGCGAAAGAGTGACGTAGGGGTCCGTAAACTCCTTAGCCCATCTTTTAATAAAGCCTAGCATTGAATTTCCTTTACTAACAATATAATTGATATGCGATGTAAATTCTAAATTGGAACTAAAGTAAACACCGAGGTCCTTAATACTGGACACCTTGCATAATATTTGATGAGAAATCGAGTAAATTTGCAAAGCCGGTGTACGTTTCTTCGAAAAAGTTATACTTTGACATTTGCTTGGGTTGAGAATCAATACATTTTTATCGAACCATGTGGCAAAATTTTCAACATCCGATTGTAAAATAAGGCGATCGGTTGCGCAGTCTATTTTCTTGAAAATTTTCATATCATCCGCGAAGATCAAAATTTCACTTGATGACAAGCTAAAATTAACATCATTAATGGCTAGAATAAAGAGGAGAGGGCCAAGGTGACTACCTTGTGGTACTCCTGAGTGTGCCTTAAAGGAGTCTGAAAGAATGCTTCTAAATTTTACCACATGTGATCTATCAGTAAAGTACGATCTGATCCAATCGACGAAGGTCGAAGGGAATCCATATGCATTTAGTTTAAACAGTATAATTATCGTGAGATAATTTATCGAAAGCCTTTGAAAAGTCAGTATATATACAATCTAACTCTTGCCCGCTTTCAAGCACGTTTGAACATTTATGAAGGAAATGTACAAGGTTTGTTACTGTTGATCTTTTCTGTACAAAACCATGCTGCTGTTTGCAAATTATATTTTTAATATCGAAAGTTAAGCTTTCACAAAAAAGCTGTTCAAATAGTTTGGGGATACACGAAAGCTTAGATATGGGTCTGTAGTTAAGGATATCTGATTTAATACCTTTCTTAAATACAGGTGTAATAAAAGATCCTTTCCACAGTAAAGGGAATCGACCAGAAAAGAAATAATGAAGTGGAAATGCAATTTGGGACTTACACTTTTTTTTAAATTATTGGAGGGATGCCATCAGGGCCAGCAGAGTAATCATCGTTCAAAGATGAAATATTGTTAAGGACTCTTTCTAGGATAATTGGAGCATTATTAAAATTGACTTTAGGACATTTACGTAGAAACTCGAAGTAACTACGATCTACATCAACAATAGAATCAGAGAAGGAATTACAAAAATGGTGAGCAAAAGCGTTGCAAATATCGGATGTTTTCGTCAATGTGACATTACCATATGTAAAGTTATCTGGGTACCCATCCGAATCTTTCTTTGAATTGACAAAGTTCCAGAAACTTTTTGGATCATCCCTTAATGAGTTGCCCATTCTGTGAACATAACTTGAGTACAGAGTTTTTGATAGTGATTTAAATTCATCAAAAAAAAAGATGTAAGAAAGGTGATCAGATTCAGAACGCGTCTTAATGTAAGTCCGCCAAGCACTATTTCTTTTTTTGCGAAGCTTTTTTAGTTCCTTAGTGTACCATGGGTGATTAGAGCTCACATTCTTTGAAATTTTGAGGGGTATAGCTTTGTTCATGCAGTCGTTAAGAATAAAATAAAAGTAACTAACTGCTTCGTCAATATTAGTGAAAGCTGATATATTATTGATATTAGATCTACTTAGTTCATCAGAAAGCATTTGAAAGTTAGTCTTTCGATAGTCAAATATATGCGAGCAGTCATATGAATTACTATAACTATGAAATTGACCGTTTAGGTCAAGGAAAATTTCTAGAGGAGGGTGATAAGCATCTACATTTTTAGTAACGCCGGAATTAGATTTAAGAACGACAGTACTAACAGCGTCAGAGGTAAAGACTAAATCGAGATTTCGATTTAAAGAGTTTTGAATACAGCTCACTTGTTGTAAGTCAATAGAACTTAGATAATACAATAAGATAAGCTCTTGTTGAGAGGATGTCAAGGAAGCTTTCTGAAATGAACAGTCAATTGAAGAAGACCAATCTATATAAGATAGATTAAAGTCACCCAGCAGTAAAATATTTATATCTAAAGAAGAAAGATTGTTTAAATAATCTAACACTAAAGCCACTTCATTGTAGGCAGGGGCAGAACTTTTTGGGGGAATGTATGTGCCAATTACATAGACTGTCTTGGACTCAAAGGTAACTTCAATGCAAATTAGATCTATTGTTAAAGTAAAAGGAAAAGTGATATTAGACGACAAAAAACTATTGCGACAAGCTATGAGAACACCCCCTCCTACGTCTGCGTCTACATGAGAATGGCGGTCCTTTCTAAATATGTACTTGAAATTCTGAGTTAAAAAGTTCTGTATCCAGAATGCCTGAATGAAGCCAGGTTTCTGTCAGAACAAAAATATCATGGGCAAAAGCTTGAGAGAATTAATAAAAAAAAATTAGTAGTTTTACTACGAAGCCCCCTTACATTCTGGTAAAATAGGGAAAGTCTAATTAGTTTTTTGAAACATTATTAAAGGTACTATTTTCAACATGTTTCTTTTTGGAAGAACAAACAAATTCTTTTAAAAGAGTGCCTGAAGGCCAGAAATTAGGACTGCAAAGATAATCAAATTGTAACGAAGGGGCAAAAATTATGAAGGACGAAACAAAATTGTTAGGTTTACTTATTTTGGTACATCTAATAATTAAGTCATTATAAATATGTTGTGATTCAAAGTTAAATGGGAGATAATGTCATTGGATGTTAAATCAGGTTTAAGACGGGATACGAAAATTTGTTTAGGCTTGGGAACTAATTCTACTTGTTTGGGAATTGGAAATGGTTCAGACTTTAGTGATTCTATCCAGTTGCTTCCTCTTTTCTATGAAACCTATCGCGTGCTTTTTAGTCCTCAATTCACTATCGTAACTCGTGTAAAGCGAATCGCTCATTATTTTGCAAGGTTCAAAAGAAGTTCCATCACTGACTTACTCTTCTATTCTTTTAGATACAACTTCCAACTGAACTAATTCGATCTTTGCTCGCTTATCATGTCTCTTCATTTCAGATGATGACATTTCCCTTCAAGTGGTATTCAGCTTTGTTTACATTTTTTGTACTCATCCATTTGCTTGCGTTGGTTATCTTACTCAGTCAAGTGTTTCCCAATCTTCGTTATACGTCCGTCATCAATAAAATTTTAATATGTGACCATGACCGCCCTTTCTCGTGTGTGGTGTGGTGCCACTGTGAGAAAATTTGTTTATGTCACTAAAAAATAAAGAAAAGATAATGGGGACCGCATTCTGTGGTAGAGACGCGTAACCCAATGTAAATAGTGAAAGTCATAAAAATTATTTAACAAAAATAAAAGGAAAAAATTCAAGTAGGTTCGTTTAAGCTGAGATTGTAGAGGACCAAATGATTTTATGTTTCATCCTTGTATCAGTTTTATGATAAATGATTTGCATATTTATTATGAAACGGGGTATGTGTGTTAAGTAGTGTTTGACACATTATATTCCCTTAAGTGCTTCCTCTTGAAACTCTTCTATGCCGAACAAACTTGATAGGCTATCTTTGGATAGGCCATTTAAGAGGTTCTGGGTCATTTATGAAGGATGCTTCATAAGTTAGCCGCATTGTTAGGCTAATGCCAGATATTTTTCATTTAGAATAATTTCGATTCTTCGACTCAAAAATCTCTGAAAAGTTTTAATAAAAAAAAGAATCTCAGTTTTTTGATTTTGATTTTCTAAGCGTTCGTACTACAGAGAGCGATAGTCAAATTGAACTCTTAGAAAATAAGGGATACACAAATACATGCAAACAGAAAGTGGCTGCTTTGAGTATCCATGTGGAACGACTTTTGACATTCCATTCATCAAATATGTCCTATTCGCGGCTTTAATTATCCACAATATTCAAAAAGGCTCATTCTTTGATTCATATTTTTTTTTTTTTTTTTTTTGTCAGGATGAAATCTTCAAAAGACACTTGGCAGTATTCGACACCAAGTAGTGAGGGATTCTTACCTCACTAAAAACTCCTCGTAACCAGAATGATCGACAACAGATTTTTTTTCTCAATAATATAATCGCTTTAGGGGAAGCTTAAACTTTTAATGCTTCCCATGACTTTTAGACCATTAGCTCGTGTGGCTTGGATCTTCTTAATCTCCGAACATTGCCTCTCGTATTTAATACGGACTCCATTTTAGAGTTGATATGACTATGGAGTCGCTGATTGTGTGATACAGCATGTTTTCTTACAACTTCTGTAACCGTTTCTATTTGTAGGTCACGATGTAAATCGCTATTTCTTATATACCATGGTGCATTTACTATTCCACGAAGGACTTTGTTTTGGAACTTTTGGATGATTTCAGTATTTGTTTTCTTTGTACAGCCCCATAATTGGATTCCATAGGTCCAAACAGGTCTAAGTACTTGTTTATAAAGCATTATTTTATTTTCGACAGATAAGTCAGAATTCCTACCGAGTAACCAGTACATTTTTATATACTTCAAGTTGAGCTCTTCCCTTTTCTTTTTGATATGCTCTTTCCATTTTAGCTTTGCATCCTAATTCATCCCAAGCTTGAATGTTGATGAATATTCTCAGCAGCCTTGACGACGCACTTACTGGGTGCCAAAAGTGCAGTATCATCTGCAAAAGTAGCAATAATGTTGTTGTTATCCACTGGAATATCCCTTGTATATCGCAAATACAGAGTAGGTCCTAGGACGCTTCCTTGTGGAACACCGGCTTGTATTTTACTTAGCTTTGAATATTCTTGATTATACCGTACTCTGAAGAGCCGGTTTGAGATATAAGATTTTAGTATTTCGTAGTACTGCCTGGGTAGGTCCCTTTGCAGTTTGTGCTCTAGCCCCTCATGCCATACCTTGTCGAATGCTTGAGCAACATCTAAAAATATAGCCGAACATACTTGTTTTTCTTCTAATGCTTTTTCAACTGCATCCGTTATTCTATGAACTTGGTCTATCGTGGAATGTTTATTTCTAAATCCAAACTGATGATTTGGGATTAGATTTCTTTCTTCTATGACTTTGCTTAGTCTTTTCAGTAGCAATTTTTCAAAGACTTTTGCCATTATTGGTATAAGCGATATTGGTCTGTAAGACGTCACTTCTGTTGGTGACTTACCTTGCTTTGGTATAACAATTACTTCAGCAATTTTCCAATGATGTGGGACATATTGGGTCCTTAGGCTTGCATTTATTATGAATTGGAGTTTTATGAAGGCTTTTGATGGCATTTCTTTCATAACCTGAGCAGTTATTAGATCGTACCCAGCTGATTTTTTGTTCGATAGTTGATTTCGACACATACTTTTTATTTCTTTGAGTGTGACAATTGGTATGTCAACTTCATCGACCTTATCAATAAACTGTAAGCTGTTTTCAGATGTGTTTGCCGGGAATGGCTTAAAAACATTCGCAAGATGTTCTGCAAACAGATTAGCTTTTTCTTTCGGATTTCCGATCCACTTCCCGTCTAGAGACTTTATTGGCGGGTTTTGTAACTGCGGTCTTTTCAGGCGCTTAGCTGCTTTCCAGAGCGAATAATCGGTTGAAGCATCAGTCGTTAAATTTTTCAAGAATCTACTTAATGAATCATTTTTGAATTCGTAGATTTGTTTTTTCAGTTCGTTGCTTAGACGGTTAAACGCTGTTTTGTCGTCTGGAAATCTAGTATTTTGCCATTTTCTTCGAGCTCTTCTTTTCTCCAATATCAACTCTCTTATCTCGGCAGAGTATTTTGTTTTTGTTCTTGATTCGTATGCTAAGATAGCTGTAAAATGCTTCCCCATTTGCTGATGCAAACTAGTTAATAAGCAGACATCTTGAAATAGCGGCTTAAAGAAACTGCGTAGGGACTTATTCGTCGATGATCAAGTACAGCTTCTTATCGATGACGTAAAAATCATGCATGGAGAGAATACTGCGGTGGGATTTTCCCTTTTTAACGAATGTTATCCTCCAATATATTTCCGAACGTTAAATTTAACTCATCACGATAAGGTGAACTCATAGAGGGTTTAGCGGAAGTACCCGGCATCGTAGTCGCGGAAGTTCTTGATTCAGTTACGAACTCTAAAAATGACAAATGTGCAAGAGATCCCAATATTGAACTCTAATCTTGAAGGAGGTGATTGTCTGAAGTAAGGAAAGTAACCTTGTACAAGTGTGCACAGGTCGCGATAGCTTGCTAACTTATTATCTGGGTTTTAATCAACATCTCTCAAGTTTTGCACTCTAAGTCGGTTGAGGTCTTCTTCCACTTGATTGCGCCACCTTAGACGAAGTCTTTTGATGGTTGGGCGGGTACTATTCGGGAAAGCTCTGACTGGTGTCAACTTGGCGGCGCCCAGATGTTGAAACTTATAGTACACGTCAATTGTGCTTACTATACCTCCACGCGACAACCACTGGGCACTGGGGTGCTTCGTCCGAGCTGACCTGCAAAACTAGTAAGTGCGAGTGTTGTCAAAGGAATGCGGAAGAAAATAATTGTGATCAACACTATAATGCTCTCCGAGTAATGACTGACTGCCCGAATCTCAGTGGTATATCAAAGCTTTTCGGAAATGCCTTGTTTGATGACAGCATATACTTCGTTTTACCCTCATTAACCATCAACCCCATTTTTGCCGCTTCTATTTAAATGCTCACAAAAGCACCTATGACATCACGCTCCCTTCTTGTTCTTCCCATTACGTCAGTATCGTCTGCGTAAGCTAGTAACTGTGCAGACTTTTGAAAGAGTGTTCCTCTGGTAATGACGTTTGAGTTTTGTACCATCTCTTCAAGTATGATGGTAAAGAAATCGCATCGCCTTGTCGAAAACCTTTTTGGATATTAAAGATTTTGTTGAGTTCTATACCGGTCTTGATAGAGCAGCGTAAATTCTGCAAAGTCATTTCAGTATGCCGAAACTAGACATGGCTCTATACAACTCGTCTTTTCGAAATGCTTTCATACGCGGCTTTGAATTCTATAAGAAGATGGTGTATATCGATATTGTACTAGCGGGGGTTTTTCAAGATCAGCCGTAATGTGAAAATATGGTCTATTGTTGACTTTTCTGGTCCAAAACCACATTGATTGTTTCCGATACCCAAATGAAAAGGTCATTGTACCTTTCCAACGTCAAATAGTTTCGAGGCGTTATTTTGCGGGAGTCAAAGATAACCCCTTGGATAGATCGGACAGAGTGTCTTCCGTCGATCGCAACATGGTCAATGATGTTGACGACTGATTGATCTGGGGATCGCCGTGTGCCTTTACGACTTTGAAGACTCGGGAATCGTGTGCTTATGCTTAGCTCCGCATCTAAATCAATTCACCTTATTCCGATTGTATTCCCAGAGATGTTCTTCTTCCTAAGTTTTGCGTTGGAATTGCCAGACACGGCTTAAATCCTTATCTCTAGGTCTACCTCTTACGACAAATCCGCACTCAAAAAAGAGTTTTTTTGTTGTAGTAGATGTCGCAGTTAATCATCGCATTTTTCCATTGGCGGTTATGTCTACTTTGCAGCAATTTTGGGACTACACGTAGTTCGTTAAGAAATTTTACGACACACCTGCAGATACGGAGGTCTTTGTCCTTTTTTCATTTGCTTGTGTCGTCAAAGGTGAAATCATTATTGCTATCCCAGGCTATTGGTTGTTTCGGGATTAGTTATTTCTTACATGGTTGGGTAGTTAACCAAACGCAGAACCCACAACCTGGAGGGCCAGGTTCTTTTGCCATCCCCTTGGCCACATAATCAGGATAATCTAGAGTCAGTACTCTGCTAAGAGCTGACGTTGGCTTGTCAGGAATTCATCCGTAATCATCTCCATTTCAATACTCGTCCCACCATCAGAAAGACATGATAGACGTATAAACCAAAGATGTCGGAGTAGCTCATTCGAGGTTTTCTATTCTTGACTGCTGAAGTGGTTCTGTGAGTCGAATTCATCGGCTGTCACATTCCCGATAAACTCTGGCACTGAGATTCGGACAGTAAATCATTGGTCGCAGACCATCATAGTGTTGTTCTATTCTTCTGCGTTCCTGTGAATACTTGTACTTAAAAGGTTTTCTGGCCCTTTCCGGTTAGACGAGATCAATACCCAGTGGGTACCGTTAGAAGGTAAAGTATTTTTTTTATAACTAGCGCACACATCAAGGGGTTATGATTACCTACCCTTATAATGTTATAGAACACATTGCGAGCATTTAGGAAAATAGGAGAGGACTTGAAAAGAGCCACCGATGCACGTTGCTTTTGAATTTTTGTGAATCGTAATGTAGGGGAAAAACCGAGTCAGGTAGAGCATTCCACATTCGGGTGGTGCGACGACAATTGACGTGTTTCAAAATTTGCAACCTCTTGGTGAAGCCAAGTTGACACCAACCAAGTTCTCCCCGATTAGTACACGCCCAACTACTCAAATAAGAGACTCTAGATTGTTCTATAACGTAAACGGTGTATAATCAAAATCAAACTTACATAATTCCGTCGCGAGTTACTCGATAACGTGGGCTCTCATCACGATTGAGTGTGGCTTGATTCGTTAGTTTCTTGTTTTAGTCTTCCCCTTTCCCTTAGTAATTTGCATACCTATGGTTTTGTCAAAACTTATAAAAGTTACGACGCTACCCAAAAATACCCACTAATTTTATTTTTCTCGTTTGTTTTTCTTTTCAGGTAAGCTTTGAAGTTCATCACAGAGGAGATGGTAAGCCTTTTTCGATTTTATAACATTTTATGAACAAGAATATCTTCAAGAAGTCACAAGCAGTCCTGATAAATGAAAGTTGTACCTACTCTCCATTTCCTTCAACAATTTATTGATTTTCCAAGTTTAAACGAAATAGACTTTACAAATACTTAGTTAAAAAGGAATTGGGGAGAAACGCAAAGAACAAGAATCAGATACAAAATTCCGACCAGGATCGCGAGCTTGAAGGAAGAAAGACAAGCGAAAAAACTCCTTGCACAAGCGATTGTGACTCCACTAGCAAAAAGTTGACATGTAATAATACCAAATCGAGGTGCTTTTCCACTCGTTCTGGGGTCAGACGTATGCGTCGCAACGTACCTTACCGGCATATCATTGATGTGAAGCAGACATCAGGGTGAGCTGTAATCCCTTTGAAATCAAAATGGCCATGGCCATAGCATCGTCCAATGAAAAAGAGGAGAACGTCGAGTGTTAAAAAAGTCTTAATTGCATTGCTTAAATTTTCCATTACAGTGAATTATAATTTACTTATGTTTCCTAATCAAAAACAAAAAAGCACCTACCCCCTCCATGCCAAGGAGCTATCTAGCTCCAAAAAATCATCTTGTTTAACTTAAAAAAACATTTTCTTCTTCAAAGTTCGTTTAATTTTGGAATTTCAAATGAAAAAAATAAACAACAATTTTGATTCTCAATTGAAATGACTGCCAGTCCATCATAAAACCCATGACGCACTTTGGTTCAACTACGAGTATGTTACCCCCTGTCTGGCCATGGCGACTCGTGTCTATGCTGTCTGTTCTGCATCAAGTGGTAAAATCACAAAAGCGAAAGCCATTGATTCAAATTAATGATCTTCCGCATGCACCGCGCAATCCACAAAACAAAACAAAAATCAAAACTTCAACTCATTACTCTGTGATATACAATCGTAAGCAAGATGTCAAGTTATAATAGTTAATTATGGATTCGCCACCGCTCAATAAAACCATGGCTGACATAAAGGCTGATGATGATCTGATGCAGATCACCTACGAGTGCATGCGCGTCCATGAAAAAAAGGGGGAATCTCATCTGCGTCCGATCGTGGCAACGAAAATAATTACTCTTCATAAAACCAGATCCAGATACGGATGCCAAAGCCGATGCCGTTTAACCAATGAGGACATTAAACTGATAAACGATCGATGATCGACGATTTATTGAGGATCGGCTTTGACGTTATTGTTGATTCAAGATCGCTTCACCCTCCTTATTCCTGCGCCTGTGCCTCAGAGTCGTCTCACTCTCTGACAAAGTTAGCACCACACTAATTAAACGTCAACAGTTATAGCTCTTGTCTTATAGGTTATGGGTTATGGCATGAATCTTCCTTAAATTGGTGTATAATTATTGTCTTATGCTTTACGGCATCATGTTATTGGTTTTGTTGTTGTGATGATTATTATCAAAGGATACCTCGGGAATTGTTTAGGTTATCCTTCAATAAATCGATAGATTGATTATCTATACAATGGAAGGGGCTTTGAGTTCGTCTATGACTCAAGTGAGGTAAAGACCATCACCACGACCGATTCCGATGATGGTTGTGTGGTGCGCTTCAAAGTAAACAATCTCCTGAACAACACGATGATTTTCCGGTGGTTTCCCTTCTTCAACTTTTTTTTCCTTGTTTCATTTCTCATTTCTCTCGCCCCACCCGATTGTCATTTTCGTGAAGAATGAATAGAAAAGGATTTAGTATATGGCATTCCAATACCGGAATCGTTTTGTTGTTCAAATAAACAATACCCAAAGGGATAAGGCAATCGAATGGCAATGTGGTTAACGAAACGTCAACCATACTTTAGGTGTGTGTATCGATCGGTATATCAGTGCGAATGAGATGATGACTCGTTCAAAGAAACGAGGGTTCTATTTTTGGTCGCCTTTTACTCTTTCCTCAAACATTTTGAAGTAGGTAATGCCGGCTCCTCCTGCTTCTTGTGTTCTTCAAAAGGTGAATTCGAAATATTTTTCTTTTTTTTTCCACTTACAAAACTAAACTACACAAAAAAAAAAACAACAACAAACCGAAAAGAGGAATGCATCGGTGAATTCCAAATTAATTCCTGGGAGGGAACACACAGCTACTGATTGTTTATCTTTTCGGTAATATTGAGTTTGGAAAACTTAATTAAGAAAACAAATTTATGTTTGAGCTGCCGGGATAAACTTATATTCGTTCCTTTTTGGTTGAGATGAAATATAATTTTTTTTTGGATGCGTTTAGTGGCATCATTAATACAGACGATTCTATCGAGGATTTTATAGCTTTCATCTTTAAGATGATGAGCCAGAGCAAATCTCGCCATTGGTTACGTTGGATATACGCAGTTGTTAGCCCAGGTGGAGATCCAGTGTTTTCCGGAACGAAGGCAAATTGAAATTCGATACTGGGTAATGAAAATTAATTTCCTTAATTCATAGTTTGGTTCGAAACGGTGCCGGTGAGACGATTAAGGGGTTAAGAGGGTTAAGGATTATCTATTAGCCTGGTAGCCAGGTAAATACGGGTTCGAACAACTCTTTTATCTGTGTGAGTTGCGCCTGATTACCGAAGCTTTTGTTACAGCACCACGAAGTACCTAATTAAGTGTTTCATGGAACTTGAAAAGAACCTTTAACATATCTCTTCCAAAAGGCCTTTAAGTTATTGTAGTATTGCTTCATAGTCATGAAACTGCCTAGTTCTTAAAATATAGAAGGGCGGTTTCAAGTTTCATGTTGAGTCGTACAGAATCAGGACCTTTGGCTATGTAAATGTGTCTTATCGCATGTCATCACCTTTTTTACGTTATACGAGTATGTCTCAAATTCTAAGCTAAATTTGAATGTTTCTGAGTTTTTCGACTCGCTCTAAGGTTAGAAAAGATGGGGACTAAAAAATCAAAGCGCTTAGCCAATTCAAATCTACTGAAACTTATACTGTTTCGCCCAGCCGAAGCTGCTGATTCGTTCGACATCTTCACAGCCTTATGAGAATTTGGGTTTAAGTTGAAACCATTGAAAAAGATCGTTATATCTCCTAGTTGTCAGTTTATGAGTTGGGCGTAGACTGGTTAAGAAATGGTCAGGGTTGAATCTGGGACAATGTAGGAGTGTATTTCTACGTCGCTGATTGTTGGGAAAACACCTTCGTTAACTTTTCGTAGTACGTGATGTTTTTATTAATTGGTCATTCCTTACATCTGTTGATTTTGATGATTTGTGACTTTTTCTTCGCTTAACAATATAGACTGGTGTGCAGATGTCCGTCCGGAAGAATTTTTGTTGCTAAAGAGCGAATTGCAGCTCAATATAGATTTAATGGGACTTCTTTTCGCATAGAAGCTGTCCTGGGCCATATTGTGGTAGCCGTGGCGTGATGGTTAGTATCTTTGCTGTTAACCCAGAATTTCGTGGTTCGAATCCCAACAGAGGATTTCTTTACACGGGTATCGCCTTTCGCGAGGAATTGGCAAGCCCTCCGTTAGCAAATTCATTGCTATGAAAAGCACTTTCTCGATTGGCCGTTCGAAACCGGCAGGAAAATCTTAGGGAGGGGAACATTCCCTCACAGGGCATTGTTGTGAAAAATGCACTAGGCCCTAGGACTTCTCGCTTTGGTGCGCCACCCTATTTATTTATTAATTTATTTAACTTATTTACTTAATTTATTTTTTATATAAATTATTTAACTGGGGCAGTGGGGAAAGAAGAGTACGAATTTCGGGTAACAGCGCTTTGATAAGGACTAAGTCTTGGGATCTAGTCTTACCACCGCGTTAAATTTGATAGCTAAGTTCTTCGTGTGCCTTTTAACTGAAATCCAGGTAACGTCTGGAAAAAGTAACCAGACGCCATAGTTGATAAGAAGGATCGGATTATCTTGGCAAATTGCCTTTTCCCATCTCATCAGTAGATTCGGAATTTATGAGCCTGTCCAAGGGCAATATCTTGGCTTTTATTGTGCAGTTGTTCGTTTTTGAAATATGTTTGTTGCTCAATTGATCAAAACAGAGCAACGTGTGGATCCCCCGGATTTGTTTTGATCCACATCTTCTCATATAGTCTTTTCCAATTTCACGCCCTGCTCTTCGGATGTGGAGCGGGAACGTTCGGGTATTATTAGCGATTGAACTCTCACCTTGAAAGCATTCTTGCATGGGGTAATATAAACCATGTTGAACTCATACTTCGGAACCCTAATGCTGTCTCTTGTCGTTAAAGCTTAACACTCTCTTATTGCTATTATCCAATGGTAAAAAGGAAACAGAAAAGCAGGAAGTTCTGCAATTCTTTTGATTTGGCTCTGCATCCTCCCGAAACTGGAGTATAATTCTCATATCAAGTCAGGTTGTAGTTTAATTCTAGGACCGATTGATTCTCTTGAACATCGTCAAAACGTTATCTGTCTCTCGTTCTGTTGTGCTTTAGTGACACTACTGTGGAATGCCCTACCAAATTCTGTATCTCCTCTGTTCAAAATTAAAGGGCTACGGAGTCTCCTGCTAAATCTTCTCCTGTTTTACTAAATGCACGTCATGAAGGTTGAAGCAGATGCTGTGGCAGTTTGTGACTGATCTCGATCGTGTCCGTCCTTCTGTGGGTCTTCGTATGCAAATAAACTCGGACTTTTCTAAGTTAATTTTGATTCCTCATCGTTTGAAGAGCTTCCTTATGTGGTCTACACAAGTGACAGTGAGTGCGCGTAGGACAAGATCCACATCTCCAAAGAGAAGGTTGCTGGCGTTTTCTGGTTGAGGTTAGTTCGAGGTGATAGATACTATACAGGAAAGGCCCTAGCTTCGATCCTTGAGCAACTCCTGCTCGAATCTGGTTGATGACATAGTGCTCTCTACTTACACGTGTAGAAGGATCTGAAATGAAGAAAATTAACTAAAATTTTTATTAATGTACCTGGAAAGCGTAAAATAGTTAGTACATGGATAAGTCCGTTCATCCATTCGTTATCAAACGCGTTTTCAACTTCCAAAAAACATCCAACTGTTGTTTGGTGGCTACGATGCTTCCATATAACGTCCCCTTGTAGCTCCAGGAGTGGATGAAGAGTGGAGTGCTTCTCCCGAAATTCGAACTGCATATTCGGAATAATGCTGTTGTCGTTGCAGAATGTCTTAAGCCTTCAAAGAACCAGATCCTCTAGGATTTCGCTGATATTGCTGAGTAGTATTAGCGCCTGTAACCAGACACAACATTTCGGTTCCCATTTTTGGGAGCGGCAACGATCTTCGCCTTCTTCCACCACTCAAGAAAGTGGCAGTTATTCATAACAATGGCCAGAAAGATCATCACTGTCTGAGGAAGTATCTTCAGGGGGGGGGGGGGGGGGGGGGGTTGCCATTTTGGATCGATTCCAGGATGTGTTCTGGATTTGTGAAAATGGTGCCTTCACTGGGATCACATGAAGGGTTTTCATCGTCAACAATGGTTTCTTCGACTGCACGTCCTTCCATCTGCGGGATGGTTGTTTCTACATCATTAAGACGTGCGGGGTCAGAAGGCGGGGTTGACACGAAGTTTATCGTCTAGCCAACTAGCAATGACCATTCCTTCCATATTGCATGCACTGTCTAGCCAGTATGAATGTATAGCGTTGAAGTCACCGCCCATGCATGTCTGTATATTGATCTTCTTTAATTGCATATTTTGAATACGAAGGTGTCCAAAGCCACGGATTTTTCTTCTTCACTCAGTTGTTTCCAAAGACGCGTTCGACTTCACTGTTGAGGCTCATTGTTGGGGAAGCTAGTTGTGGTCGTGATGAGTTGAGTGGAAGAGTCCTTGCTGGGATTGTCTTCGGTGATAATATATTGTCTTCGGTGATAATATATTGTCTTCGGTGATAATATATGCGGCTGTTTACTTGTTTTGTTGCTTATTTTTAGTTTCGGTGCCTGGACACTTCTGGCTACGAACTCCTCTTTGCTAACAACTTGTTCCTCTCCACTTGCCTTTCTTAAACTGCTGAACATCCTTTGAAACTGACATGATGTTCTTCTTTCTTGTAATTGGCGCACAAGAAGTCAGTTCCTGTATTATGCTTCCTTGCACAGTGGCCTGTTCCGTGGTCTTCTCTAATGAGCACAACCCAGCCTTTTGACCTGATTTAACTGAGTGTGAACCATAAGCGACGGAACAAACCACAGTAAAAGGATGTCTTCTACTTTTAGCGATTTCACTATTACAACCAAAGACAAGTGAGAGTTCTGTGAGTCTTTTGAGATTACATTGTTAATAGCGCCGGTAAGGAAGATGGGGAAGAAGTCGAATACTACCTCGAAGTCGTTCCTAGTTCATGTTTCGTTTGTATTCAAACCGGAAGTTGTTGCCTTATTTAAATTGACACTTAAACAGATAAAAGCGAAAGTGAAATGGTTCATTAAATAAAACACCGAATTTAAATACCCGTTAAACTACAACGACATTGAGGCCATTCTAATAAAACCACACTCAACTTGAAAGCAAACCTTTTACAAGGAATTCGGCCATTATCCGTATAGCGGGAATAGGTTCTCCCCTTTATGTTAGTAGTACACTCCGACTGTAAACACTTAAAAAGATATCAATCTCATTATTTAGCTCCGAGGCAAAGTATATATAAATATTATTAAAATTATATTAAGGCCAGCATCACTGCGCTAACAAGAGGAACAAACAAAATTCTTCTGCACTCAAACTCGACTTTCTAAAACTCGCGTATTTCTATACCTCATTTAGCCAAGCGCCAAACAACAAAACAAAAGAAAAAAAAAACAGCTCAAATCCTTTGAAGAGCACGTCGAGCCTGTATACATAGCAAGCAAATACTTTTACAGTTGGCAGCCGGATATCAATGTACCAATCTACCTGTAAAATATTTTCCGTAAACAAAGAGAATTTTTGAAATTATATTTTCCAAATGAACACAGGCAAAAATTGTGAAATGGGGGCCAGGTTGTATTGTAGAGCAACCGACGGCGGAGGGTTCGGCTTCGGCTTACCTACCTATACCTTTCTTGCTAAACAAAGCGGAAAGTACTGAAGTGCGCTGGCCGTGAAAGTCCCATGGAAATATTAAATTCTTATTATTGTGCCATCATTTCGCCCTCTTTTAGCATCTCCCTGGTCTCTGGCATAGCAGCATCCGAGATTCAGTCATCATTACAAAACAGTGAGCAATTGAGGTAGGGGTTAGGGGTGCACTAGTACTGGGCAGGAGATTTAACCGGGAAACAATCACTGTGCACCTTTTTCTGTGGTGGTGAGCTATGTAATTGGATTGGGGGTAGGGGGATGGTAATGGTATAAGACGGGATGGCATGACATGGGATGGTATGTTGAACTGAATTATCGTTATTAATAAAATAAAATGTTGATTATTATGATTTCTTTCGACCCTCTAGATTCTAAAAGACCGTTCCCAGTTTTCACTTCAAGAACTCTTGAGATTTATTAAACACAAACAACAACGACAACAAAAAAAAAGAGAAATTCAAATCAAAATTCGTTTGCTTCAGTGAACTTGGTGAAAGAAGGCACGTGTTTGGTGAACGCAGTTTCAGTACAGCGAAAGTAAATAAGTCTTTCGTGTATACCTCTATCATAGATAGATGGTCGGAGTAATCTATAATGTCAGTCAAAGAATGTAATAAACTATTGTCGGGGTGCTCTTAGTTGCGTATGGTGCTTTTATTCTCAATTCAACCCCTTGGGACTGAAAAGTGAAAGCTTATGTTTTTCCTGCATAAAAGGAACTCTTTTGTTGTAAGTTAACTGCACGCATGGAAGCGTTGGCATTTATTTTGAGTCTCGAATTACGAAAATTTGTGCTTAGGCAGAAATCGTTTTGACTAGCGTGGAAGTGCAGATACATTACCTGCTCAAACCCTTCCTTATCCCACTTTGAGTACATCCCCACTTAAAAATTGGTCCTAGACTTTTCAGTTTTGCACTGGCTGCTTCCATATCAAGATCAAGAGGAAGGGTGCCTTTTTCGATCGACAAACTTATGCACTGAAGTTCGTAAAAGAAATCCATAACCTGATTGTAATCTACCAATTTTTCCGTCGCTCTAATGCTTTTTATGTCTGATGTGTTTTACTTAAAGTACCAAATTTTACTTTCTACATGCCCACCGATTTTTATTTTTTCAGTACTCGTCTTGAATGGTTCCTGCCAAAAAATTAATAAAAGAGTAGAGTGTGGCCCAACACTTTGTATATATACGTCAGCCGTCTGATAAAAAAAAAAATCCAGGTCTGGAAACCGCTCTAAAGGCTTTTCCAAACTAGTTCCGAACAGAGCGCTAAAGGCTGGGTTTCCGGGAACGAAACGGTTGAACCATAACAAATAGGTATATAGATAATTTTTACATTTCAAATGATAATGAATTGAAAAAAAACTATATAATAAAATAATAAATAAACCAAGCTAAAAATCAGCATCGTTATAATTATCTTATTCGTGTTACTAAGACACTGAGAGTGAAAGAAACAAACATTTTATCATCATTTTACAACGTACTTTAAATTTCCCCCTTATCTTTGGTAAGGTTAAAGTTTGTGATTTATTAGTTCAGGGAGTGAATGTCAAAAATATTTTTCTAAGGGCATCGCCTTTCGCGAGGAATTGGCAAGTTCTCCGTTAGTAAATTCATTGCGCTTTCTCGATTAGCCGTTGGGACTGGCAGAAAATTGTAGGCCCTCTCCATTCCCTCACTAGGCATGGTTGTGAGAAATACGCTAGGCCCTGGTGCTCCTCGCTCTGTTACGCCACCCTATTTACTTTATTTATTTATCTTAACCTCGAACTAACCTCAACCAGAAAACGCCAGCAACCTTCTGTTTGCGGATGATTCCTTAACCTGCGCCCACCCACTCACTGTTATCGGTGATTGCAACTCGGATAGTTAAAGTCAGCATAAGGAAGCTCTTCGAGCTCAGCAAACAATGAGGAATCAAAATTAACTTAGGAAACTCCGAGCTTATTTGCTTCGTCTCTTTTGGTGTATTTGTGTTCTTAGTATGACCATAGACTAATAACCTCATTGAAATAACATTTAATATATCATTTCTGTTCTATAAAAATTTTTGAATCATTTATTGTAGAAGACAATTGCACAGCAACCAATTTTATCTTCCGAAAACTTAAAGGAAACTCTTTGGAAACCCATTCGATTTGCAAGCAAAAACAACAGAGTTTCTAATGAGGTTCGAAAAACGTCTCTGAAAAAATATAAATCTAACAGTTCTGGTTATCTTCTAGAGGCAAGTTACACACATGTAAGGGTTCAGTAGTTTCATCAATTGAAACCATTTTGCGACCGTTTTGTGACTAAAAGGGAACAACATACGAAGAAAAAAATATCCCATCATTTGGCAGTTACACAAAAGTTGTTACTGTGAAAGTCCTATAAATTGATTGGTTTCACTCAACCAGTTATCACTTTTCAGATATGTACTTTGAAGTCGATATGTTGCAGTTTCTTTTAGTTTCACATGAGTTTCAATTCTGTTTTCCTAGACGTGTCAAAATAAAGCTATTTTTTACTCACTTTGAAGTTGTAATACGTCGAAGTTACTAGTATGTTGTCCGGCTGCAACTGTAGCAGCACTTTAACTCCTCATGGAGAATAGGGCAGCAACCAGATCCCTCCATGTTGTTTTTGCGATCTCCAGATGCATTCACGATTTACCCTGTCGAATGCCTTCTCAAAATCCACAAACACGAGGTACAGGGGTGATTGGTACTCAGACGATTGTTTAAGTATGATTGTTTAAGTTGCGAAACCTCGCTTGGTGCCTCTTGAAGGTAGACTCGATCCTGGACTTTATCCTCTCGAGAATAATAGTTGCCATTAACTTCGGAAAAACGGACAGAACAGCGATTCCGCGCCAGTTATTACAGTCTTTAAGATTTCCTTTCTTTGGTAACTTCACAATAACTCCATCCTTCCAGTCCCTTGGGTAAGTTTCACTCTCCCAAACAGCTTGCACCAGCTTGAGCAAAATACGGGAAGCTGCTTCAGGGTCTACTTTAAGGAATTCTGCGGGAATACCGTCAAATCCAGCTGCTTTGTTTTTCTTTAGGAGATGGATCGCGTCTCTTATCTCTGTACTTGTTGGGGGCAGGTATCAATACCCCTAGAAGACCTGCGCATGTTGTTCAGTTCAGGATTCATGTCTGCATTGTTGTCGTCATTTAGCATCACACAAAAGTGTTCCTTCCATTTTTGCAGCTGATCTTCTATCGTCCCTAAAAGGTTGCCGTTCAGATCCAAAACGGGATGGTTAGTGTTAGTGCTACTACACTGTCCGACAATGTCCTTAGTGATTTTATACAGCTCCCTTGCGTTCCCTTTTCCTGCAGCATGTTCCGCGTTCTGTGCAAGTTGGTCCACCCTTGCCCTCCTATCACGTCTCACACACCGTTGCACTGTCTTATGAGATGCTCTGTACTCGTTCCGTAGAATCAATTTACGTTGAGCATCACTTTCTGAATTGATCCTTATTCTAAGTGATCTTCAATGTGTAATTTTGTCCCACGTATCTTGGGATATCCAGGAATCTCTCGCTCTTGTCAGTCTTGGTACAGTTTCAGATCCAGTTTCCATGAAAGCGCTCTTAATTTGACCCCACATAGCCTCTATCGGTAAGCCAGCGTTTTGTAAGTTTGACGCTTTGACGTCAAGTGTGGTGGCGAAATTACGACATATGTTAGGGTCATTTAAGACGCTAGTATTGAATCTTGGTCTCCTTGCTATACCCTCTGCGCGACGCTGAACAGCAGCTGTTCGTAAGCGAAGCAAACCCAGTAGCAGGTGATGGTCGCTACCTGCGTCCGCCTTTCTTTCGTTGCGAACATCGCATAGTGACTTCCTCCATTTATGCTGTATAATGAAGTGGTCGATTTGATTTTTAGTTCGAAAACCAGGAGATTCCCAGGTGATTTTGTGGCAGGTTTTTTGCGGAAATAAAGAACCCCCAATAACAAGTTGACGAGCGTTGCAGAAGTCGACAAGCATGTCACCATTTTCGTTTCGTTGACCTAAACCATGTTTACCCATAACGCGTTCGAGACCTTCGTTATCCGAGCCAATTTTGGCATTAAAGTCCCCCATGATGATAATGATGTCACCCCCTGGAACACTGCTGTACACCGAGTTCAAATGAGTATAAAAAGAGGTCTTATCGTCCACTGATGCATCATTCGTTGGAGCGTAACACTGAATAATGGTGACTTTTCGAATTTTGGAGCTAAACCCCGCCGTCATAAGCCTCGCCGAAATCGGTATCCAGGATACTAGACTTTTGGTTGCTTCCTTATTCAGCATGATGCCCACACCATTGAGTCTTGGACCTTTGTCTACCTCCTCATCCCAAGAGTACAACATTCTCGTAAGGCCCGATTCTGCAGAATATTCAGCTCTTCCATTTCTCATTGCATTTCTCGTTCTACCTGCTCGTACCTTCCTGGTGCGTACAGGGGTTCCATGCCTCAATCTTCGTTCGTGTTTTGTAGCCAAAAGTCCGTCTAGTTGATTCTGAAAGATTGTCGAAGTTACTGGACTGTTTAATTTTAGTGTCATCGTAGCAAAGCAACTCTGGAGAAACTGTTTAGCAACTGTTAGTGAGGTCAATCACTTTTCAGTCCCAAATGACAACATATAGAATTATGTACTGCAAATGCGATTCAATATAATATTTTAGGCTTGTCATAAAAAGAAAAAAACTTTTCAGAAGGACTTAGAAGTTCATTGGTCTTAGAAAAATTTTAAATTAACAAGACTCGTCCGCTTTTTGTTACAAAAAAAAACCGGCGATGTAAGTAAGGCAAACGAAATGAAAATTGACATAAAATGCTTTCCCAAATGTCCTTATTTAAAGAACCATACTCTGAGCTTAAAAGGTTCTTAAATTCAAAAATTGTAATGTACATGGAGCACTCTGTACCTACTATAGGAAAACAAATAACAACTTCCATACTTGGCCTATATTCAACAGAAGATATGTCTCTCATTATCTTCACGTTTGCTTTATTATGCCTTTTGTTTCTAAGCCTTAATGGGTACCCCATTGGTTGTTTCAAGAGTGCCCCTGATAAAATACGAACTCTATGATAATTTAAAGCATAAAGCTTTTGATGATTGTTCTAGTTACTGTCCTCTGGTGAACTCTTTGAGTAACTCACACGTATAGGTACGCTTTTCGTTGCTGTTTCCGGCAACTCGTATACAAAACTTGTTAGTCTCTGAAGATGGGGTTAAAAACATTCTTGTGTTTGTATCTCTTTTATTTTCTCTCATACCCATTTAAACTTGCGAGGAAAAAGAATAATTTTGAGTTCCTAAGCAAACATTAACAAAGTAATTGTTATCTTCCAGTGTTGTTAAAGACTTGTAGCTGGGAATCCCCAACATCAGAAAACTACATAGTTCCATTCAACCCAAAAAGTTAACGGTGTAAGTAGTGTGCTAAGCTTGTCAGAGGAAATCCGCAGGGTGTCCTACAACTTGCACCATTCATCCACCACCATAAGTAGGACACTAGGCCATATAACAAATAATCCACCCTGAAAAAGGTCAAACAAACACGAGTACGACGATGCTTGCACACGCAGATTGGGGGAGAGTATACGAGTAGTCTTTGAATTTGGGTCCATCCTTGCGAACACACACACATAACAAATTATGCCCCAGCAACAACAACAACTAAGTCGTTATAACTTATTTAATATTTAAATTCTTCAAAGAATGAGCTCGGCCTGGCCTGGTTAGGATGGGCCATCATCATCACTTCTTTACAAAGCTTATTATATTCCAAAAGGAAGTGTAATCAAAATACAGAGCAAAACTAGGATGAATTCCATGTCCTGCCACTTGAGTGCTACCCTAATCCTCATGCAAAGTTAATTACGCCCATTAACAAGGGACTTGGGGATGAGCTGGTGTGCCTTTTCTATGCTCTTGTGTGTGTTCCTGCTGATAAAACTTCTCTCTTTTGCCAGTTCGAAGGATGGACCGTACGGATCTCACACATTCCTTTAGAATAGCTGCGCCCTTTGGAAAGGATCTCTTTGTTTACATTTTTGGTAAAAAAAGAAAACTAACAAAAGCAGAAGCAGGCCCATTTCAGTTCCCAGCTAAAAAAAATAAACTCTCTTCGACCCCAGGTTACCTGCTCATCTGCTTTTCTTGTAAAAAAAATTATTTTCCTCCTTTTTTTCTCAACTGTTGTTCATTCTATTTTTAATTAAGGCCATTTGGGTCATTGTCAACAAATAGGATGTCGTCCCTTGGCGAGGGAATTGCTTTTATTTCATCCCAAAAATTTATATTATCACACCCCATGGGAATATCTATCTCTGGTTCTTAAGACACTCTATGCAGCGGCAGTAGCAGCAGCAACAGCCAGGTTCAACGGAAGAAAAATGACAATTCTGCTCTCTGACCATAACCACCACCACCACCACTGCCATCCCCAGGCACAAGCACCACTATACGCACCGGGACAGGAGTCTTATCGGAGACAAAGATTATTGCTGCTTAAAAATAATGTGATTGTCCTTCTATATGTCTTGAAGAACTAAACAAAGAGATTTCGTTTATTGTCTGGCTAAAAAGAAATAGAATTCTTTTTTTTTCTGTTCTGTTCTTTTTATTTTGCAAAGACTGAATGGCGAACTTTAATGGATTGTTGAGAGTAAACAAAAGAGACATTCGAATTTTCTCACCACAAAAGGAGGCAATAAATAAACGCAGTTATCTAAGCAGAGGCTGACACTGTGATGATGATGGTATAGGGATAGGGATAGGAATAGGGATAAGGATGATGATGACAATGGATCATCTGGTTGGGAGGTGGAGGTGGTTGAAGTTGAAGCTGAACAAATGGTTAGTGCACCTTAAAATAAACGACACGACGCCGACAATAACAACAACATCAACAACGAAGACAACGGATCTTTGCAGTGATTTGGTGGCGATAATCGCTTCCTTGATGATGACTTCTATTTGAATAGGCCAAGTGAATTTGTGTTTTTATTTGAGTAATTAGCCTGATTTATCACTGCTGCTTTCGAATTATCCTTTGTTTTTGGGGGATTTGTTGGAGAACTTTCAGATATCACAGAGTTTGCTTTGTTTAAGCCTGTCATTCAGATAAGACTTTAAAGTATTACTGCGTGCAACAATGGAAACTTCCTGCGTTTGCTCAAAAGAAAGGCACTTAGTTTCCAAGGAGATTTCAGGACAGTGATTAATAAATTTGGATCATTTTGTACACGAGCTTCTATTGTTTTCAGTTACGAGAACTGATAAGAGCTTTGCCCTGTGTTGAATCAGCAACTTTCTCCACTATATATCAAGAAAGCTAAGCTGATTGGCCACTCGTGAGTTGTTGTTCAAAAAGGAACCATTTTTTTTAAATATCATCGAGAATCTTATGTAAATCTTGGCAAGCTATGTGTTGTTTAAGGCATTGAATTCATCAAAATTTATTTTTGTTTTTAATTTGTATTATCACTGTTATAGTTCAAAGCTGAGCGCCGTCTTCTTCATCTTGATGTGGTCGCAATTATATATTGGCCTAGTTATTTGTTTTTTAAGTTTCCCTATACTACCTTTCTAGTCGCTAACATGTTGGAATTTCTCATGATGTTTTGTTGTTGCCCGTGGCGTGATGGTTAGCATGTCCACCTGCTAACCCAGAGGTTCGAGGTTCGAATCCCAGCAGAGACAAAAATGTTTTTCCACGGGTATCGCCTTCCGCGAGGAATAGGCAATTTCTCCGTTAGTAAATTCATTGCTTTCTCAATTAGCCAGAAAATTGTAGGTCCCCTCCATTCCCTCACAAGGCATGGTTGTGAGAAATGCGCTAGGCCCAGGGGCTCCTCGCTCTGTTGCGCCACCCTATTTAATTATTTTAGTTTTGTTGTTGCCTTGGTAACTAGGCTCTCTTGACTCTCCCTGAACAAGACAATACCAACTGAGCCAGTCTTGCTCATGTTTGATGCTTAATGCTTTTACATACATGTCTGTGGTACCCGTGGCTTGAGGTTAGCATGTCTGTTAGCCCAGAGGTTCGTGGTTCAAATCCAAAATGTTTTTCCACTGGAATTGGCAACTCCTCCGTTAGTAGATTCATTGCCATGAATTTTTTCTCTATTAGCCGATCGGAATCAGCAGAAAATTGTAGGTCCCCTCCATTTCCTCACAAAAGCAATGTGCAATGTGAAGTGCTATAGGTCCCGAGGCTCTTCGCTCTGTTGCGCCACCCTATTTATTTATTTTTATGAAAAATGGCCTTTATTTCACCCATCCATAAAATGGTTCTTAAAACCATGTTTCTAATTACCGACTTATAGTTAAACTCTCACATATCTCTAAACTGTTCGAATTTTATATGAAATAATTTTTTCTTGTGCAAATCTACGATATAAGGAAGGTCTAACACCACTAACCTAGTTGAGTTAGTCTACTTCTCACTGTTAGAGAAGGGAAGACGGGTTTCAGCAAGGGTTCTACAAAATCTCTCACACTTTAATCTTCTTTAAGCTTTCCCTCCTCGGCTTTAGTCCCATCCTATTAAAACGGATCTCTTCACATCTTGACAACCGCCAATATAAAGTCAATGTTCGTTCTGCTCTTTTAGTTCTTTTCTTGGCAACCTTCGGTGTACACCAAGGTAGCAACCTCGGATCCCTATTTTTTATCCTTGCCATTAATGATGTCGAGAAGATCATCCAAAATTCTACTGTCTCCCTTTATGCTAATGATGCAAAAATTTTCAAATTCATCTCCTCTATTCGCAACTCTCTCCCCTCTCTTCCCCTTCAAGTACATGGGTACATCTCAATTCATTTGTGACTCGGTACAATTTTCGGTAAATTTTTTTTTTTTGACAAATGCGAGGTAACAGATCATATCATCTTCAGAACCCTCCTATGAACCGTGTGCAGAATAACCGTGACTTAGTTGTTTACGAATTCAAATTTCAGCCCTCATATTGACCAAGTTATATCAAGAGCTAATTCCAGTCTTGGTTTTTTTCAAGACATGGTTCAAAAAGGTTCGCAAACCCCTTGTTAACAAATCCCTCTATATTGCCTATGTTTGTCCTCTCCTTGACTCCTTGAGTATATGCATCATATCAAGCGGTTCACATCTCAAGGATCGAAGGCCTTGGGAATCTTTGCATCCCTAGAAACTTTCTCTTTCTGGCATCCCCTAGAAGTTTTAAGGGATGTCTTTAATTTCATTTTCATTCACCGTCTTCTTACCGTCGATACTGACTGCTTCTTCCTTTTAGACCATATCCTTTCAACACTAATCCCCGCAATGTAAGATCCTCTCACTTTCTTTCTTCCTTCTCATCATACATCATATGGTCTCAACGAACCTTTAACCTGAATGCTGGGCAAAATTAACTCCATCCCTTCTAATTTCGATTTGAATCTTCCAAGTCCATGTCTAAAAGCCCTTTTTTAATAGTCTTTCTTCCTTGCGGCTTTAGTTTAGTTTAATAAGCTCTTAAGTTTATATTAAGTTTAAGTTAAAAGTAAGCTAATAAAATAAAAATTAAAATATAAGTACAAAGAATCTTCCCTCTAGCTGCAGTCAACTAAAACTCATATTACTTACAACATTGTCAAACATTGTGAAGCATTGGTGAAGAGTCTTCTCTCCTCTCAGCTTAGAGTGCAAGGATCTTCCACACAGAGGGTGTATGTGCACTGACGTTTTGCGAATGAAAATCTTAACCATTCCTTCCAGTGTTTCAAATAGGAGGTAATACTGGTGGGCCTAAGTCTCGGACACTCTGCCATGAGCTCTTGGATACACGATAAGACTAAACTATAATATATTTTAAAGCAATTAGTTTATACAACATTTTTGGGTAAACATCGTCAGTGTCAGATGACTTGAAGCTGTCAACAAATGTGACAGCTTATTTGATGGCCTCCTAAGTAGCAACTTACGATGAGATGTACCAGCTGTTTGGAGTGGATTTATCGGGTTCACCTAATCTACCACATTTGTTGGGAGCCGATGGATACAAGATTTTCTAAAAAATCTGTCTACAACATAGGGTGACGTGGTCATAGATGCACCACCCTCTTTTCAAATGATCATAACTTTTTTAAAATAAGTCGTTTCTAGTTGGCTTTTTGATAACCTTTTGATAGATTAGTTCTGAAAATATTTACAAAATTCAACTGTCGATATGATCTGAAAATTTGAAGTAAATATAAATTGTTCGAAAAATGGCAAATGGTGCATAGAGCACCATGGTTGGTACTAAATGCACCAGTCATATGTCCACAATGAACCAGTGTGCTTAATGCACCACAAATTGATTTAAAGCATTACTATTTTTTATTAAAACAAAAGTAAACAGAAAAACAATAAATAAAAATAAACCGAAAGACTTCATATCACACAAAAAATTAACAAAAATAAATTATTCTCAAAAAAAAGAAACAAAACTAAATAACAAATAATAATTCCTTTCAACGAATATTTAGTGAACCCAGGGATTCGGAAAATTTATATAAGGAGTGCTGCCGTTTGGTAGGTCCCGATACAGTAGGATCATTGAGTGTGCATTGAGAACTATGCTTGTTTGGTGCATTTTGCACCACCATGGAATTTTTGATACAAATTATAGCTGTTCAAAAAGAACGTAACAAAACTACGCACTCTTCACATGAAAATAAGAACAAAAGTCCAAGCAAATCTTTTAGTACTTTCAAATTAACTAACACTGGAATTTCATGGAAATATTACAAAAATTAACTCACCTTCTTTTTTTCGTTTTTCGCTATGAAAGTAAAAAAATCTCCGCACACGTGCGACAGCTAAGAGAAACACTACCAGACTGAACTCTACTCAAATGTATCCGTTACTTCCAGTTACGAAGTAACGGATACATTTGAGTGAGACATACGCCAATACAGTGGCGTATTTGGCAAATATAGCTATGGTGCATCTTGCACCACTGGTGCATTTATGACCACATCACCCTAAAGCCAAGTGCCTTTGCTTTGGACGCGATACAGAAACCGTTTGATTTCCCGAGTATTTCAAGTCTGCTAAACTTGCTAACTTTCAGGGCTATGGCAATTCGGCTAGATTTACTGAGTATTCCAATGCTTTCATAGAAGTCTTTGAATGAGACATTCTTTTATCTTCGAATTAAACTCTGGAAGTCCTTCTGTTTCGATCGGTACACGTTCCAGTCGGCCTCTAATTTGTTCTTGAGAGATTAATTGAACAAAAAGGGTTGTACATGGCGTAATGGTTAGCATGTCTGCCTGTCACGCAGGAGTTTCGAATTCAAATTAAAACAGAAAACAAAAAGTGCTTTTCCACGGGTATCACCTTTCGCTAAGAATTGGGAAGTCCTCCGGTACAAGATTCATTGCCATGAAAAGTGCTATCTCGATTAGCCTTTCGGATTTGGCAGAAAATTATAGGTCCGTTCCATTCCGTCGCTAGGCATGGTTCTGAGAAATGCACTAGGCTTCTTGCTTTGCTAGGCCACCCTATGTACATGTGTACCTACGAGTATGTATGGATCTTTTCAAAAAATGTCTGGTTTCTCTGTGAATTTCTGTAGTGCTCCACCACCGAACCGTACTTCTACAAGGCATTGGTTTAGCTGGACAAGCCAGCTCAAAATTCTTGTAAGGGCCCATTTAACGTTAAGAACTTCGTCCTCCCCTTTTTCCTTTTTTCAGAGCTTAAGCAGAGATTTGACGAGATTACAGAGCAAATCTTTCAAAAGTATACTGCGGTTTTTTGTTTTTGATTCCTTGATTTTCAAGAGGTACAAACCACATTTGTGTCATGGAATTCAATGTTTTTTGCGGTCCAAACACGGCAGAACTTTCCAGTCAGTACTGTCCTTGGCGTGTCTATTAGAAACTCTCAATTTTCTTGGCGGAAATAATTTTGGCCCATTTATCAACATTGTTAGTATCTAAATCACAGGACAGGATGAAGCTAAAAAGACTGTTGCCTTGCATGTTGCATTTCGTGAAGCCCAAAACCAGGTTTTGAGCTTAAGCAAAGCAGCGCGTGATAAAGTCTCAGCCTTTGACTTTCACGGAACTTCACCAGCTCCGTTGCCTGTCTAACTGGATTGGGGGAAATGAAGTTTTAAGGGAAGCCAGCTAAGGATTTGAACTTTTCGTGGCTCCTGAATTGCTGCAACATGTGATTTTGTACTCAGCATTGAAACCCTGCTTCATACGAATGCAGTAGCATCATTTCACAATTGGTGTGTTGGAAATGCACTTTTACATAGTAGCTTCTGAAAAGCGTCTTGTTGTGTGGATTGCAGTCTTTAAAATCGCGCAGATAAGCTAAAATCGAGATTCCAGATCCCTCCCTTCTTTACTCTGCGAAATTATTCGTTCAAAACCAAAGGCAAACATGAAAAGCCATCATTCTATGCCTATTTCGGCCACAAACAGCTAACAATGCTGCGCAAAACATCGAATAACCAATAAAAAGGAACCACACCACAGAACCACCCAGACCAACCATCCTTCTTCTTCGTATTTCAGTTTCAACAAGTGTTGAAATACCAACCAAGCAAAATTTGTTAAATTGACACACCAATTCATCTCACTCGAAAACAAAAAAAAAAAAAAGAAGAAGAAAAAGGATCACAGTGTCTCGAGGCAGTTGTCATCTTCGTGTGTCTGAATCCTCGACGACCTTCTATCATAATGTTTGTCAGGATAATTAGAAACACTTCAATGAAATGCGAAATGGAATTTCTTTCAATGCTGCTCCAGGGGGTTTTTCCTCCCTTTTCTGTTCAAAATGGAGCAGACACAAATCCATTCACAGGTTTCGTGTCATTCACAACGAAAATGTGATTCTTATCGTTGTACTCGTCACAGTCGTTGTCGTTGTTGCAATGAAGTTCCAATTGCCAGTCTTTTCTGCAATATAGGAGCAGGATGAGTCAAAGGGTTTTGCGGTTAGCCAGTATGATGAAGGTAAACACAGGTATACCACCCATAATTAAATACCGAATGAAAACCCACCGCACAATGCTCATGCTGGATCATAATACACATATGCGAGTGCAATGAATTCAGCCTCAAGGCATTTTGTCATTTTTTTTTTCTCAGTCGTAGTCGAAATCCGTGTGCAATAATAATTTAATTAAAATGTTTATCTTGTTGATATGAACACGCCAAATGCTTTATTTTTGCTTCTTTTTTTTACTGAAATCGGGGGAAGGAGGGAGGTGATGTGAAAATCACCACAAGGCATCATAAAGTAATGATAATTACTATTAATAGCATGCCAGCATTAATTTGAAAACCATGTCGACGAGAAACAGAACTCCAAATGGCATGCATAATATGTTCGAGTTCGACTATGAGCTGTCTTTGGCTGGTGCTGGTACATGTATTGGTATGTTGATACATTTTACTGCACGCTGGAGATTTTATTTCGATAAACGTGACTCGCATTGGAGTGTCTGCAAGTGCATGAAATAAAAATATGGCGAGGGAAACATGGATAACCGATAAAATACCTGATAGTGGTGTTGTATTCTGACGCCAATGTCAGAATCTTATGACAGAATGGAATTAGTGCTTAATGGCCTTGAGGCGAATACACTGTAATTATGACGAATTTGCATTTATTGTTGGTACTTTCCAAGGCTGGACGATAATTAATCAAAAACGAAAATCTTTTTTAATGGTCGCTGATGAGCTGCAACCGAATCCTAGGGCAACCGAAAGGAGAAAGGACTCTGATGATATTTTCAAAAGACAAAAGTAAAAAGGAGATGATTCGGTTTCTTTCTTTGACAATGCTTCGCAGTTTTTACCTTTGGCGGTTCTTAACCAAATGACGATTCAATAGCAGCAGAAAGGAACAACTCACGCATTGGAGATTTTCTCACACGCAGCTAAAAGTAGGAGAAGTTGCAAATTTTTTACTTGAAAAAGAGTGCAAATGCGACTGAAATAAAATTTTTGAAGACTATTTCGTCGCATTTAATATTGCTTGTTTCATTTTTTTCCTTTCTACAAATAAAACGCTGCGCGTAAAGTTCACATGATTCAACAAAAAATTCCCTTCATCGAACCAAGCTCGTCGCATGCTTTTGCAGATGTGCAAAAGTAGATTCTAAAGGGACGAAGGCTCGTTAGGTACGGCTTTTCTCGATCTTGTATTTTGCCTAAGCTTCTTGAAAGAAGTTTCACACGAGAAGAGAAACCCTCTTATAATTCTTATTATTGTATGAAAAGGGAAATACTTTTAGGGTCCTTGCTAGCTGAATCGCTGGGATCGTCGAAAAAGTATTCACCTAGGTGAGTTTTCCGTCAATTAGCTAGCGCAGGTTATTAACAAGGAGATGTTGGACTATCTCATCTTCCTCCCCGTCCATGCAGCTTCTTCAAAAGACATTTGAGTAGACACCTGTCAGAACACCTATGGTGGAGCTAATCAGCAGACAATTTAGACTTAATGAATTCTTTGAACGTTTCGAGTCTATACTTGGCTAAATTCGGCATGAGGCACGTATTACTCTGCGTCCATCTAGTGATCATCTTCTCAGAATTGTCTTGCCTTTGCAAAAGTTCACAAGTAGGGCTATGTATACCTACGAGTATATTGTTCCTTTCAGGTCGAAGAGAAGAAGTTGTTTTTTTTTTGGCGAGTTCGTCTGCCATGCAGTTGCCTGGTATGTCTCTGTGAACTGGCAACTAGCACCCATGAAAGGTCAATGTTAAACTGTTCTGTCATCTCCTTTAGAGACGTGTGACAGTCTTGGTAGTAGTAGATTTTGTAGAGACAGAGGCAAAGGCTTTGAGAACAGCCTTACTGTCCGAGAAGATACCGATATCCGTGGAGGATACAACGTTTTCTCTGAACCAGGAAAGGACTTCTTTTATCGCCTGAATTTCAGCTTGGAACACACTACAGTAGTCTGGTAGGCTTAAAGAAAAGGCTTAAATTAGCCCTTTCGAGAAAATTCCACTTCCTACACCGTCACAGGTTTAAGATCCGTCAGTGTAGAAGTGTAAGGCTTCATTGTCCAATAGAGTACCGCTCTTCCAAGCTTCTCCTGAGGGTATGGTTATTTGGAAATTGTTATCAAACACCAACTTTAGGAATGGTGTGAATGGTTGGAGGAATTTACCGGTCTTCTTCGGAATAAAGACCATCTTAGCTTCTCTCCAGGCTTTAGGGATTTAGGAGAACTTGATGCAACTGTTCACGATGACCACTATATTCGTAGTGATAATGTCAAACAGGTGCTGCAGTTCTGCGGGAAATGATTCCATCCAGCCCAGGTGCTTGAGATAAGACCATTGCATGATTGATGTGTGGCCCAAGTCTTTGATTATAACCGTGCTACACGGAAAGTGCAAGTCGAATAGAAGGTTAAGTGATTCTTCATAAGAAGTGGTCCAGACGCCATTCACATCTTTTATGGAGCTCGACGGCCGGCGTACCCCACAGGCGGATCACTAGTGTGAAGCAGAAAAGTGGGAGAGTTGTGATCGCTTCAAGATCACTACTCGTAACGCTGGAAATGGAAAGAAGAAGTATGGAGCTCGACATGTTTGGACTAGGGACATGATTTTTCTAAGTCTACATGCCTCGGTGGAGTCCTCAATTTTACTACCTACAGGAGGATCTTTTGCTTATCCTTAGCTGTTTTTTGTAGATCCTAAGGGACTCTTTTTTGAAGTTCCCAGCCTTGTGCGTTTCTACTGTATTGAGTTCTGTTAAAAAGTTTTTCACAATTTTTCTTGAGCTTTCTTTATTATTTTTCCCACCAATGTGGTTTAGAAATATTTTCATTTGGAGCTCATATTGTTTGACCTATTGTTAAGAATCAGATTGCAGTTTTGGTACAGTTTTTTGACTTTGATTCCATTAACAACGATATAACTTCGCTCTCCGCAAAAAAATTGGATCCCAACGAGTTCCTTTTCACTTAGGTAAAATTTTTCCATAAAAATGGATCAAATCCTCTCTTTCACGCAGGCGCAGGTTACACATACATAGTGCGTATTTTTGGTAAGTCTTCTCTCTGAGGATTGAAGAACAAGCGTATCAGCTCTCTCCGTACCCTGACAGTCATAGATATCTCATCAACGCTATTTTCATCTCGGGTATAATTGCTTTCTTCCAAATTGTAGTCTAGTTGTGAATATATTGCTCTACGAATCGATTCGATAGAGTTTTTCTCAAACCGTTCTTTGCACTTCAGGTCTACTCGTGAAGTGAGGTCCTATAGTAAAGTTTTCCAAGGTCTGCCGCCAAATCTTTTTATTCAGAATACCTACTTTACTACGCACGTATGACTTCGACCGCAGATATTTAAATTCTTTGACAGTTTCAATTGTCTAACCATTTTTTATGATTCACCACTAGATTCCAGAGCTTACAATATTGAGAAAATTTGTTTATCATAAACTGCAATGATTCTGAAGAGGATACCAAGAGGACAACATCGTCTGCGAATAGCAGTTATTTGATTGTTTGACTTGTTTAAGTAAGCTTTTTTCCTACATGGAAAAAAGCTTACTTGAACATCAATGAACAGATCAAACAAGCTTGGGCTCAGAGCAGAGCCTTGTCTGACACTTGATTCAGTTTTAAACCAGGCAGACCTTTTCCCATTTTCAAACTGCCGCCACCGTGTTAAAATTTAGATTTAATTCCCCTACCAAACTTTATAGGGACATACGAATGTTATAATCCTTGTACAATTGTTGTCTATTGTCGCCTACGCCTAGTTTCTTTTTTTCTGAGAAATGAGTCTTCAATACTCTTCAAAACAAAGATAAGGTCGATCGTTGAGTAGCTTGGCCTAAAACCAGGCTGGTATTCTCAGATATCCATAGTTTCCATAGCTTATTATTGCTGATACGTGTATTGAGCCGTGTCTGCTGTAGCCTGTAGTATAAGAGTGAAGATTTTATAGCAAGCTTTTTAGAAGTATATACCTCGATAATTAGATAGTTTTAATAAATTTGCTTTTGTATGTATTGGAAAAAGTATAGATGAATTCTTTCTATATCTTCTTGAATATAAGACAAGGCCTATCGATCACCTCAATAGTGCTATTCTTATATAAGAATTCGGCTGGGATCCCATCCGAGCCAGCTGCTTTTACAATCTTTATTTCACTCAATGCTTGTGTGACCTCTTGTTGTATTATAATCGCATCCAACACACTATTATCAACACTGGGAGGTTCATCATGAAAGTTGAGTCTTTCTTGTAACGGGTTTGAAAAGGTCCTAAAATAAATGGCTAGAAGATTAGGGTTAAGGCTGTGGTGCATTCTAAGCTTTGTCATTCAATTTCTTTACCAGGTTCCAAAATTCTCTTACATTTCGGCTGTGGGCAAGTCACTTTCACCTTCAAAATATGTTCCATTTCGTGAACACAAAGCCTTGTATGCTCTCTGTTGGCTTGCAAATAAGGGCTTTTGAAAAAACCAAGCAAACGATAAGTGCCAAGCTTTTTAAAATTGGAGGTCAAACCATGGAGCCTTGCAGTCTTTCTGATTCTGTTGGGAAATAGAGATCTGATTCTACGAATACACACATACATTGGCTGGCGCAAGAAAACGTTGCCTATTGCTTTTTCCATAACCATCGCTTGTGAGAACCTACAATTTTCTGCCGATTTCGAACGCCTAATCGAGAAAGCGCTTTTCACGGCAATTGATTCACAATTGATTCCTCGCGAACTGCGATACCCGTGGAAAAATATTTTTGTATTTTTTTAGGATTTGAACTTCGAAAATCTCGCATGAAAGGCAGACATGCTAACCATTACGCCACGGGCACCATGAAACGCCGGCGCCGGCGGCGGGCGGCGTTCAAGACCTTGGGTTGTAAAGCAATTTTTTTTTTTGTTTGTATATAATTCAAAAATCTTCCTTGTTTCCCTCCAAAAGGTGTGTATGGTTCCCGTAGACTTCTCTTCGAATAACGAAAAATTCCTAAATCTGTTTGCTAATCCTTGAAGCTGACAACGCTTAAGCGACGTTCTTTGCTGCAGATTTTATTCGAGGATCATGCCAATCTTTATATTCACTTCCATGCATTCAATACATACCCGAACAATTGGTAGCTTCGCAGCAAGTAACAAAAACCTTGCTTCATTTTGAAAGCTTTTAGACAAGGACATCCAAATCAAGCTTTCGACTGTTAATGCCTCATTTCTCTGCTTAAAGTGGACAAATCCCCGTTTCTTTGGCAGTTCATGAGCCTTCTTACCCAAAAATTTTGTAATTTGTCAGCCTATTATATCGACATTGTTCGATGAGAATCATTAAAGGTGTGCGTCCTTGTGAGCAATCCATAGCAACACCACTCACAGACATAAAGTAGGCACATTTATTCTAGTCTTTTAATTCTTAAGTAGGCACACTATGAATGGTTAATTTACTCAAATTGCTTACAAAAGCCTGCTAAGTTTAATCCGTAAATCAATAGCTTTCAATTTTTCATATCATATTCAAATGTATACTCGTATAAGCCATTGCAAAGAATGGTTTTAAATAAATAAATTGCCAACTGGTGGAGCTTGTCTAAATGAAAAAATGTCAAAACAAACAGTAGACGTCCATTACACACAAAAAAGCCAGTTTTTGCAATGCAATGCGCCGGTATATCTCCATAAACGATATTTTCGTTGATGGCTTATGGGAAATAAAAAATAAAAGTAATTACCAATTTTTTTTTGCATTGGAGTCTTGTCGCAGAGTTACCGCACCCACGACGACTTCTCAGTGCTCGAACAAAGTATACCTATACAAGTTTAGCTGTGTTTTGTTTTAATGCGAAAGATTATGACTTTTTTGAATGGCAACACAAATGTTGGTAATTACTGGTTGTTTGAGTAAACATTTCCATGGATATGCGGTAAGAGAGCGAAAAAAGGCGTAAATGTCAGAAGAAGGTGTAGACAGGGTTTTTCGTAAATTGCGTAAAGACAAACAGACTAAAATTGTAAGAAATAAGCGGAAAATGGAAATTAAGAGCAAATCCAGTTCAAATTGCCAATGTGAGTTATGTCAAACATAATTTTTGATTTTTTAAAAGCTCTGTGTAAATTACTAGCATTTTACACATGCCCAGCGTATTGTAAATGGTCGCCTTCGCATGAGTGGTCGCATTGGTCCGCGGCTTATTCCACGAGTAGATTTATTAGTGTAAAGCAGGTAAGTGGGAGAACTGTGATATCTTCGCGATCAAAATACTTGTGGAGCCGTTAGAGAAGAAGAAGTTTAAAAGTTTTGCGGTGCTGTCAATTTCACAAAAGCTCCTAAAGGGCTATTAAATTCCAACAAATGTTTAATTTGTACAATTGTTGTTCCCGTGGAGTTGACATTTGTGCCTGTAACGTTTAAGTTCGAGATTTGAGCCCCAGAAGTATCCAATTGTTTTTCCTCGGGTATCTCCTCCAAAGGCAATTATACGCTGTCACTTTTGAGACACTTTATTATCCGTGTGCCGTTAGGTGTTAGGTGTAAGGTTCCACTGTTGCTCATACACCAGGAGATGTTCAAGTCTTGGGCTGCACTTGCACTGCGATAGCTTTTCACCGGAAGGTTCCTCGAGAGTAAGACTACCGTGAAAAAGTTTTCCAACCTGGTCGTCAAGGGATTGAGACTTGAGACCTGAGTAAAAATAATCAATTCGAAAAATTTTGCTATGCCACGGACGAGATTTAGAAAAAATTTAAAATGGCTGTACAGAGAGAGGCTGCCTAGCGATATTCGGTTGCCGAGGATGGGCAAAGTCTTTAAACCACCGCTGTAAGTCTTTGTTCTAACTCTCAATTAACTACCGGCAGGAAGTTAAAAGTAAAAATACGCCAGGTTTTGGCACATCCTGTTCTTCTTCTTCTTCCTTTATGGCGTTACGAGCATCGCGATCTCGAATGAACCAGAACTTTCTACTTCACCCTTGTTGTCTGGCAGTGGAGTTTGAAGCCTTGACCCCTGAAAGCGTATACAAACCTTCCGGTTTTATTTCTTCGTCATTGTGTCTGGACGTTGCCTTTTTGACAGGGTTCTCTGGATCTCCCCTTTGAACAATACGAACTGAGAAGATCGTGCTTCTACGCCTTGTTGCCTCGTTATTTCTGATGTCATAAGACGCATCTCCCACTGAGCTGCCGTACTCCAATAATTTTTTGTACATTGTCCAACATTGTGAATCATGTGTGAGTATTGTCTCCCCTTCGGCTAAGGGGGTATTTCTTTATGATAGAAAATGGCGGAGTTTACTCGTCACTTCATAGTACGTCCACCTTACTCTATGATTGATTTCGTCATTTCGAGTTGCTTAACTGTTATTCATAGGGCCTTAAAAAATTAATCTTTTCAGACTTGGGAAGCACATTCCTCTACAAATAAATGTCTCTTATAGACATGCCTACATCGGACAACACAAGTACTCAGTCATTTTTGGACTATTAAGGTTCCTACTACCTTCTTCCTCCAGGACATTTACCTTTTTTGTAGTTCTTATAACGCCCAAACTAAGATTTCTTTGACTGTGATGTCGGGTATTTCTATTGAGTTTGTTTCAACTTCTGGAAAGCACTCCAGGGGAAAATGTACCGTCACCATACTATTGCCACCTTTGCATAGTTTTGTTCTCAACTACAAGAAGCTGTTCTTGAGCGTCTTGAGGAACTTCGACTAACGAATCTCCTGAGCATTTCTTCTTCTCCTATTTTGAAGATTGTTTGCTCTTAATTCAAGTTGTTTGTCGTGTTTCTTGAATAGCTTTGTTTTCTCACTAGACGAAGCAGAAATTTATTCCAGCTCTTACTTACATGCAGTCTGTGCTCGTTGCTTGAAGTTGAGCGTACTTCTTCTTCACTTCTTTCTTGCAGCTTTTGAATTCTCTTTCAAAGGCTTTTCATCTCTATCATTTGAGTGAAAATTAGACCATGCTTTTAAGTTCACTTTATTCTTACTCATCACTGCTTTATCCTCATCATTCCGCCAACATGATTCTTAAGATTGTTGGTAGTGCCGCTTTGAGACGCATAGAAATGATTTCGCCGTATCCAAGCGAATTTGTTGCAGGCAATACGACATTCTTTGATGAAAAAGATTTCAGGAAAAGCCAGGGAATTGTGCGCAACGGAAATTAGCAACAAGGAAGAAATGATTTTTCAGCGATTTTTAGAGTCGAACCCCAATTTTTTCGACTAATCTGGAAGTGCTGTTTTGGTGGCATTTTTTACCAAACCGCCACAGGACAACAATATTTACTCTTTCGTCGTGTTTGACATTTTTCCCATCTGTCAGAAAAATACTTTTTTAAATCGGTCTAAAAAGAGTTGAGTCATAGACGGATTAACATTTGTTGTCCAAAATTAAAAAGTCACACAATTTTCGGCAGTACTTTTATACTACGAAAAGACTCGGTTTCGGATTGATTTTGTTTAGTAAACTTTGCTCAGTATTATAGCACGTAACACCACTTTTCGCTATATTAAGAAATAAATCTTCCAACTGCTGCTATAATCATGGTTTGTGTACTAACTAAGCTATACCAAGTTTCGTGTACAAGCTTACCATTCAATGATTCGTTCAGAAGATCAACGTATCGTTTTAAAATTAATGAGGGTATACGCCTAACTTAAGTTGATGCTGCTTATTTTCAAGATGAGTTATCAAAAGCCATATGCGAAACTCACTTGAGTTTCTTAAAAAGCCATATTGCCTCATGCGCCCTGAAGTTTTGCATTGCTTGCTTTTACGTTGGTGCTGGAGCCTGTAACACAAAGCTACAAGTCAACAGCTTTTTGTAGGATTATGTTCATTACACTTGTAGAAGATCAAGCAAACTTGTAGCTTTGTGTTACAGAAATTTTAAACACTTGCCAAAATTTACTTGTGTAACAAGTACTTTTAGTTTTGTGTTACAGGCTCCAGGTCGACTGATAAAAAGTCTTCGTACTTCTGGTTTTAGAAATTGCCTTTAACGTTTTATTCACTTCCACAGTTTGCGCCTTATTGACAGGGCTCTTCCTCCAAACTACGACTTTAATTTATTTGCCAGTATTTGGGTGCCCATCCTGCTTGCTACTTTCACCTGGAGGAGCATAGTAAAAGCCCTAAATTTATTATGGTGGGTTGAGACTAGACAGCTCAGGACACTGCGGTGTGCAGTTGCAAACTATTGCGAAAGTAAAGAAAAACCCTAAGTTTTAGTCTAGACTCAAACACGATGCACCGAGTTATCAACGAAACTCACCACAGTTTTCAAAAAACACTATGCGCTTCGGACACGAGTTGTATAGGATTCTCTTTCCAGTTCCACTTACATCTGATAAGCAATCTGCTTGTCGTAGTTCATTTGCCCATTGCTGTATGCAATTCCGGACTTTACTTCCTACAACGGTCAAGATTTTCATCGATCTGCTTTCAGCACCACCAACCAAATCAGCTGCTCTGATGCTCTGCTGCAAAACTCTTGAAACCGAATCAATAAAGCCCAAAACGGATCAAAGTAATTGCTTGAAAGCTTTCTAATTTAGAAATTGTTCAAAGACTCAGCACTTCGAATGTAAAATTTCTTTGAACCGTCAAGCAGTAAAATTAGCTTATCTTCTCATTGAGATAGATTATTGTTTCCTGAACTGAGACTACAGCAATCGTTTAATGGCATCTTTTAACGACGACAGCTAAAACAGATCGACTGCTGCCAAACGAAAGTTTGTTTTGTTTTTGTTGTTCTTAAATGAATTCCGAGACACCAAAGTGCAATGCGTTCCAGGGATAGATGACTAATTGAAGCAAAACAAATGTCATACATTGCCCTCGAAATCTCTTGCAATGAAGCAATCTCATTTCAAGTGATAGTTTTCCAACTGCAGGACTTCCAACCCTCCGCATCAGATCAGTCATTTCAGCATCTAGACTAGACAGACAGACAGACACACAAACAGTGATATGCATCTTGATGGCAAAGCGCAAAGCAATGGCATAGGCAATGGCAATAATGAATTGAAAATTGTTTATAGACTTTAGGAGGCATAGTCGATCCGATACTCCCCAATCAACATGTGGCCATAACGCAGCAGCGGGAAACACATCAATCATAGAGGAGGATACTTGATTCTACGTCAAGATGAGATAACAATTTGTCATCGTTGTTTGAAGCGCCACAATTTGACAAATGCCAAACGATAAACCGTTCGTTCGTCCATCCCAGACTCTGAATCTGGAAAGTATAGAAAGCTGATCCCCTCATCGATTTGGGGCTTCGTCTAGCGCACTGGATAACAGATTGAGATTTCCCGAACAATCATCTATTCGCTGGGTCTTCTTGGTGTTGCTGGTGGTGGTGATGCCCGCAGTGGATAAACCATGTAGCATACCTGCCTAACGGTTGGTGGTGTACTTTGGAGACCATTATGTGAATATGATGACGTTCCCTTTGCTGAGATTACATGGCGCAAACCCAATCTTTCGATACAAATCGTTGTGGCCTCTTGCACTTGACGTTTTTATTAAACACACAAAATTGGAATCCGATTCGTTGGTATTTGTTGAGACGAATAAGAAAAATTATTCTACTTGGCCTCATGTGGCAATCCATCATAGGCTGTTGGCAGCATTTAAGACCTAAATATGCACAAAGAGCTGCAAGCGAACAGAACAATCACAATAAATCTCTTTCGGTTTTGTGTGGCAAATCGATGTCTGGGAGGAGGGGAGGGGGTGTACTGGATTGATTTTGTTTCACGGGGTGTGGTGTGCAAAGAAAATCCAATGCAGACATACCGAATTAATTTCCCTTGGGAAGGAATGCGATCTCAGTTTGTTACTACAAGGGAACTGGGGACTGGTCCTGTTCTCGCAGTCTTGTAATTAATTCGTCATAAGTGATCGATTGATTTCAATTTGTTTAACAAATTTCATGGAATTATTTTGAATGGGTGTGATATTTCCGGCAGTAAGGGGGCGAAATAAATATGATATTTCTGTTAAATAGAGACATTTTAAATAATATTTCTACGACTCATGGAATTCCCTCTCCAGAGACCTGAGTGGTTCTTTGGGAATGGACAGGGGAAGAAGGTTAAGTGTCCAGCTAAGGCACCAAAGCATTTCAAGTCGCAGTGTACACCAAGGAAGGGTATTGAGTCCTCTACTCTTTATTACAGTCCTTGACTACCGATTGGAAGATAGAAAACAGAACTTTCAGGAACATCAACTATTCTTTGCTGGCGTTGAAGCCATCACTTAATATATGAGTAAAAGTCTTTTAAGATATAGGTAGATACCGTAAAAGTCCAAAAAACACCGAATCGAAACTTGGGTTACCGTTTGATGACCCAAAAATGCAGACATTTATTCCAATGGAAATGTCCTTTCCAAGTGTGAAGAGTTTAAATGTCAGGGATCTATGATCGATATATAAAGAAGCAACTTCTGATGATGACTTCAATCACCAACTAAGCGTATGGTAGATGAAGTGGCAAGAGAAATTCGCCACCTTTTAGGATCGAAAAATGCATACCCTAAACCGAAGGGAGAACTCTACAAGGCAATAGTGCATCAAGCACTCACATACGGTGTTGGAAAATGTATAATAAGCGTGAAAACAAGTTGACGGCATCTGAGAGGAAGCTGCTCCCTATGGCAGCTGGAGTAACAAGGCTTGATCGTTGTAGAACTGTAAACCTTCACCTCAAAAATACTATCTTGGAAAAAATTAAGCACGACCGGCTTAGTTGGTATTGTAATGTTTAAAAGAACTTCGTCAAAACGGCAATATCATACAACATCCAGACCCGATCGCGAAGGAGGAGAAGGAAAGACAGACCACTCCTGATATAGACAAATGCACCGAAATCTGCCTTTCGTTGGCTTCAGACATGGAACAATCTAAAATCGGAGGCTTGCCGACATATTCTGAGTCCAACGCGAGGTAATACACATGCGGATCACTAGTGTGCAGCAGTTAAGGGATAACTGTGTAATTTCCAGAAATGAAAAATAGGAAGAAAATTACCTCCTTGTTGCATTATTTCTCTTTTATATAATTCATAATTTCTCATAAGCTGGTTTATGCTTTCCCAAAAATTACATCTTTCTGGTACCAGTTTCTCTAGACGAACCCTTCTTTGGATGGTAATAAACTTTGGTATAAATTTTTCTTAGTATTGCTTCTTTAAAGTGTTAATTTAACGAAGTTGGAAGTTAAAATAAGGAAGTTGAAAAACTTTTTCCAGAAACTGCTTACGCTAGTCTTGAAGATCTGTTAGTTATCGTAAGGACTCTTCAGATACGCAAATCAGTAGGTTTTGATGGTATGAAAAATATTTTTCTTAAACAACTACCCAAAATCGGTTTAAAGTACCTTCTATTTATATGTAACAGCTGCATTAGGTTTCAATATTTTCCATTATTGTGGAAAGTAGCAAAAGTTGTACCAATTTTATAACTTGGAAACCAACCAAACGACATAAAGAACTACAGACCGATAAGTCTTTTGAGTTGCATAAGTAAGATTTTTGAACGGCTCATTAAGTCCAAATTATCAAAATTTATTGTTCAAAACAACATTTATCCTCCGCAGCAATTTGGATTTCGGGAACAACACAGCACAGTAAACCAAGTAAATCGAATAACAAAACAAGTTCGATCTAATTTCAACATTCAAAAGTCCACTGGCCTGATACTCTTAGACGTTCAGAAAGCATTTGATAGTGTTTGGCATAATGGCCTATTGAATAAAATGATAAATCTGAATTTTCCAAGATACCTTATCAAATTAGTTGAAAGTTTTTTGAAAAGTAGATTTTTTATTGTTTCTCTCAGCGGGAGCATGTCTGAAAAACTTTAGGTGCCTGCAGGAGTGCCTCAAGGATCGGTGTTAGGACCCATTCTTTATAACGTTTACACGAGTGACTTTCCTATTCCACCTAACTGCGAATCGGCTATTTATGCCGACGACACAGCCATTTTTTCATCTGATGTACTTAGTCTTAGTATAGAGACTAATCTACAGTCAGCACTTAATATTTTAGAAAACTATTACAATAAATGGAGGATTAAAATTAATGCCTCGAAAACACAGGCAATCTTTTTTACAAGAAAAAGAAAAATCTGCTTTATTCCTAGCAACAATTTAAAACTAAATGATGTGGAAATAGAATGGGGAACGTCAGTAAAACACCTGGGTATACACTTAGACAAAAACCTTACTTTTAATGAGCATATCATAAAACAATAACTAAAGTCAATAAAACAATAAAAATAATGTATATCCGCTAATTAATAGAAAATCTCTTCTGAGCAATGACAACAAACTAATAATCTATAAAGTAATTTTTCAATCTATTTTGCTTTATGGTTGTCCAGTATGGGGACAATGTGCAAAAACAAATATTCAAAAATTGCAAGTGTCTCAAAATAAGTTATTAAAAATGATGCTAGCACTTCCTTGGCACTTTTCAACATCGGAACTGCATACCCGCACCAAAATCGATCTCGTTTCAGATAGAATAAGCAAATTAAAAGAAAGATATCTTATTCGTTGCGTAGAAGTGTCTGATAACATTCTTATTGTAAACTTAACCAATTAAGGCGTTGTTAAATGTTTCGAATTGTATTAATGCTTCTATGTTCTATTTGTTTTCCAATCGTTTATTATCTACCTAATTTAAAATATAGTTTATAATTATTTAAAATTTCTTTTTTCTGCAATTCGTATTTATTCATCCTTATGTTCTTACCTATTTATTTGTTAATTTATTTATTTATTTACTTACATATGCACTACTCACACGTCGACTTATTTGTTTCATTGTTATTTGTTCAGTTTCTTCTTTTTGCACAAAAAAAATTTTTTTTTTGTATATTATAACATTTATAATTCAAATTCAATATTATACAAAATTTATCTGTTAAGAGTTAGTTAAAAAAAAATGTAATCTTATATATGCTTAGCATTAATGATTAATGAACGAAAAAAGCTAACATAGTCAAAATTAATTATGTACTTTTCTAAGTTTTCTCAATTAGGAGGTTTTCATGACCTTTCCTCCTCAAAAGTAAAATTTTGAACACTTATTCTGCAAATACAAAAATTGTGCATTCTTATAAAAATTTTCAGAAGCAAAGTAGATTTCTACTGTAACTCTGTTTAAACTGGGCGATAGCAAATATTTGTTGTAAAACACTTTTTAAAAAAGCTTTTTCAGCGATAAGGCAATTCTGCTTCCTTTCAGTTTCGCTTACATTCAGTTGCTTTTCTCTCACAGTTTTGCTCTAACTCCAATACGTTGAAGTCAATTTCTCTTGAGTCATTTTAATTTTCTTAAATTTTATTTTGGTAACAATTTCTAGGAATCTTTTGAATCATTTCTGTTGATAGCTGGTATCAGTTTACGTGGTATCACTATAACAGGTGGAGAAGCACCTGTGTGGCAACAAAACAGGAATGGGCAAAGCTAGATCATAAACGCAGGCAAGTTAAATCAAATCAAATAAATCAATTAAACATGACATTACGATGATAGAGAATACGAAAAAAGTGGGTCCTGCAATTCTGTCTGTCTGTATATGGATCTATAGCCTGAACCAATACACCGATTTTCTTCAAAGCTTGACTAACTGCAAGCTTTGAAGAAAATCGGTGTATTGGCCTGTGGAGCAGCCTACAGATGGATTTTTGGAATTGAGTCTCTAGGTATTGAAACAACGGTACCTGCCATACAACCATGATAATACTTATTTTTCTCTAAAACGACTCCAACAATTTCGATAAAATTCTCTGTGAAGTTTCTGTGTGTTTTTCTTATGTTATAAAAAATTTGTTGGAAAAAGCCTAAAAACGGTACCTCTCATAGTACCGTTTTTTTCAAAATCGACTTTCTTTTTTATGACTGACACGATCTTGACGAAATTTTGGAATTAAAAAGTCCTAAACTGTTAAAGAAAGACTGCATATCAATATTTAAAAAAGATTATTAGTTTTAAAAAAAATTGTTTTTTGAAAATAACTTCAAAACTATAACTTTGATTTTCTTAAAATTCTTTTGTCGAAACAACTTCTAACAAGATCTAAGACTGCATACTTGACTTTTAAAAAAGCTTTTCAAAAAAAGTAAAACATAAAAAACCGTTTTTTGAAAAAGCTGCTCCAACCATTTTGATTAAATTTCATGACATCATGCATATGTATGTATTTTGCTTGAAACCTTTGGAATATTTAATTTAATTTTTTCATTATTCTGCGTGATTTAATTAATTTTCATAATTAATGTGTAGTTGGCAACCCTGTACCACAAAATATATTATGAAGAGCGAATACCAAAACCTTTCACTCAGCCTTAAGATTTTGATATCGTATTTAGAACACAATCGCAAGTTCGTGCGACCCAGTCGTGCCCATTTTTGTCTGTTCTTTTGAGAACAAAATTTTAATAAAAAATGGCATGGCTGGTTCTGGCCAGTTCCTCTCAGTCATAGTTTGAAAAGTTTCCCCTGCTTTTATTGGTTGTTGGTATTGGTATCAGTCCTCCTTGAAGAATGCACTCGATGCATTTTACAATGCCTCGCGAAAGAAGTTATCCGTGGAAAACAGTTTTATGTTTCTAGGACTCTAAGCTCAAACTCCCACGTAAGACGTAACAGGCAGACATACCAATTACTACGCCACGTGCAAGAAATTGTGTAGGCTGTCTTGTTAAGTTATAAGTTCTATTGTTATGGGAATTTTATTTTATGAAAATTAAGGACACTGACTTTGGAATGAAAGCTTCACAAATAATTCAACAAACTCTGTGTAAACCTTATGCACTTCTTCTTATGGAAAGGCTTTTTTCAAATGAGCTCAATTAAACTCTTTCTTTTGAATGCATTTTCAAACTTTCTCACAGGTCCCAATAACATCAGCAAATGCCTGTGATATTTTTATTCTGGTTGATATCTCCTTCAAGTGTCACTTTTACATAATTGGCTCTCATTATCGACACGTGCGTGTCTAATTAAATCATTTTGTTCACATTATTCTGATTAGAATCTTGTATCAGACCGACAAACATTTTTCGAACAAGTTCCCGATCTCACAAACTAGAACTACCCACGCGTGTGATAGCTAACATCATCGACACTTAATCAGAATGAAGATATGCGCCAATCTGTGTAGCATTCAACTCCAGTTTATGTGACAGCAATGCTGATGATGATGTCTGTATAACTAATGATAATTTTTATCCCACAGATATGATTTCTATATTGCCATGTCCAACGTCACGCTCATCAGCATCATTTTTTTCCAAACCCAAGAGACAAAAGGGGAGGGACAATTTTACACGCATCCCAGTCCCAGGCGAAGGTTGCATCAACGTATGATTATGGTTATGGAACGGGTGCGACATCGTTCCTACGACCGGCATTCATTCTGATACGAAATTAGAACAAAATAAACTTAATTCGGACACAACAAACGTCATTTATTAAAACAGCATGTGTGTTTTTCCACGGAATGTTGTCTGAAGGTATCTTGCTGGCTGCAGCTCTCTGTTTGTAGTTTGTGGATGCAGAATGCGTTTTTGATGTCATACTCATTGCTCTGGGTCATGTTGGTTTTTGTTTAAGGATGAAAAGCGTTGCGAGTGTTCTAAGAATGCTACGAAGGGGATTATATTTAGAGCTCTGAGATGGATTGGGTTGAACTAACTGCCAGTTCGTATTTCACGGTAAAATGACGTATTACCTGTGGTCCATGGTTGTAGTCTTTCATAACTTCTATGGAAAATGTTTGATAAATTCACAAGTACTACTTGCTGAGAAACAGAGTTTCATTCTTTGTTATGAGATTGTTATTGTTGTGGAATTGAAGAAATATGATTCGAGTTCCAAAATACAAGTGCAATGATTGAAAGTGGAGGATATTGTTGAAGTTTATTAGGCACAGTGGCGTACCTAAGGGGGGGGGCAGGGGGGGGGGGCGGTCGCCCCGGGCGCAACGATATGGGGGCGACAAAATGAGCTCCGCTGTTCCTCAAAATTGAGAAGTAATACACAAAAAAAATTTCTCATACAAAATTTTTTTAATCACAATCAAATTGAGTTTTACATCTATGAAAAAGATGACGTTGACATTTTATATGAATTTTTGATGAAAAATTAAACTTCGATCTTATTTTCATACTCTCGAAACATTGAAACCTCAAACTTTTTCTTCATAACAATGAAAAAACTCAAAAGTTAACTTTTCTCGATTTCATTGCTGCAAATTCAATATCCTCGTAATCTAACATTGCAGCAGTTTCACTTTCGATTGAAAGAATTGCAAGGTTTGATAATCTACTTTGACTCATGGTTGATCTCAAGTAAAATTTGATCAATTTAAGTTTGCTGTATGATCTTTCACAAGAAGCAACTGAAACAGGTATGGTTAGTAAAATTTGCAAAGCTGTCGCTAATGTCTTGTAAGCTTCTTGTATCATTGATGAAATGTATAACAGAAGTTGTTCAGGCGAAAATCCTATTTCCTCTTCGTTTTTCTTCGCTCTTTTTAATAAAAGTAGGACGTCTTGAATATCATTGAACAAGTCTTCGGTGTCCAAGTCATCTGAATAAAACTCGGCAAGTTTCTTGCATTTTCCTTCTATTTTGAGAAGCTTATCTTTGTAAGAATCTCTGGGAAGTTGTATTATTTTTTCAAAATTACAAAGGAAACCAAAACGTTCATCGAGCTTCTTCAAATTTGTGAAACGTGTAGATATTTCCATTGAAAGTTTATCCAAAATTTCAATCAGAGATCGTCGCATTTCTTCTTCCGAATTCAATTCAGAATCTTCAGATATTTCAGAATTCTTTTGGCGGTGCTCAGTTTGTCTGTCAACATTTGCAATTGTCCAAGTACATAAGTGAAACTGATTCCTTTTTCTTGTAACCGTTTCTGAACTCTATCAAATGATTCGAGAATTTCTGCCCAAAAAAACAAAAGAGCGAAGAAATCAAATTATTCTATAGCATTGATAACCAACGTTGCCTCTTGTATGGTATCAATATTTTCTGTGACCGTATCTCGCAAGTTTTCCAGCGCTGAAGTGACTTCGTCCAATTGTGTTGATACTGGTCTCAAAGCTTCAGCTTCTGAGCTCCACATAGTTTCACAATGCCTTTTGACGTTGTTATACTCACGTATTTTTTGAGAACGTCCCATCTGTGGGTAGAAGAGGAGAAATAAGTGAAGAGACGCTGTATTGTTCCAAAAAATGTTACCGCTCGGACATTGACGTGGGCTGCGTGTACTCCTGCCAAATTGAGAGAATGATTATCACAAGGAACGAAAACAGCTTGTTCATTCAGGTCGCTGATTCTCTGCTGAACTCCTGTATGGATACCGATCATTGTTGGTGCATTGTCGTACGATTGACCTCTACAATCTTTCAGGATTAATTAATCTTCGTCCAGTTTGTTCGTAATAGCTTCAGTAACTCCTTTTGCTGTTTTGACTTTCAGATCAAAATCAATGATCAATCAATGAAGACTTCTCTGATTTTTACTGAATTTGGTTTAACTTCGACGAATCTGATAATTTGAGACATCTGTTCCTCATGTGCGGAATCCGGAGTTGAATCGAACATTAGACTGTAATATTTCGCATCTTTGCACTGAGAAATGAGAAACTTACGCACTTTGCTCCCCATCATAGTATGAGTTCGTTTTGAATTCTGGGAGAGAAATACGATAAGCATCCTGGTTGTGAAGAAATGTGTTCGAAGTGAGATTTCATGACAGGATCAAATTTGGCCAAATATCTCAGCAGACCCACAAAATTCCTAGGATTTAGATTATCGACTGACACGCGATGTCCTTTCAGAGGCAAATTTTGTTGTGCAAGCGTTTGAAAAGTTGCGATAATTCTTTCAAGTATATTCCTTCAATATTTTTCCTCTTCAGCAACTTGGCGTTGTAAATCATCATCGACACCTCCACCTTTATTCAGAGTTCGTTCTAATTCCTTCCATTCTAGGAAAGCTAAGCGGTGAGCAGGACTATTTTCATGATCTTGGACACGTGGATTTAATTTACGCCACGATGAAAACCCCAAAGCATTGGTAAAGTGACTCTGACTGCTCTGACAACTTTTTTGTGGGAATAAGATGCAACAAAAACAAAACAAAGCATTTTTGATCAGGGAAAAACACATCCACGTGCGAGCGATCCGTTCGCCATTTTTCAAAGTTTTCTCAAACCAAGTTTTGGTTAAAGATCGTCCAGTATCATCCTGTGGTATTTCCGCATTAATATTTTGAAGTTTGCTCGTGCCTTGCCCAACCATAAAATCGTGAAAAGATGAATCGATCTTAACAGGCCAAGTTCCCACATCTTGTGTAAAAGTAGCATTCACACCACTTGCGTTTGGACTCTTGTCATCTTCAGGATCACATCGATTGATATCATTTGCAGAAGCGCGCGCACGTTTTCAAATTCAAATCACCGGCAAAACACTCTTCATTTTTTCATTACACTCTTCATATTTTCATTACACTCTTTATATTTTCATTACACAATGTATCACAATGTTGTGGCCACGAGAAAATATCGGATCATTAAAAGCTATCTATAGTATTGATCGTTTTTATACCAAATATATCCGACCAAGTATTAGCGATTGGTCAGTAACCTAAGAATATGTACGCAAATTTGCGTGAATAATGAATAGATCATCAAAATTGTAAAAAAAATATCTGGAAAATTATGAGAGGACGTTATCTACGGAGTTTGTATGTATGAGGATCATATAAAACGAAAAGGGGGGAGGGGGGGGGGGGGGGGGCGGCAAATCATTTTTTGCCCCGGGCGCTAAATTTTCTAGGTACGCCACTGATTAGGCAATATCTATTCTTGACAAAATTATTTCATGTTTTTGAGCCTCTAACCACAAAACCTATAAAAAGTTCAAAGGTTATGCTCTGTGAAAATTTCATAAAGAAAAATTAATAAAATAACAGCCATTGGGAACAATTATTAGGTTCGATCGTCGAAGCGTTTTTTTGAAAAACATAAACTCGTCCTAAATTTGTCAAACTGAGTGTTTTTTGAGCTCTGGGTATGCCCTGGGTTTTCCCCCAACTCGCCCTAGATGTTTTCTGGGGCGAGGTTAGTTAATGAACAGGGCTGTCAAAAGGCATGTATTTTTGTTCAAATGACAGGGATGTGTGTTGTTTTTATAGTGTAATGCACACCCAACATTTAATACCAAATTCCTAATCGGAAACGTTCTACCGAAAACACAAGTGGCAACACTAATGTAAGTGTAGAAACATACCAGGAGGGAAAATGCTTGACAGGAGTGGAGAGTGGAGACCATGTGGAAATTACTGGGAAGTTCTAGATGTAATGTCATTCGATATAAATAGGCCGCCGAGGCAACCAGATATCAGTTTTGATTATAGAGTGATAATTAAGAGTGAGTTAATGTGATTACTGGTAGAGTTGAAATCGAATAAAGTATAGATACTGAATAAAAGTGGTAGAATTAAATTGAAAGGTAAAGTTTTATTATTGCGGACTAAGCGCACATTACATTGGTGTCAGAAGTGTAAATAAAACTTATTTGATAAAAAGAACGAGTTTGACTAGTAAAGTGCAAAAAAAAGAGTTAAATACAGTGAAATTGGGTAAGTTGTTAGAAGAGCTCAACTGCATTGAGCTTAAAAGTGACCTAGGTAAGCGAAATCTTTCTAGAGCGGGATCGAAAAATGAGCTCGTCCTGCGCTTGCACAATTATTTGGAACAGCAAGGGGAAGACGTTAACACTTTTGTTTTTGAAACAGAAGTGGAGGAAGAGAAAGTAAGTGAAAGTGTAGATTTTTCTAGTATGATGAAGCTTTTGTTAGAACAGCGAAACGAGCAAAAGAAGGAACAGCAGAATGTTCTCGAACAACTCGAAGCACAGCGAAATGAGCAAAAAAAGGAACAACAGAATATTCTCGAAAGACTTGAGGCGCAACAGTATGTTTTGAAAGGTCAGAAAAACATTCTAGAAGGCAAATTGGGCAACATTGAGAAAAACGTATGTGCCCTTGACGAACGCGTTGAAGGTGTGGAAAAACAGCTTTCTGTTGTAGAGAATCGTTTCGAAACCGTAGAAAGCCGATGTGATAAACAGTTCTCTGTTTTGACCAAGGAATTAGATCAGATCCGGAAAATCAAAATTCGAGAATCTGCTGGAGGGTTTTGCAAAGAAAAAGGAGATAAAACCACCATTAATTGATGGACAGTCTTCTTGGCCAGTCTACAAGAGACAATTTGAGGCAGCCGCGACAACAAATGGCTGGGATGACGAAGACAAGTACATAGCACTGACTCTTGCTCTTAGAGGACCAGCAGCTGAATTACTTCAAACTTTTCCAGCTGGTAAGAGCGGAGATTTCAGTTTCAGTTTGAAAGAAGTCTTCCGAGTGCAACTCAATAACAGAGTCCCGAAAAGGGGTGAAAGTCTACAGCAGCTCGAAGCAGACGTCGAAAGACTGGTGCACCTGGCATACCTACCCGGATGCTGGAGAAGAAATCATCAACCAGCTTGCTGTTGAGTCCTTCGTTCGTGCCATTTCCGATATACATCTTCAGAGGTCTGTGCGAACTGCTAGAACACGTACTCTTTCTGAAACTTTAGCATTCGCATTGACAATTGAAGCAGCAGAACAGGCTCATGGAGTACATCGACTTAGAAAAGCCATAGTCGAAGAATGCTCGTGCCAAAGAGCTGAAATACAAAAGAACCAGCGGAGCGGACTGGCAAGATGCTGGAACTGCAACAAGACCGGGCACTTACAACGTCAATGCCGACTACCACCAAATAAAACCGCTTGTCAACATTGTGGAAGCAAGAGATCCAACCCAGAGCAAGGTAACAACAACACCAATTTCAAGGGGACTAAGAGGCAAGTTAAAAGTAGTTCATTGTGACCGGCTGCATCGATATAGTGGCGAGGCTGCAGATGGAATTATTCGGGACGAACTAAGCGCACGTTACAATAGTTAAACATTTTTTGAGGACTGGAAAACTGTGGTTTTTTGACAGCTCATAGGGTTGTCAACATTGGGTAAAGTTCAACGAACGAACCTATTGTGACGCGTTTCAAAAAAAGTAGAGTTGCGGTGCTCCTCATAACTCGATACTCGATCATTCGAAATCGAAAAATTTAAATTATTTCGTTTGATAATTGTTTTTTTCCAGGTAACGCTGGTAGGTATTGTTAAATTAGTGGCAGTGTGCAATTTACTCTCGGAGTAAATGTTTCATGTTTCTTGGCTTCGAACCACGAAACTCTCATGTAACAGGAAGACATGCTCATCATTACGCCACTTGCACCACTGGAATTACACATCAAAATGAGAAGAAAAGTATGTAAGGTTCAAATCAATTTAGTCCTTGATATCTAGAAACCCAAAGACAAGAACGCTTACGATGGCTTCACTCGCGATCAGCTAGATGCAAATTGCATGGTTGTAGTAAAGGGTGTTTTCTTAGACATGTAGTTTTCAAGAAGAAATAAAGCGCATATAATTTAATGTTGTGGCCAAGAACTTAGCTTTATTATAAATTTAAGGGCTTGCATTTATGTTTTAAGAACTTTTAGCAACATTTGGGGCAATAACGCGCTCAATATTCTCTCCCAAGATGACAATCGCCTCGGGCTTGTTTACGTAGCTACAAGCTACTTCACATAAGCCCACAAAAGTGGTGTTGAATCGCACGGTTATGGAAGCCACGCCACAGGCCCTCGAAGCGATATGATGCGGTCACAAAAAGCGCACTCGTTTGACTGTATGACATGTAGCGCCATCTCGTTGAATTCTAAGGTAGACTATACACCACACAGTCACTTTTTGAGGATTTAATGTCGTCTCAATAACGGCTCGTGGATTATCATGACTCTAAATGCGACAACTTCGTTAGCGATGTACACATTAAAAAAAAAAAAGTGAGTTTCATCACTGAGCCAGATTTTTTTGAGAAAATCGGGATTGATCTCATGGCCATCTCGTTGGGCCCATTCACACGAATGTGCGAAATGCTTGATGGTCGTTCGGCTTCAATTCTTGTATGAGTTGGATTTTGTAATTCAGCAAAACTAGATCCTTCCACGAAATCTTTCATAAAGTGGCAAAGCTCCAACTGCTGTGCGCGATGGATGGCGGATCGACTCATTCGGGTGTTCTTTGGTACTTTGCTCCATAGCAGTCTTCGGTGCGCACTGTACGGCCAGCGGAAGCGTCTCTGAGGATGCACTTATCCACTATAGTAAACGTTGTGCGAAACTGATTCATGGTTGCTCCAATTACCGACTCTGCTGGGAGATTATATCGACCGAATATTGGCCACAGCGAGCGATATTGAAGGAAGTAATTGATACAAAGCATACCTAGAATAGAGAGAAAAGTGCCAAGCGTTCCCACTATTGGCAAGATTCGTCCTGTTGCTTCTTGTTGATATGCCTAAAGTTTTTAAAAGTCCTTGACAGTTACTATCGAGTTCTTCAATTGGAATTAATTACTTCACTTTATTATTGTGTTTTATGGTGCAATGTTTTTCTGCCAGTATCGTAATGATAACCGTGTCTGCCTGTTGTTCTTGGTTCGAAAACCCAGAAACATCAAGTGAAAAAATGTTTTTCCATTTCTCTGATAGTAACTTCATGCCATGAAAAGCGCTTTTTCGATTAGCCGTTCTGAACCGGCAAGAAACTGTGGGTCCCTTCCATTTCCTCACAAGGTATGGTTGAGAGAAATGCATTAAACCCAGGGCTTCCCGTTGGGTTCCGCCACTCTATCGATTTATAGTTGTTTCTCTTTGGTTTCCACTTAAAACAGATTTGCTAAAAGCTCAAATAGAAGCCCAATGTATAGCAAAGCATAAAGATAAACACAGTTTGAGTAAATTCAAAGCTTCGTATCGAAAACCATGGAGGTGCTTTAGAAACTTAAAAAAAAGTGGAAGTCTAATTAGAATCTTATTGGAATTACAAGACCACCAAAGAATTTTATTTGTTGAAAAAGTAATTTGCAGTAAAACGGCAACACTTTCAAGAATTCTTTCAAAGAGCAAAGAGCCTGTGTATTCATTGTCTTCAGCTTAACTAGGATTATATTTTGCATTTGTTCATAAGAAAATCTCGACATAATCTGTCCCTCCATTTGCGATTTGAAAAACCGATTTTTTTTAAAGAATTTTGTAAAATCCTAGGAGATTCATTACATAGGGTAAACGCACTAGTAGCCGGACAGTGTTAGTAGCCGGACACATTGACCTTTTTTTGCGATTAATAGATACATCACTCAAAAAAATCCACAAACAACAACAAACATGGGTCCTTCAATGTGTCTTATACATGCATGCAAAGTTTCAGGTACTCGAAATGCGTACTTTAGGAACTACGCATCATTTTATTGTTTAAGGTTTGAAGGTGCGGTCTCGTTGTCGATTTGTGTAAGAAAAAAATAGTGCGAACACTTTTTAGTAGAAAGCAATTGAACAAGTAATAATTAATTTATTGTCATGGAAAGACATTGGTTTCGTTGGAAATATGACTAACTAAAACAATTTGCAAAAAAAAACATAATTTAATAAAATCTTTGCCATTATTTGTGGTGTCCGGGAACTAACACCAAAATTGAATATGTTTTTCAGTACCCAGACATGCTGTCCGGGTACTAACACAGTGCGATTATCATGCATATTCAGTACCCGGACAGGGGTTGTTTCTTAAAATAATTGTGTATGGATACTGAAACAAAAGCGTTCGGATACTAGATCAGTCATTTTAAGAGACTTAATCATTGAGAGATTTGATCATTTTTAGAGACAAGCCCTGTATGGATACAAAAAATGTGCGCTTGTCTTATATTTTCAGTACGCAGACATGGCTTGTCTCTTAAAATGATTGTGTACGGGTACTGAAACAAAGGCATCCGGGTACTAGATTTTGATGTACGGGTACTAACGCAAATGGAACTTTTCTGAATTGTTATTTTATTAATTTTAACAATGATCTCTTTGCAATTTACTTGAACGCCATATTATTGAGAAATGTCTATATTCTTACAATCAATAAAAGTTTCCGTGGTAGCATTTATGGTAACAAAATGGTTTGAAGTCAAAGTTGAGAAAAAAGTTAAGTGTCCGGGTACTAGTGCGTTTACCCTACGTCCCCTTAATTTCACAAAGGCAGCCGGTCTGGCAGCCGTTGTGTCATAAATACGCATTCATTACAACTCCGAGCTACACTGGGGTTTCACAAATAACAGAAGCAATTCATTACGTGGATTGCCACATTCAAAAATTCAATTAATCATATGCAACCTCCATGATACTTAAGATGTTGACAAATGCCGCCAAGGCAAATATTATTTCTTGGCCTCTCGCCGTTCATAGCTACGTAGATGGGGCATCATCTCATCGCACACTCATTGTCACAGAAGAATAAATTGCTGATTGCGACTGGACAATGGTGCACTCGGATGACTTTAAATTTGAATCCTTGCGGCGATCTACAATTTCAGCCGAGCCGAATCCCATATACGCAACGCACCATTACCATCGAGCCAGGAATATATTATTCACTTGTGCAAATGCGAAGATGTAATCGCTGTTTGCAGCGATGGGTGGACAAATTTTAAATGGCAATGGAGGGCTCGGCTGGTCGGGTCAGGTAGATTAAAACAAGAATGGATTGTGCAGTTCCATTGTGTGGTCGAATGTATTCTCGATTACATGGCGTGTTAACATTTGAGCTATCTCCTTCCAAAGGACAGGTGGTTAAATTTGTTTGGGAAACACAGCGGCATTGGGTTTGAATGGATGTGAAAGAGATTGAACACCTTGATGCCAGTTAGGTTGTCCTGGAAACAGAAACTATACCTGTGTGAATGGTCTCGCAAACTAAGAATAAAAAAGCAGTGCGTAGATGAACAATGGCAACCCTGGCTTGGTATTTATGTTTCCAGAGGGAATTGCCTTCATCCGTTGGTTGTGTGACCTGAGAAAGCAGCTCAACGACCAACCTCTCCAGACAAAAAAAAATCACAAAAAAAACAGCTTCCGATCCTCGATCGTCTATGCAGCAAAGGAAGCACTGCTCAATGCTCATGACTCATCCATTCACTTCTTTCATCTTAATTCAGCATGCGAAATAAAAAACATGTTTCTGTGTAATGTTTCCGAACACAGCACTCATTTCGTGCACTCGAGACTTGTAAGACAATAGAAACGTATCTGCTATGCCCGGTACTACGTGTAATAACCCAAAACAGGAGTATGTTCTGGGCAATCGATTTAATTTCAGTGCCCTGCACCGCATGTAGCTAGACAAGTAACATTGCAATAACAAGTCATGAAAAATATGCAAATATGAAGAACCCAACAAACCAACAACTAGTCTCGGAGTCGAGGCTTCTGCTAAAACCGAATGGTCTATGAAGCCATTCGTTTGCAACATTAATTTTTGAGTTGCTTCTTTTATTAGCTACGACGACGGTCATAGGCATGGGCACCAGCACCATATAGCCATAGTTCGAATAGTCGCCGAATATAAAGATCCAACTGCACCAACCACGATTATTGTGACTCAATGGCTGGTACATACTTTGTTTGGATGCCTGCGCCCTGCCTGCATTGTGAGCCGTGCTCTTGCACGGATAGAAATGATCTAGGGCTTCTTTGTTCAACTGTATCGCATAATATGTAGATGCGGAGCAAGATGTTGAGGAAATATTTGTTTTTAATATTCAAATATGTGAAAATCGAATATAAATTACAATGGGGCTCCTAGTGCTATGGCTAATCTCGTTCGAATTGACCCCGAACTTAAAAGGAGTGCACGGTTTGCTTTACATAAACGGCGCCGGCGGGGATTGTAAAAGCCGAGGGGAAACGCTTTCATCGAAACATATACTCCAGTCGGTGGTGAATTGGCTTGGATTCCATTTTTTTTTTTTTGTCGGAAAACACGAATTTTTCTCATGATAGTTAAGACATTATATATACCACGAGACTTTCTTTGGGTTAGTTTTTAGAACAAAATTTTCTATTGTGTTCTACTCTGGTTGTTAGTAAAAAGGAGTGAGCAGGTATACAGGGTGACCAGAAGTCTAATTATTTTTCCACTGAGTACCTACTATTCTTAGGCAGATCTCTCAGAAAGAAAAGTTTAGCAACGCAACTTTAATCGGAAGCAAGAATGTTCCAGATTTTTTATTAACGTTATGGAACATGTGCTTATTTTATCTGCATCCAACGGAGGCATTGCATTGGCGGATATGTGCTCTTTACAGATATAATCGTTGATAAAAACTCTCACTAAGGTCCCTCTGGCAAACTAAGTGCTGGATTTGGTCATAAAACGATCTTGTTTCCAGATGCCTTGTGATCCAAACCAGGTTCAGTGAGTTCAGTCTTACGACCGCATCAAGTGAAGTCTTGCAATTCTGGATAGCTTGTTTGTAGGACACAAACTCTTCTTCTTGTTCAACCATTTTTGGCAAAGTAGTCATCGCTCTCCATACGAAAACATAAGCCCGACTATCAATCATCGGGGTTGGAACCTTCAGTGAAGATTCGATACGAATCTCTTTCTGGTTCATATTCACGTTTTAGTTTATATTTGCCGCAGACTGAGCCTTTCCTTAAGAATCGGAAAGTACTCCGATAGTAATTTCGCTGCCATGAAATGCGCTGTCTTGATTAGTCGTTCAGAATCGGCGAAAAACTGTAAGTCCCCTGCATTCCTCTCAACGTATGGTTGTGAGAAATAGGGCCCGGGGCACTTCGCTCTCTTGGAGCGCTCCATTTGTTAATTTTGGATTGAGGACCATCACATCTAACAGGATATTCATTAGACTAGAATCAAAAGACTTGTTGCTTTCGTGATTGCCAATACTCTAGTGCCAGTTGTGACAGAGATACCAGACAGATTTTTTTTTTTTTTTTTCAAAGGAAACGATTTTAAGAGAACATCGAATACATATCTTGTTCTTCTTGTCCTTCTTGATCTTGTTCTTGTTCTTGATCTTGATCTTGTTCTTCTTCTTGTTCTTGTTCTTTTTCTTGTTCTTGTTCTTGTTCTTGTTCTTGTTCTTGTTCTTGTTCTTGTTCTTGTTCTTGTTCTTGTTCTTGTTCTTGTTCTTGTTCTTGTTCTTGTTCTTGTTCTTGTTCTTGTTCTTGTTCTTGTTCTTGTTCTTGTTCTTGTTCTTGTTCTTGTTCTTGTTCTTGTTCTTGTTCTTGTTCTTGTTCTTGTTCTTGTTCTTGTTCTTGTTCTTGTTCTTGTTCTTGTTCTTGTTCTTGTTCTTGTTCTTGTTCTTGTTCTTGTTCTTGTTCTTGTTCTTGTTCTTGTTCTTGTTCTTGTTCTTGTTCTTGTTCTTGTTCTTGTTCTTGTTCTTGTTCTTGTTCTTGTTCTTGTTCTTGTTCTTGTTCTTGTTCTTGTTCTTGTTCTTGTTCTTGTTCTTGTTCTTGTTCTTGTTCTTGTTCTTGTTCTTGTTCTTGTTCTTCACCTTCTTGCCAATACCACGCAAAAGTTGGCACCCCCGAAGAAACAATTTTATACTTCTGGGACTCGAACAGCTCACTACGACGTAACAGGCAGTCATCCCAACAGATACAACGATCATTTCCTTGATGCTTTGGTGATAAATGCAACGGTCTATTTACAATTGGAACGTTTATGAACGTTATAAAAATGAATTTAACTTGAGCAATAGTTGTTGTGTGTTTTAAACACAGCAGATGAGGGTGATAAAGGCCCATTCCCATGCAATCTTTTTTTCTTATGTCAACCTTACGTGCAAACTCTGACGGTTAGTTGCATCTCAAGTAAATTACCGTAGAAAAAAAAACAGAAAAAGGTCTCACGTTAAACAAGAGAAGTGACTTAGTTAATGAATTCAAATGGCGAAAACGTGGAGTCGAAGATTCATTAGCGCAAATTACAGTAATTCGAATCTCATTGATGTCGAGATATACATAAAAACCCCATTTGACTCAATTATAGTCGATTTCAATGTTTCACTATCTTTCATTGTAGCGCATTAAACTGAGAGTCAGGTATTAATAATTTTGAACTTAAAAACTTCTTCAGAGGCTCATTAAAGTTCATTCTTAATTTGATATTTGTATTTACTGGTTTGTGAGAAGTTTTTTTTTTTTTGCTAAAGATTTTGTTACTCAATCATGAGGTGGAAATGTAACACATCAAAATAACGGTGGTAGCTTAACGCGTCCTACGAAAGTGTAGACGATTCTTGCGTTCCCAGGCTTTGAAAAGTTCGGCATCAAGGCCATCTGCACCTGCAGTCTTATTTGATTTAAGTTTGCATATGGCAAGCTTAACTAGGTCGGGAGGATGGCATTCTTGATCATCGTCCAAGCTGAATGGGGCAATCTGCCTGACAGCGGAATTTGTGTCCTCATCGCCGCTAAGGAGTCTGCAGAAATGATCTTTCCAGATCCTCAGTAGCGACTGTGACTCTATAACTATGTTTCCCTGCTGGTCTTTACAGGCTTGAGTTCGGGCTTTGCCACCCTGGCAGGATCTTTTTACCTTTTCGTAAAACTTCCAAAACTCGTTCCTGTCATGGCACCTCTCTATTTCCTCAAACGAGCGCTTCTCATGCTGCTTCTTTTTCTTTTTGAAAAGTCGGTGTTCTTCCCTTCTTTTCTCCTTGTAGATCTCGTTATACTGATTGTTCGCTTTTGTATCAGCATTTGTATTGCTTTTTGTTTGGCTGCATTTGTCTGCCTGCATTCTTCATTGAACCATGGGTTGCGTTTAGGGGGCTAAGTGAAAAACATCAAAGTCTGAGGTTCTGATGGGTTATTTGCATTGCTGCCACTGGTCTTCAATGCCTGATGCTGGCGGCATAGGATTCAAGGATAATTTAAGCGACACTCGATTGGAAAAGGCATTGGTAATCTCTTGCGATTGTAGCTTTCCGACGTCATATCTCTTCACAGCGTTAGTTCGTGTAGGTCGTGAACAAGATATCCTCATTCGTACCTTGGCTACAACAAGGTAGTGGTCCCTCGGAAAGTTCGGACATCTAGCACACTGGAAGAGTGCCTTGCGTCGATCGCAACATAGTCAATTTGGTTGACGGTTGATTAATCTGGGGATCGCCATGTTCCTTTATGAATTTTGAGATTCGGGAAGCGTGTACTACTTACATCAAGATTTAGCCCCGCAGCAAAATCGATTAGCCTTTTTCGGAGGTTTTGTCATGGAGACTATGCTTACCGATTGTATTTCCAAAGATGTTCTCCTTCCCTAGTTTTGCGTTAAAATCGCCAAGAACGATTTTCACGTCATGTCTAGGGCACTTCTCATATGTTTCTGCGAGGAGCTCGTAGAAATAGTCTTTGGAATTGTCGTCTTTCTCTTCTTGGGGGGCGTGGGCGCATATAAGGCTAATGTTGGCGAATTTAGCCCTGATGCGGATGGTCACTATACGCTCATTGACTGGATTTTGGCTAATCACCTTATCCCTGAGTCTTCCTCTAACGACAAATCCGCACCCAAATAAGCGCTGTTTCTGTTGTCTGTAGCATTTGCCATAGTAGATGTCGCAGTTTTTCTTCTTCTTTATGCCCGGTCCACTTTTCATAGACAATAATAAAAAATTTTGTGTAAATGACAGAAAAGCATTGAGTGACTTTTTTCTGTTCTAATCCTTAGCCTATGATACGATTCTAATGCACTCGAACTATGATTTTGGGGTGCCTATTGTGCAAACAGCCTTAATTATTGTTGGTTTTAAAGGAGTCACGGGCTGATGGTGTCTCAGCAGTGTTGCCCAACACTGCTTCCGCTTATAAGACTTCAATCCCAAAGCGAAGCTGTAATGTGTCAGTAGTTGTAGTAAGAAAAGTTTACCAGCTGACTGAACTCCTTCAGTTCAACATCCAACTTCCGCATTTCTTTCAGCTTAAGTCCAACTTCTGTGGTGCTGTTTAACTGCTGTTAATTTATTTTATCATAAATTTACCAACTCCAAAAAAAAAAAAAACCGACCACATAGACATTCGAAATGATTTAAAACTGTCATTTTAGTCGTTTGGTTCTTAACGACTTTTTGTTTTATGATTTTGTTGGAAAAGAGCGTTTTCATTTTGTTCTTTTTTTATTCTTGGATTTTTCTTTTTTCAATGGCAGCCCGGCCTTAAGATTGTGTTACTGATTATGCTGTTCAAGTATTCATGAATTTCTAAGCAGTAATTAAGTCATTCGAACCTCGGCAGTCACTTGGAGTTGTGACTTGTTAAAATATTCATCGGGATAATTAAAAAGACCCATAGTCAAGTCCGATGAGATTTTAATTTATTATGAGTGTCTGCATTTTGTTCATAACACAGGATTGGCAGAGAGGAAGGATGTGGGGTGTAGAAATACGAGGGTAAATTGGAATTGATTTAATTCAAATTTCACTGCTGCTCCGTTTGGTTGTGCAACCGTCAAATGAAGGCGCGGCAGTTAATATAGTGATAGTAGCTGAAGATAATGATAACTCTGTGCAAATAAAATTGAGGAGGTATATTTTCTCTTAAAAGACTGTGTTGTCGTTATTTTGTTTATTTTTTGTTTTGCTTTGTTTTGTTTTTAGTAAATCTGCAAACAATCTTTGGGTTTAATTAAAAATTTAATTGAACGAAATCTTTTCATCTCGTGGGTAAACATTGGAACGTCGCGTCGTTTGTTTTTGGCGCTTCAAGGCTGTAATAGTTTGTTTGTGTTATACGAGTGTACGAGTGTGTTTTGTGTTTATGCTCTTATCTGTAGGTATGTTGCGCTTTCAAGGTCTGTTTAGAACGCCGAGGGTATATTGAAAGTCGGGAGCAATGTTGGTAGACTCTTGTGTGTGACAAAATGTATCTCGAGAAATAAATGATCAATGATAAGTAGGCAGGTAGGGTGTACTCCGGTCTCACGGTAAATAAACAGCACTTGCTGCATGTTAATGTTTGATTTACATTTGAATTATTATGAGCGCCTACTTACGTACCTCCTCATTTCAAATATGCGCTGCTGTTGGACTATGCCAACTGTTGATACAACTAAATTTATTCAATCTTATGATAATATTTAGGTACTTTAATGAGACGAAAGTTTGGCTTCGATCCTAATTGGATTGAGTTCGTCATTGCGATACTGTGGAATAATATTGCTACACTGCTTACTTAGAGTTTGGTATGATAATTGCCATATTTCCATAGCGCTACTTATGAAATTACACTATGAAGTTGTTTGTTTAGTCTTCCTCCGGATTTTCTTAAAGGCATATTGTGCATTGAGGAGCTATACTCTACCTGAGCACTTCAGCGTAGCCATTAGAAATTTTCTTATATGGCTTGGAGTTTAAGCATCCACAATATTGGCGATAATCGCGACACCTGAAACCGGGAAAAAAACCTCTTGTAAGCGACATGAGGTAGTGCTAGCAATTACAAGAGGTTCTCATATAGAAAAAAACTATTTTCAGTGATGGATTGTCGGAATATTTGCGAAAAGAAATAAAGGGCCCGAATGAATATGCAAATGACAGTCTTTTTACTATTTGCGTATAGTTTAGCAGTACTGTTGTAGCGTCAGTTATCGAGCAATACGTGACTGAATTCAATCACTTGTGCGTACCAAATTTTTTTTTTTTTTTTTTGTCAGGATGAAATCTTCAAAAGACACTTGGCAGTATTCGACACCAAGTAGTGTGGGATTCTTACCTCACCAAAAACTCCTCGTAATCAGAACCAATCTGTGAACGATCGACAACAGAATTTACTTTCTCAATAATATAATCGCTTTAGGGGAAGCTTAAACTTTTAATGATTCCCATGACTTTTAGACCATTAGCTCGTGTGGCTTGGATTTTCTTAATCTCCGAACATTGCCATTTCATCCATTTCAGAGTTGATATGACTATGCAGTGGCTGATTGTGTGATACAGCATGTTTTCTTAGAACTTAACCAGTACATTTTTCTATACTTCAAGTTGAGCTCTTCCCTTTTCTTTTTGATATGCTCTTTCCATTTTAGCTTTGCATCCAAATTCATCCCAAGCTTAATTGTTGATGAATATTTGAACGTAGCTTAACTTTTTATTTGTAAAGTTTATATGTGCAGATTTAGCTTCATTGAGCTTCATACGCCATTTTTTGGTCCAATCACTAACGGTGTCGACGGCATTTTGCAATTTCTCAGCAGCCTTGACGACGCACTTACTGTATGCCAAAATTGCAGTATCATCTGCAAAAGTAGCCATAATGGTGTTGTTATCCACTGGAATATCCCTTGTATATAGCAAATACAGGGTAGGTCCTAGGACGCTTCCTTGGGGAACACCGGCTTGTATTTTACGTAAATAGGTCCCTTTGCAGTTTGTACTCTAGCGTCTAGCCCCTCATGCCATACCTTGTCGAATGCTTGAGCAACATCTAAAAATATAGCCGAACATACTTGTTTTTCTTCTAATGCTTTTTCAACTGCATCCGTTATTCTATGAACTTGGTCTATCGTGGAATGTTTATTTCTAAATCCAAACTGATGATTTGGGATTAGATTTCTTTCTTCTATGACTTTGCTTAGTCTTTTCAGTAGCAATTTTTCAAAGACTTTTGCCATTATTGGTATAAGCGATATTGGTCTGTAAGACGTCACTTCTGTTGGTGGCTTACCTTGCTTTGGTATAACAATTACTTCAGCAATTTTCCAATGATGTGGGACATATTGCGTCTTAAGACATGCATTTATTATGAATTAGAGTTTTATGAAGACTTTTGATGGCATTTCTTTCATAACCTGAGCAGTTATTAGATCGTACCCAGGTGATTTTTTGTTCGATAGTTGATTTCGACACATACTTTTTATTTCTTTGAGTGTGACAATTGGTATGTCAACTTCATCGACTTTATCAATAAACTGTAAGCTGTTTGCTGGGAATGGCTTAAAAACATTCGCAAGATGTTCTGCAAACAGATTAGCTTTTTCTTTCGGATTTCCGATCCACTTCCCGTCTAGAGACTTTATTGGCGGGTTTTGTAACTGCGGTCTTTCAGGCGCTTAGCTGCTTTCCAGAGCGAATAATCGGTTGAAGCATCAGTCGTTAAATTTTTCAAGAATCTACTTAATGAATCATTTTTAAATTCGTAGATTTGTTTTTTCAGTTCGTTGCTTAGCCGGTTAAACGCTGTTTTGTCGTCTGGAAATCTAGTATTTTGCCATTTTCTCTCGAGCTCTTCTCTTCTCCAATATCAACTCTCTTATCTCGACAGGGTATTTTGTTTCAGTTTGCTTCCTACTCGAGTAAGTTGGTGTACTTTCTTCTGCAGCTTGTTGAACATCGGCAATGAATTGTTCTACTTCAAGGTCGATTTGCTCTTTTGTTTCCAAAGGGGATCTGAGATTTATATAGCTTTCAAGCTTTTCTCTGAATTCACTCCAGTTTGTTTTATTATTTACAAGCTTAGGATTACTTTTTTCCATTATCTCTGATTCATTAAGTGATAAAATCATAAAATGATCTGATGATAAGTCATAATTACCTTCGACTTTTATATGGTTTCGTTTGATACTTTTAACTATAAAAAAGTCAACAAGGCCTGGTATTTTACTAGTATCCGATGGCCAGTAAGTTGGTGATCTGGATGAATAAAACTCGCAATTGTATTTGAGGCATGCTTTGTAAAGCCTTCTGCCTTTTGTTGTTATAAGTCTGGATCCCCAATGGGTGTGCTTAGCATTGAAGTCACCGCCAACAAGGAAGTTATGTCCTAGTAGATTTAGCAGTTCTGTATAATCATCTTCAGTCGGGGAACGCCTTGGCGGGCAGTATATTGATGCCAACTTGAAGTCTTTCTTTTTCATACCGATACTAATTCTTGTTACTTGCATATTTTCGTTTGTAAACATAGCTTCTTCGTGGTGTTTTAAGCTCTTTTTTATCAGGATTGCCGATCCACCTCTAGCCTTATCAGCTGGATGAGGAGCGTGGTAGCAAATATAGTTTGATATTAAATCATCAAGAACCAGTCCACTTGAGAAATGAGTTTCGGACACCAGACAAATATCTATGTGTTCGATGTTTAAGAAGATTTTTAATTCTGATAAATGGTGTAAAAGACCGTTTGCATTCCATGTTCCAATTTTTAGTGTTCTGTCCATCATGTTTTTTTTAAGAGCGACTTCTTCACTTAGCCGTTTGACGTTCAAATCCTGATTGTCAATTCTTTTAAGAATAAGTTCAAGAATTTCTTTAATGGAAGTTTCTTTATTCTTCGGCACGTTTTTAACAATCTGTGAATAGGATTTATTTTCGTCGCTTTTGCTTTTAACAGCTTCCTTCGGAGGTTCTTTCTTACCTTTATCTTCAGCTTCAGGAGTTCTTTTTGTGTTTGCTGAATTGCTAGGCTTTATTTCACCGGATGTCATTTTGCTTTTGGATTTTTGGAATTTTTTAGTACCAAATGACAGTCATTCTGGTGCGTGTTGCTCTATAGCTAATGAGGTAATGTGGTTATTTACTGTACAGACTACTAACAAAGTCTGACAGGGTGCTCTTCTTGACCAAATTAAACTGATGACTTTCAAAAATGAAACATCCACTAGCATCGCGAGGAATTGGCAAGTCCTGCGACAGTAATTTCACGAAAAACGCTGTCTCGATTAACCGGTTGGAATTGACAAAGGTATTGTAGGTCCCATCCATTCCTTCAGAAGGTGCTGATGGTGAGAAATGCTTCGGGGCTCCCCCTTTTTGTCGCCAACTAGTTTATTTTTTAATTTTATTTAACCGATGACACGGTTTAGATGGATGATTGTCACTTTTGTTGGAGCGGGTAGACTCCCCTGACACTGATGAGCTCCTCCGTTCCGTGACTCTATCAAAAAACTAAATCCAACGACTTTTTAGGTCCAGAATAGATTTATGGGTCGAAGATTCATTATTACTTGATGCAGCTTACTTCGAGGAGTATTTCAGTCCACTGAGCTCTGAGAGAGGTTTTTGGGCGGGTACTATTCCGGAAGGCTCTGACTGGTGCCCAGATGTTGCAACTTATAGTACTCGTTAATTGTGCTTACTATACCTCCACGCGGTAACCACTGGGCACTGGGATGCTTCGTTCGGAGCTGGCCTGCTAGACTAATAAGTGCGAGTGTTGACAAAGGAATGCCGAACAAAAGAATTGTGATCGACACTATAATGCCCTGCGAGTAATGACCGACTGCCCGAATATCAGTGAGCAGTGAGGGGTTGTGCGTGGGGTGAACGAACAACAGAACCACGGAAAAAACATATGGTTCCGAAACAACCAAACGCTTTGGATAACGATAATGATTTCAAAGTTGACGACCTAAGCAAACGCAAAAAGGACAAAGATTAAGACCTCCGGATTTGCAAGTGGAACGTAAGATCCCTTAACGGATTACAAGCAGCTGGAGAATTAGCGGACGCCCTGGACTGCTGCAAAGCAGACATTCTTGCCATCCATGAAGTGCGATGGAGTGGACAAGTGTGCGGCAATAAGGAAGAACTGCGACATCTACTATGGCGACTGCTAAAGACAACAGAAACGAGCAATGTAAGCATAGCCTCCATGACAAAACCTCCGAAAACGGACTGAGGCTGATCGCTTTTGCTGCGGGGCTAAATCTTGATATAAGTAGTACACGCTTCCCGAATCTCAAAATTCATAAAGGCACATGGCGATCCACAGATCAATCAACCGTCAACCAAATTGATCTTGTTGCAGACACTCTTGCAGTGTGATAGATATCCGAACTTTCCGAAGGGCCAACTTTGACTCGGACCACTACTACCTTGTTGTAGCCAAGGTACGAATGAGGATATCTTGTTCACGACTAGTGCGAACCAACGCTGTAAAGGGATATGACGTCGGAAAGCTACAATCGCAAGAGATTGCCAATGCCTTTTCCAATCGAGTGTCCCTTCAATTATCCTGGAATCCCATGCCGCCAGCATTAAGCATTGAAGACCAGTGGCAGCAATGCCAAGAAGCCATCAGAACCGCTGCCTCTGAGGTTCTGGGCTTCACTCGGCCACCAAAACGAAACCCATGGTTCGATGAAGAATGCAGGCAGGCAAATGCAGCCAAACAAAAAGCACGACAAATGCTGATGCAGAAACGAACAAGGGCTGCTTACGATCAGTATAACGAGATCTACAAGGAGAAAAGAAGGGAAGAACACCGACTTCTCAAAAAGAAAAAGAAGCAGCATGAGAAGCGCTCGTTTAAGGAAATAGAGAGGTGTCATGACAGGAACTTTTACGAAAAGGTAAAAAGATCCTGCCAGGGTGGCAAGCCCCGAACTCAAGCCTGTAAAGACCAGCAGGGAGACATAGTAGTAGAGTCACAATCGCTGCTGAGGATCTGGATAGATCACTTCTGCAAACTGCTTAACGGCGATGAAGACACAAATTCCGCTGTCAGGCAGATTGCCCCATTCAGCTTGGACGATGATCAAGAATGCCGTCCCCGACCTAGAGGAAGTTAAGCTTGCCATATGCAAACTTAAATCAAACAAGACTGCAGGTGCAGATGACCTTGATGCCGAACTCTTCAAGGCAGCTGGAGACCAGTTGGAAAGGACCATGCACCAGCCGATCTGCATGATATGGTCGGAAGAAAGCGCATGTCCGATGAATGGAACCTCAGTATCGTATGCCCGATCCTAAAGAAGGGAGACCCTCACAATTGCGCCAATTACAGAGGGATAAGCCTCCTTAACGTCGCTTATAAGATCTTGTCTGCTGTAATATGTGAACGTCTGATACCCCACGTCAACAACTTGATAGGTCCTTATCAATGTGGATTTAGATCAGAGAAGTCCACAATAGACCAAATTTTCACATTACGGCAGATCTTGGAAAAAACCCGAGAATATAATATCGATATTCACCATCTCTTTATCGATTTCAAGCAGCGTATGACAGTATTTACAGAGACGAGCTGTACAGAGCCATGTCTAGTTTCGGCATCCCTGCAAAACTCGTACGACTATGCAGGATGACTTTGGAGAATTCACGCTGCTCCGTCAAGGTCAATAAAGAACTCACCGAGACCTTTGATGTCGAAAAAGGCTTTAGGCAAGGCGACAAACTGTCATGCGATTTCTTCAACATCTTACTTGAAAAGATTGTAAGAAACTCAAACGTGAATACCAAAGAAAGAGTCTTTCGAAAGTCTGTACAATTATACTTGCCTGCGCAGACGATATTGACATAATGGAAAGAAGGAAGAGTGATGTCATAGGTGCTTTTGCGAGTATTGCAACAGAAGCGGCAAAAATGGGTTTGATGGTTAATGAAGGCAAAACAAAGTATATGCTGTCATCAAACAGGGACACAGAACTTCAACGAATTGGACAAAACTTCACAATAGACAGACATAACTTCGAGGTAGTACAGGACTTCGTCTACCTAGGATCCGCTGTAGACACGGACAACAACATCAGTGCGGAGATCAAACGGAGAATAACTCTTGTCAACCGTTGCTTCTTTGGGCTAAGAAGGCAATTGAGAAACAGTGTCTCTCTATATCGTGTTCTTTCCCGAGCCGTTGGATAATGAAATACGTAGTTGATGTTAACCTCTAATGATCTTGTGGGCTATAATCGGCTTAGATACAACAGATTTCCCGCTAGAATTCTTTGCATTCAGCGACAAACCGGGTACTGGTACACACCTCAAGTATTTGCATTCAACGCTAAAGCAAACAAAACATTCAATTCGTTCGTATAAATCTTTCGCTAACCTAACCTTCTAACGACAACAAGTATTTAATTAGGAACGCACTTCAAAAGCATAGCTAATACAAGTCCCAGCCCAGCCTCCGCCGATTATTATTATTTTTTTATTATTATTAGACACCATGTGGACGCGGTGCACGCGGTACATGAAGTGCATAACTTGCAAACACAACACACTCCATCCAATTTGCGTATAGAGAAGCTATACAGAAGTCACCAGACGACAGTTTTCTTCACGTTGTCATGTCACCTGCACTCGTTCTTCAACACACCACCAGCAGTGTCGCGAATCTAATCACCATTAGAGCCACTTTATTAGCCTCAAAGTTTATTTGCAAACATCGCTCGTTTTACTTGGCCAAGCATGAATACCATGCTGCGCGCATACTGAGCTGAGCATTGCTGTGCTGTGTTGTGCTGCCCCACCTGCTGCTGGCTGATGCTGTTATGCTAATTCCATGTCAGATGCACGCTGACACTTCATGTGCGTGTGGCGTTTGCAGTTGACATACACGTAAAAATTAAATGACTGCCTATCTACCGTAAGCTCGACTAATAAACTGATTTACAACATGATTGTGACACCATCAGTCATATTTGTAAAATTGCTCGTTGGAAGAACAAAATAGAAGAATTAAAACAGCTCATAATTCTTTATCATTTAGATGCATCATCCGAGGCACAGTTGATAGTGGTTGCGTTCTTGGTTCTTGCAGCAACGAAAATTATCCCAAAAAGTCGTTAAAAGTGTCATAAAAACATAAAAGTTAGTACTGCTGGGTCGTGGTGGTGTGGTGAGTGTGGGATAATATTGTCTGTCAGTTGAACCGGTAACTGCCGTCAGCGCTTTTCACAATTTGCACGTGTGAAACTTGCATTTGCATGTTGAATTTCAACTTAAGTTTTGAATATAAATTTTTAATTACGCAGTTTGAAAGGACTTAGGAGAATAAGTGCCTGGTTGGTTCAATCCTCGTCGTGCTTAGCACACTTTTTTGAAATGAGGTGATTCTATTTTAGAGCGGATGAAGTTAAGGCGTTTGTAGGTCGTAATTCATAATCGTCTACTGTTTGAGAAAATCGGTTGCTTTTCACACCTCAGTTCGTTGGGTTTTAGCGACAGCATGGCCGTGGAACAAAGACCGTAATCTTTTTTTTGGCAGTGGAAAGTTGAAAGGAAGATCAAATATTTTTTGAAAATCGTCGTTTATTTTTGAAGAGGTAAGAATGCCTCAATCCAAACCGCGGCAGAAATGCTCATGACGGAATTTTTGCCGTCGCGACAACTGCAAATGTTTGCAAAAGTTTCTAATAACTCCGTCTGGATCAGCTCAGGACACCTTCTTTAAAGTAGCTCTAACTGTACAATAAGATAAAGATGAAACCAACTCTATTCTCATGACTTTTTATGCAAAGTTACAAAAATGCAACTCACGATGCGATGTTGGAAACAAGAGATGCTTCCATGCAATTACATACTATAGCTGACCAAATTGCCAGACCAAATTGCCAAGCGCAAATTGTATATAAATTCAAGTAAAATAAATGTTCTTTTGATTTCGGCAACAACTGAATACCAGTCAACACTGATCTTTTAAATTTTGTTCTATTTTGTGTTATTGCTATCCCCCTACCAGTGGTAAGTTGGTATAAATACAAGGTTAAACATGATGTGTTCCTTCGCGTCAAATACTAGATGGACTGATAGTAACAACTGCCTTGCAACCAAAAAAAGTTTGGCCGTGTGTAGACTCAAAACACTCGAAGAGTTTGTTAGCCCTGAACCGCCTGTATCTAGGTTCTACCATAGGTGTTCTTACGGGACACTGTCTAATAGGGAGACACGCCAAAAGACTTGGTGTGCTTTCCAATGATTTCTGCAGAAGCTGCATGGACGAAGAAGAGGAAGAAACCGTTCAACACCTTCTTTGCTCATGCCCTGCACTACTTCATAGGAGGAAAACTCATCTCGGTGAATTCTTCTTCGATGATACTAGCGACTTAGCTTACATAGACCCTAAAAGTCTTTCGAAATACATTAAAAGTTCCACGTGGTTCGACTAGCAGGTGATTAACCGGCTAGTCCCGTAAAGGAAGATACATGGGTGATCAACTCGTTAATCTTACATCGGGTTTCTGAGATCAGAAGGTGATTAACTTGCTGATCTCTGTGGTATCACAATGGGCCCTTGCGGCCTAAGTGTGTCAGGCAATGTACTCATTGGCTGACAGCCACTTCCACCTAACCTAACCTAACCTCACTACAGATATATAAACAAAAGGCTTCTTGTAAATGCCCAGATATAGGCCTTACTTAACCAAAGCGAGGGTCAGGCGTCAGGCCTTGTCAACCGAAAAGAGTCGGTCCATTAGAACACCGTAATTAAATCGGAATGAGCGGTGTTAATGACAAGATGGGGGACCGTCCTGTACTACTGCGTGCTGTTGTCATGTGTTATTTGTTCTATGTAGTTTGTGTAGTTGGTCTTGTGGTGTATCAGTTGCTCGACGTTTTTCATTATTATGTCCTGTCTTAAACTCATCTGACTTGTTTTTTTTTTATTTATCACTCAATAATGTCAACCAAAATTTAATTAGGATTTGATCGCTTTGAAAAGATCCTAATTATCGGGTGATTTTTCATTGGTTTTATTGTTTAATTTAAGAGTTTCAGGAGTTGTTCGCTGTTAGGAATTACAATCTGCCATGAAAATCAGCTTGTTGGTGCTCCTTTCCCACCGATCTCATCAAGGCAATCTGCAGTTGTTTTATCTGATCTAAGCTTTATGGCAGGCCTTACTTCTGCTAGGTCAAGAGGGCGACAGTCTTGATCATCGTCCAAGTTGAATGGGGCATTCTTCTTCATTCTTTCCTAAAGCGGGCGCTTCTCATGCTGCTTCTTTTTCTTTTTGAGAATTTGGTGTTTTTCCCTTTGTTTCTCTTTGTGAATCTTTTTGTTCTGCTCAAATCAACATTAAATGTCAAAATTAAATTTTGTCCTACTTTTTATACTGCTGCATTCATCGAAAGATGGGTTTATTTTTGGGGGCCGAGTGAAACCCAGAAAATCAGAAGCATCGGTTCTAAGGGCTTTTTCGCATAGCTGTCACTGGTCTTCAGTGCTCAATGCTGGCGCCTGGCGGCATAGGATTCGACCATTCTTGAAAGTACAGTCGATTGAAAAAGGCATTGGCTATCTATCTCTTGCAGCTGTAGCTTTCCGACGTCATATCTCTTCACAAAGTTGGTTCGCGTGAGTCGTGAACAGGATATCCTCATTCGTACCTTGTCTACAAAACAAGTTAGTGGTCCGATTCGAAGTTGGCCGTAGACCCCTCGCAAAGAGTGTCTTGCGTCGTACGCAACATGGCCAATTTGGTTGTCGGTAGATTAATCTGGGGATCGCCATGTGCCTTTACGAATATGCAGATGCCGGAAGCGGAGTTGTAGACGATTGAAGCATTGCTTCCAAAATGTACATTTGAGGAAATATATTAAAAGTTTTTTAACTGTTGAAAAAACTACTAATCTTTCATTTATTAAGATTTAGCCACGTAACGCAGTCGATTAGCCTGAGTCCATTTTTGGAGGTTTTATCATGAAGGCTATGTTTATTGATTGTGTTTCCAAAGATGTCCTTATTCCCTTAGTTTTGCATTAAAATGGCCAAAAACGATTTTACGTCATGTCGAGGGCATTGCTCATATACGAGAACTTCTTCGGGGAGCTCATAGAAACATTCTTTGTATCTATAGTCTTTCTCATGTGTCTGATCGTGGGCGTTTATCAAACTATTGTTGGCGAATTTAGCCCTGACGCGTATTGTCTTATGATGGTCACTAACCAAGATTTTGGCTGATAACCCTATCCTTGAGTCCATACCTCCAACGGCAAATCAGCACCTAAATTTGCCATGCCCATTCCACCGCAGTTCTTATAAAAGTCTGTTTTGCAGCAGTCTAGGGCTTCTTCTGATTCTCAAGCTGGACGAAGTTCTTTAAGGCGTTTCCACGTGCAGATCCGAAAGGACTTAGACGATGTATGATTGATAAGGTGAGACTGCATTCAGTTGAAAATAGTTGTGAAGCTAGCAAAACAGAAAATACTTGATCGATCGATTGCGAAGGAAAATTCATCTCATTTGTGGTGACAGAGCCTGTGATAATACTAAGGTGGAGAGACGAAGTTTTTAATATCTCTCTCTATAATTTGTTTGTGGCCTCTTTTACAGTTAGATTTCCAAAGCAATAGTAAGGTCCATTAAAATAATAATTTTTTTTGGCAAAAATTTGCTTCATGCCTGTTCTGTTGTTTCATTCTGCCCACAATGAACTTCCTCAAATTTTTCACCAGAATTTCTGCACGAGAAGTTTCGATGGTTGTTGCCTACGTTTTGACATTTGAGAATGTCAAACTGCGTTGACATTTCTGTTCAAAAAGGTTTGTCAATCCATCATGAATCGTTTAACAAAACGTGGAAGCCCTGTAACTATGAGTAAGAAAACCAAGATAACCAAGATTATTTAACATTCTGCGAAGACAAGTTCACAAAAGATTCCCAGACTTGTGATGAAACCATCAGCTTTGTGCACTCCCAACACCCAAACCCAAAGATACATGGTTCTGCTAATTTGACCCCAAAATTTTAATAATAACAAATAGTTCCCAACAAAATGGTAGACACATTCAACAACATAGCTAAGCTAACAATACCTTCCCATTATCTATTAATCAATTACATCCAATTAAATAAGTCACATTGTTTTTCCCAAATTCATCATGGCTTAATGTCCATTGGGATACAACATAAATTTCAATAAAACACCAAAATGACCACTAAAAATGTTCAATAAGTGTCTAATGTTCACAAAGGTCGCTCAGCTACCACACTTTCCGAAACAAGTTATCTGAGACTCGTTAAAACACAAATGCATACATTATGCGTTTGTTAGCATATCCAACTTGAATATACCACCTAACCTAGTCACAGTGGGCAAACATAAACATATGCATATGCGGGTATAGAACAGACACATCGTTATAATTTCAATGGCCAACATTAATTTTGTAAATCAGAGTGCAATTTCATGCTTTAAGCCTACGCTGTGCTGTGCAGCATTGAATGTGACGTTATTTCCAGCTATTTACAGCTATTTTATGTTGGGACCTATAAAATGATTTTTAAATTTACAGGCCTTTGCACTCCGCGAAAAGGAAAAGAAAAACAAATCACTTAAGCATGACCATCAAACGGTGGACTCGTAAAACCAACTTGTGGAATAGAATATCGCTGGTTCGTAGAACCCTTCAAGGCAAAAACTCCCTCTCTGGTCAAAGATCCTAAATAAAAAGAATCTTTCCTTGGAGGGAAACATGCATTATGGCTTATGGGGGCCAATGAAACAAGATTTTATTATATCGAAATTAAAGAGAGAAAAAAAAGAAAACATCAAAGTTGTCCATGTTCCGGGTCAGCATTCCACGACCTGAGGATTATCCCCCATCCAGATTATGCATAAAAGTAAAAGTTTCTTTGTTCAGACAAAATAATCTCATTAGGCCCAACATTACGACTTGGATCTTTGAACCTCTCTGCCCCCCTTTAGAACACACTTTTCTTGTGTTTCTTAACGTATCTGGTAGTTACAACACGCCATTGGGGGGTTAAAACAATAAAGGTGAGCTTGTCACCAAATGACAACTCAATCTAGGTTCGTTTACCTACTAACATCGCTGCGTGTCCACTATAGATGGAGGGGGCCTTACAAAATTTCCATGTCTCCAGTGGGGCCTACGCTCATTAACAGGCGATGTTTTTCGATAACTGACATGAGAATACGTGTAACTTGATAAGGGTAACTATCGACAGTGTTTGTTTAACTCGAACAGCGTAGTATAGCTGCTACCTGCGCTGCGGCCGGCGTGCAAGCTTTAGATAGACGACAGCAAGACATTCAAGGAAAACATAAAATTTTCTATAACAAATTGAAGATTCGAGACTTTGTGACAATCGGACAAATCTGGTTTGCTATCGTTGCATTCGAGAGAGGTGAGAAATCGAAATCAAGATACGAAACTGCTGTACCAAAAAATGCAACAGCTAAATAGGCAAGAAGTGGCAAGGGTTATATCGAATGCATAGCCGCGTGTTGGCGTTGTTTAAGCTTTAAGGCATTCACTGAACCGCGACAGATTAATGGTTGGAATCTGAATTCAATACGGTTGCGATTAATCATCGCAATGCATGAAAGTGAGAATTAATGATTTGGAATCTCGAACCAATGACTTATTTCCTGGGCGAGATATACATTGTATCTTGTGCGGCGCGGCCGCGGCCGGCGCGGTGCGATGAAGAAATCTATTTCACAAAAACCAAATTCAATATTAATGTGCTTTTAAGTTGCCCACTCAGCTAAACATGTTGTGTGTATGAGGCTTTGAAGTGTGTGATTTGACCACGCAATTCGAACGTATGAGTATATAGTTGAAGATGTTCTTTGGTTGGTTGGAATGAATGAAAGGGATTTAGGACGGTTGTGCGTATGTTGGGAGTCGTTTTTGAAAGTGGAGGTGGGAGCCATTCAATGACGCTGTGTTTTAATTGACAATCAATCTTTAATGGGACTTTGATGATGGTACCGCAGTTTTCTTTGAGGCCGCTTATAATTGGGTGAGAGAAAGAGCGTGTGTGTTTTTTTGTGCTGTGATTTTAAAAAAGAAAGCTTCAGGCAAAGTATTCCAATAATTAGGGATTATGGCGGCATTTCGTGTATTGAACAGGAATTTTTCTTTTATTTATCGATACCCGAGTCGGTCATTTTTGCAGAGACTAGACGTAGATACGTCACCTACTACCACTAAAGGGCAATTCAGCAAAATGGCAATAGTGTGGTTTGTCGGCATCAGTGCCGACATTTAGCTAATTTCACTTTCCAGGGAGTGAGTGAGTAGAGTCACCTGCTGAAATGCTAAGCGAGTAATCTGACAGCCAATTGCACTAACTCACTCACTAAATTCCTTTAGCTTACCAAATCGATTTTCAAGGGGGCGTGGCTCACTTCGTTCATTCTCGGGAAAGTGAAACTAGCTAAATTTCAGCCGATGTTTTTTCACGTGGCATCAACTAAGTGAAGCTAATGAGGGTGTTGGGGTTGAAGCGCATGAAGCAATCAAACCAATTTTAGGTTCGTTGCTACTTACTTATTTAGAGGGGGTTCGGAATGAACCTGGGCCTCAACCAACATTTTTCGTCATCAATTTCGATTTCGGGCAAGCTCTCTCCAGTTTTGCACTCGAAGTCAGTTGAGGTCTTCCCCCCTTTTGATTTCTCCTTTCATTTCACGATTTACCTGCAATGTGCTTTCGAAAACCTGTCGAGCCGGAGCGTTGGTGTCCATTCGCTCTGCATGGCCCAGCCATCGTAGCCTCGTGATAGCGTACTCTTCTAGATATGCCCTGCCCATGTCTCGGTACAGCTCATCCAGTTCATACACTTCGTTGTTGGATTTCCTTCTTCACACATTGTCTTCATATCCCATATCCCGCAGATCATTCGGCATTCTTATTTTTCAAAACGACCAAGGGTCTCCTCATCCGCTTTCAATAAAGTCCACGCTTCCGCTCTGTAAAGCAGAACTGAGATGATAAAGGTCTTATAAAGGGTTACCTTGGTTTTTCTAGAGACGGTTTTGTTTCTCAATTGCCTTTTTAACCCAAAGAAGCAACGGTTGGCAAGAGTTATTCTCCGTTTGATCTCCGTACTGATGTTGTTTTCATATCCTAGACAAAGTCCTGTACCAACTACCTCGAAGTTATGTCTGTCTATTGTGACGTTTTGTTCAATTCGATCGTTCTTTGTCCTTGTTTGATGACAGCACATATTTCGTTTTGCCCTTATTAACTATCAAACCCATTTTTGCCACTTCTGTTTCAATACTCGCAAAAGCACCTATGGCATCACTCTTCCTTCTTTCCATTATGTCAATATCGTCTGCGCAGGCAAGTATAATTGTACAGACTTTCGAAAGACTGTTTCTTTGGTACTGACGTTTGAGTTTTGCACAATCTTTTCAAACATGATGTTAAAGAAATCGCATAACAGTTTGCCGCCTTGCCTAAAGCCTTTTTCGACATCAAAGGTCTCGGTGAGTTCTCTACTGACCTTGACGGAGTAGCGTTAATTCTCCAAAGTCATCCTGCGTAGTCGCATGAGTTTTGCAGGGATGTCAAAACTAGACATGGCTCTGTACAACTCTGTAAATACAGTCATATGCGGTTTTGAAATCGATTCACATATTACAGCAGACAAGATCTTATAAGCGACGTTAAGGAGGCTTATCCCTCTGTAATTGGCGCAATTGTGAGGGTCTCTCTTCTTTAGGATCGGGCATACGATACTGAGGTTCCATTCATCGGGCATGCTTTCTACCGACCATATCATGCAGATCAGCTGGTGCATGGTCCTTTCCAACTGGTCTCCAGCTGCCTTGAAGAGTTCGGCATCAAGGTCATCTGCACCTGCAGTCTTGTTTGATTTAAGTTTGCATATGGCAAGCTTAACTTCCTCTAGGTCGGGAGGACGGCATTCTTGATCATCGTCCAAGCTGAATGGGGCAATCTGCCTGACAGCGGAATTTGTGTCTTCATCGTCGTTAAGCAGTTTGCAGAAGTGATCTATCCAGATCCTCAGCAGCGACTGTGACTCTACTACTATGTCTCCCTGCTGGTCTTTACAGGCTTGAGTTCGGGGCTTGCCACCCTGGCAGGATCTTTTTACCTTTTCGTAAAAGTTCCTGTCATGACACCTCTCTATTTCCTCAAACGAGCGCTTCTCATGCTGCTTCTTTTTCTTTTTGAGAAGTCGGTGTTCTTCCCTTCTTTTCTCCTTGTAGATCTCGTTATACTGATCGTAAGCAGCCCTTGTTCGTTTTTGCATCAGCATTTGTCGTGCTTTTTGTTTGGCTGCATTTGCCTGCCTGCATTCTTCATCGAACCATGGGTTTCGTTTTGGTGGCCGAGTGAAACCCAGAAACTCAGAGGCAGCGGTTCTGATGGCTTATTGGCATTGCTGCCACTGGTCTTCAATGCTTAATGCTGGCGGCATGGGATTCCAGGATAATTGAAGGGACACTCGATTGGAAAAGGCATTGGCAATCTCTTGCGATTGTAGCTTTCCGACGTCATATCTCTTCACAGTGTTAGTTTGTGCAGGTCATGAACACGATATCCTCATTCGTACCTTGGCTACAACAAGGTAGTAGTGGTCCGAGTCAAAGTTGGCCCTTTGGAAAGTTCTGACATCTAGCACACTGGAAGAGTGCCTTCCGTCGATCGCAACATGGTCAATTTGGTTGACGGTTAATTGATCTGGGGATCGCCATGTACCTTTATGAATTTTGAGATGCGGGAAGCGTGTACTACTTACAACAAGATTTAGCCCCGTAGCAAAATCGATCAGCCTCAGTCCGTTTTCGGAGGTTTTGTCATGGAGACTAAATGCTTACCGATTGTATTTCCAAAAATGTCCTCCTTCCCTAGTTTTGGGTTAAAATCGCCAAGAACGATTTTCACGTCGTGTCTAGGGCACTGCTCATATGTTTCTTCGAGGAGCTCGTAGAAACAGTCTTTGGAATTGTCGTCTTTCTCTTCTGTGGGGGCGTGGGCGCATATTAGGTTAATATTGGTGAATTTAGCTCTGATGCGGATGGTCATTATACGCTCATTGACTGGATTTTGGCTAATCACCTTATCCCTGATTATCGTTATCCGAGGCTGTTAGTAGTTTCGGAACAAATTTTTTTTTTACGTGGTTGGGTAGTTTACCCTTCGCGCAACCCCCAACCTGGAGGGCCAGGTCCTTTTGGATCCCTTCGGACACAAAGGGCTGGAATATCCAGTGTCAGTACCCTGCTGCAGGGGTGTGAGTGCTGCCTCACCAGGAGCTCATCCGCCACCATCTCTATATCAATACCCTGTCCTAGTATTGAAAGACCTTTAAACCAAATAAGTTGGAGTAGCTCCTTCAGGGGTTTCTGCTTTTTTCATCCGCTGGGACATATACGCGAAAGCTCTCGTAGACCACTGAGATTCGTGCAGTCAGTCATTGTTCGCAGAGCAATTTAAAGTGTTGATCACAATTCTTTTGTTCCGCATTCCTTTGTCAACACTCGCACTTACTAGTTTAGCAGGTCAGCTCTGGACGGAGCATCCCAGGGCCCAGTGGATACCGCGAGGAGGTATAGTAAGCACAATTGACGTGTACTATGAGTTGCAGCATCTGGGCGCCGCCAAGTTGGCACCAGTCAGAGTCTACCCGAATAGTACACCGCCCATCTACAGTGATCTATCTATGGGAGGATAATCTCAGAAAATGCATCCGTTTTGGATGGACTAATAAATTTTTTTCCAATTTTCGTGTGAACAAAACATGTTCTCTTTTTATAGGGCTGACGATGACGTTTAGTCTGTTGTTTACCGCTTAGGTGATGATCTTATCAAGAGCTGCCTGAAGGAGTTCACAAAAAATTGTGGTGAATTTCCCCGAATTCGTGATGGCAATATCATTAGCACAGGCTACGAATAGCAGAGATAAAACTTCACCTTACGCGCCTACTACAAAAAGTTTTGACTTTTATGACCATTTGACCATTTCTGCTTTTATTATTTTTGTTTTGAGCCTGGAGTCGATCGAATTTGCGAGCATGGTTCAATATTTATTGAGCTTAGTGCCTGGCGAATAGTATTTAATGCAATCAACACTCTCTATGTCGAAGAAACCATAAATATTCCTTATATTGGATTGATTGTTCAATTGTTCCGATTTTTTTGGCGAAGTGCAGTCTCAATCGATTTGCCCTTTATAGAGGGTTTTCCAATTAAATTTATGAACGCACCCTTTCACTGATCATCAAACAGTCATTGTCAATTCATTCAATAAACTCGCATTATTTTCATCATGGTAAAGAACACGAACGAACCACGTCTGCTACTAACAAAAGTTTTCTATCCAAATTCGAAGGCAGTGACCGCAACTATCCAACAGAGGCAGAAATGTTTTTGCACGGGTATCGCCTTTTGCGAGAACTACGCGATTCCTGCGAAAATAAATTCATTGCCATGAAAAGTACCTTCTCGATCAGCCTTTCGGAACCTGCAGAAAATTATAGGTCCCCTCCATTCCCTCACAAGGTATGGTTGTGAGAAATGCGATAGGCCTCGAGGCTCCTCGCTCTGTTATTTATTTAATTTTCGACCGCAACTTAAAAAATGTTAACTCCAATTTTCGGTCGTAATTCTCACCCTAGGCAAATTTAGTGCAAGAATTTAAAATTTTATAATTTTGCTTTTGCTTTTGAGATTTTAACCAAAATGTTTGTTTTGTCTTTTCAGTGTGCAATTGCAATGGACATGCCCGACAATGCCGATTCAACATGGAACTTTTTAAGCTATCTGGTCGAGTCTCTGGAGGAGTGTGCTTAAATTGCCGCCACTCAACGACCGGCCGACACTGTCATTACTGCAAAGAGGGTTACTACCGTGACCCCTCTAAGCCGCTTAACCACCGAAAAGTTTGCAAACGTAAGTACACAACCACTTTGAATCCTTGTCAAGCCCACACCACCTAATTTCTTGACCCCCATATTGTGTAATCAATACTTACACCACTTCCCGCACAATTATATATAAGTAAATCAAAAAAGAAAATCATACAACCCCCTGCATTGTCCAATTGATTAACCTATACTACGTGTGTTGAAGCAATCTGTTTCCTCTCGTTCATTTTTTACTTTTTCTCCCATGCGATACATAAAAACTAACATGACTCCTTTTTTGTGTGTGAACTGTGAACGCGAAATGGCTGGCTCTTTCAGTTAGGCCAGACTTTTTATTTACACACGAACTGAATTTTCACTTCATTTGGAGCCGCATGGATGGATTGGATGTCGATATGTGTGGATTGGTTTATATACTTCGCAAATAATTGCCTGACACTCGATACATGTTCGCAACTTTTTTCTTCTCTTTTCCTTTTATTTTTTTTATGTTTTATTTTAGTGTTGCTCGTCGAACACGAACGGTGTTAATTAGAAAACATATTCAATGCATTCCTTAGATACTTAAGTTCACCCACTTTAATGCACGTAATGGTCGTGGTAATGCTTGACATTCCGCCTCGTTCACACTACACATTCAAAAGTGTAATTTGAAAATTCATTTAATCTTTTTTTGTTTTGAAATTCATTTCATTAGACATTTTATTAATTGTGGGATAGAGTGTAAAATTTAAATGGGAAATTCCTCTTGAGTAATGATGTCATCGAAAAAGCTGTGTTCGGAATAACTGATTACAAATTTGCTTGTTTAATTTTTGAAAATTTTAATTTTGAATTCTTTGTTTACATTTTGAAATTCTTCTGGAGGAACTTTATGATTTAACAAATAAAAAAGGCAATTAGTTTATGTCGAACCATCAATAAAATAACGAAATTGTTTAAGTTGAATTTTGAAATGTTTCTCTTTTCAAACGAAAACATAAGATTAGTTACCCTTGGTCCTAAAAATAGATTTATACTTTTGAAATTCAAGATGATGATGATAAAATGGTGAAATGCACTTTTTATGGTAAAATTTAAAAACATGAAAGGGTGCTTTGAAAATAATTAGCTAAGACCAATGTTAGTTGCAAGATGAAGCAACCAAAGTCACTTGGTCTCTATGTATTTGCAAAAACATCACAACAGTTAAGATGATTTGGTGGGTTGTGTATTGTGTTTATAAAGCTCGGCGCTGCCGAAAGTTTCAAACCAGGTGGATGAGTTTAAGTTCATCATGAAGGTTGATCCGCGAGTCATATAAAGGTTAATCTCTTTATTCCGAATGTATTATACGTTCGGGTAACGAAATAGTTGAACTAATTTGGAGAATATTAAAAACTAATTTTTAAAATGCCTAGACAGAGACACTTGGACCGAAATGAAGCATCGATCGCGGCTGCTGTACAGATTTTGTGCAAAAAGTTCTGAGTTCTGAACTTTACGAACAATGCACAGCAAACATCAAACATATCGTTTCTGTGATGAAACCCAACGACCGATGTCTTAAAATTTATTACTTATTTACTTACTTAGGTGGGCATTACAGTTCGGGGGAACCTGGGCCTCTATAACGACTTCGATTTCGGGCGAGCTCTCTCCAGTTTCGCACTCTAAGTCGGGCGCTCTACATGGCCCAACCATCGTAGCCTTGCGATGCGTACTCTTCTGGCTATGCCCATTCCGCGGTACAGCTCATACAGCTCGTTGTTGTATCTTCTTCTCCACACATACTGTATCTTCGCATACTGGACCATAGATCATTCGGAGAATATTTCTTTCGAAACGACCAAGGCTTTCCTCATCAGCTTTCGATAAGGTTCATGCTTCCGCGCCGTAAAGCAGGACTGGGATGATCAAGGTGTTACCAGGGTTACCTTGGTTTTTCTAGAGAGGGTTTTGTTTCTCAATTGCCATCTTAATCCAAAGAAGTAACGGTTAGCAAGAGTTATTCTCTGTTTGATCTCCGCACTGATGTTGTTTTCCGTGTATATGGCAGATCCTAGGTAGATGAAGTCCTGTACTACCTCGAAGTTATGTCTGTCTATTGTGACGTTTTGTTTAATTCGTTGATGTTCTGTGTCCTTGTTTGATGACAACATATACTTCATTTTACCCTCACTAACCTTCAGACCCATTTTTGCCGCTTCTGTTTCAATACTCGCAAAAGCACCTAAGTTAGGTTAGGTGGAAGTGGCTGTCAGTCAATGAGTACATTGCCTGACACACTTAGGCCGCATTGTGATACCACAGAGATCAGCAAGTTAATCACCTATTGATCTCAGAAACCCGATGTAAGATTAACGAATTGATCACCCATTTATCTTCCATTACGGGACTAGTCGGTTAATCACCCGCTAGTCGGAACTTTTATTGTATTTCGAAAGACTTTTAGGCTCTATGTAAGCTATGTCGCTAGTATCATCGAAGAAGAATTCACCGAGATGAGTTTTCCTCCTATGAAGTAGTGCTAGGCATGAGCAAAGAAGGTGTTGAACGGTTTCTTCCTTCGTCCATGCAGCTTCTGCAGAAATCAAAAGGCACCAAGTCTTTTGGCGTGTCTTCCTATTAGACAGTGTCCCGTAAGAACACCTATGGTAGAACCTAGATGCAGGTGGTTCAAGGCTAACCAACTCTTCGAGCGTTTTGAGTCTACACACGGCCAAAATTTTTTGGTCAAAACCACCTATGACATCACGCTTTTCTCTTCCCATAACGTCAATATCGTCTGCGTAGGCGAGTAATTGTACACACTTTTGAAAGATTGTTCCTCTGGTGTTGACGTTAGAGTTTCTTACAAACTTTTCAAGTATGATGTTGAAGAAATCGCATCGCAGTTTGTCGCCTTGTCGAAAGCCTTTTTCGACATCAAAGGTCTCGGACCTTGACGGAGCAGCGTGTATTCTCCAAAGTCATTCTGCGTAGTCCTACGAGTTTTGCAGGGATACCGAAACTAGACATTGCTCTGTACAGCTCGTCTCTGTAAACACTGTCATACGCGGCCTTGAAATCGATAAAGAGGTGGTGAATATCGATATTATGTTCTCGGGTTTTTTCCAAGATCTTCCGTAGTCTATAGGTCTATTGTGGACTTCTCTGGTCGAAAACCACAATGATAAGGACCTATCAAGTTGTTGACGTGGGGTTTTAAACGTTCACATATAAAGTTCCCTCTATAACTGGCGCAATTGTGAGAGTCTCCCTTCTTTAGATCGGGCGATACTGAGGTTCCATTCGTCATATAACATAAACATGTTGGGGACTTTAATTTACCTGACACTGAATGGGAGGTTCTTGAAGAGGATCACAAATTATTATCAGCAACGTTTACCTCTGAGGAAAGTATTATAGGGACGCTACAAAAGTAGAGCGACAGGGACAGCAAACGACGCCATAGTTCTTGCCGCTCTTTTGACATTTCACTTCAGTGTTCAGTAAGGTTTGCCATTTCACGATGGAAAGATATACGAGCCAATAATGAGTCAAAATTATTAAAATTTACTACCAAAATTCGGACGTAAAGAGCGCTACGGTCGTCATTATCGTCCTAGCAGGTCAACAATTGAACGTCTAGTGGAAAAATTTGAATCCACAGGCACTGTACAAAATGTTCCCGTGCCAGTGAGACAAAGAAGTGCCCTTAGTGTCGATAATATTGCTGCCGCTAAAGCTTCAGTTGCAGAAAGCCCAAATGTGTCTCTCACAAGTCGTTCCAAAGCGTTGGGCATCTTTGTAACGTCGCGTCGTTGTGGCGAATTTTGCGAAAAGATCTTGACCTACATCCTTACAAGATTAAATTGACGCAAGAACTGAAGCCGTTTGAACACCAGAACCCAATACTTTCGTTGACTCAACGAGTTCTTTAGCTTTAAATCAAGTATACCCGTTTACGACGGCAGCTGAACAAATTCGTGTGAAGAAACACTCAATCTGTTGCTCGATACACACTTTCCGGGTAGCTTACCCGTACTAACATGAAAATCTATTAAATTTGAATTTAGTTTTAAGATTTTTATCATACGCTTAAGATGATGCTCATTCATGCCATAATTAGTGGGGAAAGTGAAGTAACTCCAAGTTACGCAGTTGGTATGAGCCTCCACGATAGTTAAAACCTATATGCATGAGAGCAAGTCAGGAGCATCAATTTGTCCTGTTATAAGCTGGTGAAGAAAAACTTAACCATTATTTATTCGTCGATGCGAAAGCAGTTGCATCTGCAAAAGTTGAATACGGTGCTCATACGGAGGAAGGTCATAAGAATCAATCCAAGGAAGGCCTTTGAGAGCAAATCTAATAAATCTTCGCTGTATTCTTTCTATCCTTGAATTGTGGATTGCAACATAACACATAGTTGAGCTTCAGAGATCCGTCAATATAATTTTACCAGCTTTAGAAAATATATTAAGGGGCTGCTTAGAACTGTCTAACATTCCCGCTACTTGGTGGGGGAAGTGAAAGTAGTGTTTATTCCAAAAGCTGGACAATATTCCTTAACGAACCTTTAGGGATCTCCGACCTGTCACTAGAAAAATTGATTGATATCCACTTATGAAATACGTCTGACAAGTCACTCCTTTCTCAAGCCCAACACGCATATTGCAAGGGTAAATCAACTGAAACGGCTCTACACACGCTAGTCCGTACAATATAATACTCGCTGCAACATAAGGAGTTCAGTATACATAGTTGCTTTTCTAGACATAGAAGGCGCCTTTAACAACGTCAAAACATCTGCGATCTGCCGAGCACTTACAACTCTAAAGGCGGATCTCTCACTCGGTGAGTTGATTGAAAGACTCTTTGAAAGTCGAATCATAAGCTCAACACAGGGTGAGGCTTCTACCAAAAGAGGTGTAAGTAGAGGCACTCCGCAAGGTGGAGTCCTTTCTCCTCTTCTTTGGAATTCGGTGGTAAATGAACTACTGATAAACCTGCAGAGTTATTGCTTATGCAGACGATGTTACCATTGCAGTCACAGGAAAGCATCTTGGCACATTAAGAGAACTGCTTCAACTAGCTCTAAAAACAATCTTTGAAGTTGGAGCAATAAGTGTGGACTTGAAATAAATCCTCACAAGACTGAACTGGTACTCTTCTTCAGGAAATACAAAATTCCGCACATAGACAATCCTTTCATTAAAGGCATACAACTAACTTTCTCCAATGAGGCTTAATACTTGGGCCTAGTTTTAGATAGAAAGGTAAGTTGCAAGAGAAAAAAGCTACAGTAGCATTCTTTTCATGCAGAAAAGCCATAGGAAACAAGTGAGGTCTTCAAGCCCGCATCACACATTGTAATTCACATCTCGGTCAATAGACCTATCCTCACTTAAGGCGTTACAGTATAGTGGGCTGCACTGGATAAAGCAATTTATCGAGACAGTCTCAGCAAAGTTGGAAGTGCATATGTATGAGCGGTGCCCTACGCACCACTCCTTTAGCGGCACTAGAGTAAATGAACAGCTGTCAGTTCGGCTATTCGATTACAAGAAGTCTCGCAATTAACCCACAACAATATTGGTCACTCCGGTATTCTGAAAGAATTGGGAATCCCCAAACTAAAAACAGATTACACCACACCTAAACTCGAATTCCATCCACAACAGATTGGGAGGACCAACCATTCTTGGAAAACGAGAACGTCCATTTTTATACGAACGGGCCAAAAACAAATGAAGGAGTAGGTTATGGTGTCTATTCAGACGAAATCAAATTAAGCATCTAGCTTCGTCTTCCAGGTCCTTGTAGCGTGTTCCAAGCGGAGGTGACGGCAGTTAGCGAAGCTCTGACTTGGCTAAGAGAAAACATGATATCCAAAAAGGATATACTTATGTGTCTTCTCAGACAGCATGGTGGCCATCAAATCACTGGCGTCAATTCCTTCAACTCTATTCTAGCCCTTAACTGCTGATCATCTCTCAGGGAGATGTCAGAGCAATTTAACATTCACCTGTGCTGGGTGCAGTGGCATAGAGGCATTCCAGGAAAATGCAAAGCAGATGAACTCGCCAGAAACGGAACACTTCTGCCCTTCTCACCGAAAACGGAAATAATCGGCATACCAATCGCTACATACCAAATCTTTCTCAAGCAGGACGCATACAAGAAAACTAATCTGAGATGGTCAAGCAGTTTAACGTGTAACGCAACGAAACAAATGTGGCCCAAGCTCATTCGAACGGCTTGGTCTTTCAAAAAAAAACATAGTAGTGCGACGATAGGTGTCATTACATGACACTGCGTCTTATTGGAAGACATGCCGCAAGAATAGGAGTCGCTTCAAACGATTTTCTCAGAAGCTTTACGGATGAGGAGGAGAAGGAGGAGAGTACTCCCACCTTCTCTGTTCATGCCCCGCTTTAGCTCAAACGTAGAATACACCTAGGTTCGTGTTTCTTTAATGATCCTAGTGATATTAATCACATCGACGTCCTCCGTAAGCTTGAAATGGTTCCATTAGGATGAGGATACATAAAATCTATTTTGGTATCACAATGGGCCCAATGGGTCTAAATGTGTTAGCCGACAGTAGCTTTAACCATACCTAAACTATAGTAAGGTTTTTTGTTTTTACTGATGTCTTCAATAGCTTCTCCTTTGATTTAGAGAAAGATTACCTTTTCACAAAAATGTTCTTCTTATCTTTTAAGGACACGAATTTCAAAACTTTGTATACAAACATAAAAATCATTTCAGAATGTGCCCATTACAGTTGTAACACCAGCTGTGAATTGCTTAGTTTCAAATTCAAATAGAAAATTACAAACATTTGAATTCGTTCCAAGTAACTTACACCAAATAAAAGTCGAACCTCATTTCGATTCGCTAGTCCATTTAACTGCATTTGATTAAAGAAATAATTTTCCAACTCAATGAACATCACCATGACACCAGCCATAATTTTTAAATTCAAACTCGATTAGGATTACGTATACGAAACGAAACGAAAATTCCGCCAAACATAGTACCTTGCTGAATTAGCATAAGTCCCACCAATATACCATTTACCCCATACACATTCTTTACTCCGCTCCGCCAACGCCACAATCCCCTTCTTGCGTCCTTTTTGCAGAGCCCAAAAACAAATTTCTGGAAAATCCAGTCATTTGCATTGACTTTCATAAAGCCTTCCTTCCGGTGTGCGGTCGGCGTGACTTGGATGGAGGTAAAAAGGTAACCATGTTTACCCATAAATAAAACAAAAAAATTAGTCATGGCCCTGAGTCGTTGTCGACGCCCGCCAACGTCACCACCACCGCACACCGTCGAAGCAACTCAAAAACGTGTGGTAAGTGTAACGCTACACCATCTAAGTTGCAAAACTAATGTATTAGAGACCCCAGCTACCCTGGGCTTTGTAATTGAATCTAGAAGACGTTAACACAGATCCTTGCTTTCGAATACAAGGGGTTTGTATCGCCCTTCGGGTGGTTTTTGATGGATGCACTTCTAAATTAAATTTTACCCTTGTACAATCTGCTCTACGTACGTTCAACATGGAGCGACTTTACCATGACGAGACACAAGTATACTGCAGCAAATTTGTTAATCCCTCTCGCTGAATGCACGTGACTTTTTGGCCTTATTGGATACTGAAAATGGTAAGATTTGGGTGTCCTGGACGGCACAGGGCGTCTGTTTTTAGGTAAAAAAAAGAGAAAAAGAAACGATTTGACTTCTTGGACCGTAATGGGCTGGATAGGATTTCTGGAATTATAATCCTATTTCATTTTAATTACATTGCAATTTGGTCACGGTTGTGTAAGGAGCAGGAGCTCCGTCCGAGAGGCGTGTTGGAAGTTGAGAAGTGCACGACCAAAAGAAATTTATTGAAAAAGGAATTGACAAGAAAGGCTGGAAACGGAAAAATACTTCGTCTCAGTGCGTATGGTTTGAATTTTGGGTTTACCGATGCGATGCAGGCACCGGGGCACCCCCTATATAAATGCAGTGGGGTGCAGTTATCTGTTTTAAAGCAGAGGATTCTGAACAAATTTTGTAAAAATAACTTAATTAAAACCTATTATTCCCATACGTGTTTCGAATAATACTACTTTTGAAACAATGACACCTCCTTCGTCCTGCAATTGGATAAGAGTAGGTACTTGGGCCTCAATGGAAGGACACCTTGCGTCACGATTTTTTGGCCTATTAAACAGCATCTGTGTTGAAAAGGATTTTGAGCTACTAGACCAGTTATTGCAATTATCACAATGAAAGTGAGAATGAGAAAATCGTTTTTCATTTTCGACACTAAACAAGATTAAGTAACAGCACATGAAAGCTCTGAGTGCTTCGTTTTCAGTCTGAGTGGTGAAGATGTCGTGGCTTGTGGGACTTTGTTTATATTTATATAGGCATAGATGAGAAACGACACGAAGCTGAAATATTTTTTTAGGCCTAATGTTCTTATAGTTTTTATTGTTTACGAATGAACTTTCGATCCCAAAATTTTATTACGTCAAGTAATAAAGAGAAAAACCACCCTGTGATGATGTCCTCAGTATGTTCAAATTACATAGGCTTAAATAACAAAAAAAAAATATGGTGGCTTCACATAGAGGGGAGCCTCAAGACCAAACGTATTTTTTACAACCATACCTTGTGAGGAATAGGGGAGACCTACATTTTTTTTCGATTCCGAGTGGCTTGTCAAGAAAGCGTTTTTCATTGCAGTGAAATCATTATGAGGGAATAATTCTCCAACCAAGAAGTAACATCATGTTATCGTTAAATACCATGTATTGCAAGATCGATAGGTTCCTTGTGAATAACAGCAGTGGTGGATATGAAACCTAAATTGTTGGCCAAATTTATGAAATCTGGGATAAAAGTCAATATCACTGCAAAGTGATACTATGGGAGAAGGTGTCGGCTGGCAAACCCATCTAATGTGGACGAGGAAAAAAGGGATCAAATTTACCAATGCATTGAGTGCAGCACAAATTGTTTGGGACTAACTGCAACAAACAGGCTCAGATAGACCCAAATCGTCGCTAGTGGTTTCAAAAAGACACGATCAACAAGCCTAAGAAACATGGTGGTGGAGTGATGAAGCAGTGACATATAAGAAGAAAGTGAGAAACAAAGTAGAGTCACTTAGCTAGCTAGTAGCTCACTTCTTCTTCTTCGCAGAGAAGCGAAGAAGAAGAAGTGTGCGCAGCTCCAAGCAAAGGATCGGACGCTAGAAGAGTTTTCTTCTCCGACTGCTGATGCAAACCATCCTATTTTGTGAGTAGCATAACAACTTGAATAGATCGCGCAAAGTAAGTAACTAAATTAATATGGAGGAGCAACAGAGCGGGGAGCCCCGGGGTATAACGCATTTCTCACTATCTCGCCCTGTGAGGAAATGGAGGGGACCTACAATTTTCTGCCGATTCCGAGCAGCTTACCGAGAAAGTGCGTTGCATGGCAATGAATTTGCTATCGGAGGACCTGCTGATTCCTCGCGAAAGAAGATAGCGAAGAAAAAACCTTTTTGATTTCTGCTGGTATTCGAACAGCAAACCTCCCGCGTAGCTGGCAGACATGCTAATTATTATGCCACGGGCATAAAAGCATCAACCATCTTCAAAATAGCCACACAAAAAAGGTGTAATAATCGAAGATTGGATCTTCGCTGGTCATTAGCGATACTTATGAACAGATTTTCTTTTTGTGGATGACGACAAAATTCTGTATTGTTGCGAAAGTATTGAAATGACCTCTTGAACGAACAGTTTCCTGGACAATAATTTCCCGAATGTTACCCTAGCTTAACGGAAATACCAGATATCAGAATCCAAGGTGATGGGCCAGGGCCAGACGAAGTATCATATGAGTCTTTAAAAAAGAGGGGAAACATCAGTTTAAGGTGGGTCACGATTATCATCTCTAAGCTTATAGGAACTCATGGTCTATCTAAGCAATGGTGGCAAAGATAGCTTCTGTCAATATACGAAGGGTCGTACTGTTCGACCAAACTAATGCCCCATAATTTGAGAATTGTTGAACGGGCATTGAACGAAGAGCGAATCCACGAGTACTTGACTCGACGCATGGGACGACCTTTTAGAACGAAGTCGGTACCGTACTAGTTTTTTTTTTTTTATAATTAACGCGCACATCAAGGGGTTATGACGACTACCCTTATAATGTTATAAAAACACAGTGCGAGCATTTAGGAAAATAGGAGAGGATTTGAAAGGAGACATCGATGCACGTTGCTTTTGAATCTTTGTGAATCGTAAGGCTAATTACTTGAACTAACCGGATCCCAGACGAAAAGCAAAACGAAAAAAAAAAAACAGAATCCAGAGTAACTTTCTAAAAACTGACAATGGTAGCCATCTTCAGAAACCTAGGCTTCAAAATAATGACACCAGATTTGGATTCAGCGGATAACAAATCATCGAAAAAGCAATGGTTTTTTTTAATTAACATTTTTTTAAATCTTAAAACATATGCTCAAGGATAGCAAAAGCTAGATTTTTTCGATCTTGAATGCTAAATATCTCGAAGACGCGAGTTATTAGATAAACTTTGAGCTCATATTAAGATTCAGCAGGGCAAAACTCTGCTCAGATATCACACTATCACCATCTTGTTTATTGCTACACACAAAGCGAACATTTTTATAAACATTCAAACAGAGTTGTTTGAAGCCCCATTTTTTTTCATTGACACTTCAATAGAATCAGGAGTTGCAACCTCGTTGGTAATCTAAAAGCTTTAAGAAAGAAGGTAGGTACTACTTGACCAAAGAAGCCAAGGAAGCAAAGAAGGATAACTAACGGGTGTTTTTTCTAGAGGTATAGAACTTTAAGTTGGCAACACTTTTTGAACTGGCGTCCATTTTGTCAGCTGTCAACTGATTTATGTTTAGTTTGGTTTGGTATTTCAACATGAATAGACTGACGCTTGACCAACGCTTCCAAATTGTGCAAACTTATTTTGAAAATCATAGCCGTCGATCCCGATTTTCAAAAGCGAATTTGTTTAACGATAAAGCTCACTTTTGGTGAATAAACAAAATTGCGAATTTGAAATAATGATAATCCTCAAGAGTATGTTGAGACACCGTTACATCCAGAAAAACTGACTGCATGGTGTGCTTTATGGGCTGGTGGAATAATTGGTCCGTACTTCTTTAAAAACGATGCTGGCCAGAACGTTACAGTCAATGGTGACCGCTATAGAGCGATGATTACTGACTTTTTCGTTCATCAATTGAACAACCATGATGTGCAGGAGTTGTGGTTTTAACAAGACGGCGCAACATGTCACACAGCTCGTGCCACAACTGATTTATTGAAGGAAACGTTTGGTGACCGCATAGTTTTAAGTTTCGGATCCGTGAATTGGCCTCCGAGATCGTGCGATTTAACGCCGCTTGACTATTTTCTGTGAGGATATGTGAAGTCGCTAGTCTACGCCGATAAGCCCGAAGCGATTGACCACTTGGAGGACAATATTCGGCGCGTTATTGCCGATATACGGCTATACAAATGTTGGAAAAATCATCGAAAATTAGACCTCCAGATAAGACTACGACCGAGCGGTCATATGTCAGAAATCATATTTGAATTATAATGCCAGAAGATTGTCTTCCGAATGAAGTAAATTTCATATCAATAAAAAAATCGTCTTTGTTTTATTTCATTTCAAAGTTCTATACCTCTAAAAAAAACACCCTTTATAACTTTTTTCTTAGTTTGAACATTCTGTTGTAGCTAATAATTGTTTAGTGTTTTTGAAGCAAAATTGATATGATGGTCTAGAGTCTAGACTCTAGCCTCTTTGTTGAAAGCAGAGACTAAACGTATATAGAGAGTGTTCATTTTTAGACATGTGGTTTTCAAGAAGAAATAGAACGCATATAATTTAGTCTCATACCCAAAAATTTAGCTTTCTTAGCTCAAAAATTATTTCGGGAAAGTGGCTGAGAGGGCCAATTTTTGACCAATTTATACAGCATTTGGGACCGCAAATGTCAGCAATAACGCGCCGAATTTTCTCTTCCAAACAAAACTCAGCGGTATTCAACCGCCCGATCTTCGAGGTAACTCACAGGTTTAAGACTCGAAAATTTGTAAAAATCGTCATCAAGAGCGACTTCGTTTCGAGATAATTTACCAAAACCACATGCAGTGCCCAGTGACTTCAATTCTTACACAATAAAATGGCAACCACTAAAGGGACAAATGAAGAATGTAGATGGCAGGATGGCAATCAAAAGACTTAAAAACAGCAAAATGACTGCATTACTTGCAATGCAATCAATAGACTTCATGACTGCAAAGAATGTAAAAGGCTTTTAAAAGACTTCCAGGATTGCAACCAGTTAAAAAGTATTGCATTCTTTTGACTTCAAGTTTTCTGACTGCCCTAGACGATTGGTTTACTAAAGACTTCAATTTTACATTACCAAATGAATGCACTCTTTTACAGCTCTGGTCTATATATATAATGGTGCGGCATCCACTCTTCCACGACGAATTGACAAACCAAACAGCTGTCAAAAAAACCGATACCAAAAAAAGTATTGCCAGACTGAAAATAATACGCCTAAAAAACCTTACTTAAAATTTCTTTGCTTTGACTTAAGAAACAGACGTGTTCTTAAGAATGCTTTGTTTTTGTTTTGTTTTTTAAAATCAGATTGAAGTCCTAGGTCACAACGAATGGTTGTTTCATTGTTCCGTAAGCCATTAACGTGCAATTAATTCTGCTTGTATTTATTATTAAAACCAGCAAACTTGATTGGCATTGAGTGGCATGACACCTTTTCCAACTGCCCTTTTGTTTCAAAACCGAACTGAAATTGACTAATGTCCTGTCCAGGTGTATGTTAACGTGAGTATGTTTATTTTTGTAAATTTAATCTCTTAACAGTAAAATGCTTTTCACAAGAAAGCCAAAAATATTCCTCACCTTTTGTAAACACAATATTTCGAAGAAAACTGCGCATAAGGAAAGCTCCCATTACCACGGAAAACTGACTGCTGGCTAAGATCTTGTACTTTACGATCAAATAATTTTAACCAAAAGCAAAGCCAACCAATTGCACTTACTTGCTCACCGCAGCGAAAATAAATAAATTTACCTTTTTGCAGCCGAGTGCTCTGGATTTTCACATCCTCCACTGATTTTATTATTTTTAAATTTTTTTTTTTTTTTGTTTTTTATGGATAAGAAAATTGTAAACAGATTTATTACGTTTATATATGGCAATGGCTAGCGGCTGGTCGACTGGTCTGGTCGGGCATTAAAGCTCATGGTGTATACAAAATTGGTCCCTTGAAGTGGTTCACAATCACACAAAGTATTTTAGGTCACACATTTTGTTTGGGTTTTTGTTCATCGTGGTATGGTATTGTTTAATCCTTTCAATAACGAAAGATTTATTGAGTTAGTCTAAATAGAGCAACAAACAAGGGATACAGATACTGTTTTAGTTGGTTTGGTCATGACTGGACTTAAGGGTTGCACTCGGAGGAATGAGGGATCTGTCGAAGTGCTGACTGTTAGAGAGCTCTCGGTAGTTCTGTTGAGCGAGAAGCCCACGTGAAGTTTGGCCATCATCAAACTAAACAAAAAGAGAAATTATTCTTCGAAATGAACCAATGTGGTCATAATTATTAATGCCTTTTAGCGCAGCTCTGCTTTGTTATGATAATTTAGCAGGCTGTGTGATGATGGAAGCTTTCCAAATCAATTCGGCGAATGAGTAACTTGTATACAATTATATTGTGTATGCAACCGGCACATTCAAGTCGTTCCTTAATACCTCAAATAGCACAGAACGACTGCGGCTATTTATATCTGTTGCGTTTTCGGCGGGATATGTTTTGATTCAAACATATCTGGCGTTAACCATAAAGTAAAGGAGTTCTCTTTGGAATATTTCTATAAATTAATTTTTTATAGAATAATGAATGCACTTTTTTTAATTAAAAGAAAAAAGTGAAGTGGCAGTTTTGAACAATAACAATAGTATCTCTGTCATGTTGTAGGTACCAGTAAAATCAAATGTAGATATCCAAATTTAGTAGTTATTCAATTTATTATAATCATTTATTAGATAGATAGATAGATAGATAGATAGTTTTATTATTCATTCATACAAAAATTTTCAACTATAAATGCAATACATAATTTGTTGATATGAAATTAAATATGGACATTCGGTAACTATAAAAGTTAGTGTTGAATGACACGATTAAAAAAAATTAATTCAAATAAATATCTGATGTGGGGTGGCAACCAGTATAAAAGTATTAAAAAAAATATAAATTATTTTATTATAAATTATTTTAGTCTTTAATTTTTCTCATAAGTAAACTAAATGAAGTAGTTTGTCTTATAGATATCGGTAATTTATTGAAAAGTTTCGGAGCTGTCACTGTGAAAAAAAGGGAGAAGTGTGTACTTCGTGCAAATGGTACGTTAACAAGATGTGAGTTATTTATACGGAGATTGTAAAGCTGCGAGTTTCTAGACGGTTCTGCCCCTGCCTACAATGAAGTGGCTTTAGTGTTAGATTATTTAAACAATCTTTCTTCCTTAGATATAAATATTTAACTTTAATCTATCTTATATAGATTGGTCTCCTTCAATTGACTGTTCATTTCAGAAAGCTTCCTTGACATCCTCTCAACAAGAGCTTATCTTATTGGATTATCTAATTTCTACTGACTTACAACAAGTGAGCTGTATTAAAAACTTTTTAAATCGAAATCTCGATTTAGTCTTTACCTCTGACGCTGTTAGTACTGTCGTTCTTAAATCTAATTCCGGCATTACTAATGTAGATGACTATCACCCTCCTCTAGACATTTTCCTTGACCTAAGCGTTCATATTCATAGTTATAGTAATTCATATGACTGCTCGCATATATTTGACTATCGAAAGACTAACTTTCAAATGCTTTCTGATGAACTAAGTAGATCTAATATCAATAATATATCAGCTTTCACTAATATTGACGAAGCAGTTAGTTACTTTTATTTTATTCATTTTTTTTTCATTTTTAACTTCATTTTTATTAATTTGTATCTTATAACTAGTTAAGGCTAACAAAAATGATTAAATCTAGCTTATTTAATAAATCTACTAGCTTACTGACCCCAGGCGGGTGCTCTAAACTAAACATAAACTTAAGCTTACTTATGTATAATGCCTTTCGGCCTACATCTATCTAATATATATAATTAAGGATCTCTATATTATTACTTAGGAAAATTTATTTACGAAAAACCTAGTTTCTTGTGATTTTATTTTGATTTTTATTTAAAACTTAAAAATACCTTAACTAACTTAAAACTAATTAAAACTAGAACAGTCCCAGGGTTTTCTTTAATTTTTTCTTTTCTTCCCTTTCCCTCTTGTCGTTTTTCAATACCTTTGCAGAGCAAAGGCCAAGAAAAAAAAAAAAAAAAAAAAAAAAATTAAAATTATCATTATAACATGCACCATTTTCCTTTCATTTCATAAAGGAGAATGCATGTGTTCACCACTGCGACCACCCAACTACACCTATTCTTAAAAACTATGTAAGCTGGCCATTGGAGTGGATCACCAATTTCAAGCTTTTGAATGTTTATGTTGTTTTTCTGTCTTTCTTTTTTTAACTTATTAGTGCTGATTTTGATCAGTCAGCCACCAAAACTGAAGCTTTGATCGCTCTGCGTCTCGTTTGTCTCGATTTGATACTGCCCTACTATACCGCAGAATCTCTGTTTCGCCCCGCGAGGCAACGTCCCGATCGTAGAGGAGCCGCCGCTCCGAAGCCTTTCGGCTGACATGATATATCAGAGGCATTGCCGCCGTGTCTTGGATTAACCCTAAACTATCTAAATAGAGAAATGCATCTGGTGGTATGAATCCACTTCGAAGCGTTCTTTCGTAGTAGGAATTATTAGGGAAAAAAGCACCGGATATCAGGCTATTTGTTGAAGTCATTGCCCTTGCAACGTGACCGCGGATCATCTTAATAATAAAATTATCAACTCTGTTTATATTGGCCCCGTTGTATAGGGCCTCGTTGGGATAGTATTTCTTGTACTCCGACTCTGGTGTTCTGTGCATTCCAAGGCATGCCCTCAGACATTGTCTCTCAAACACCCGAATCTTTTCCATTTGAGATGGGGCAACGTTGAACCATACGGGACACCCATAGACAAGCATTGGCCTAACAAGGGCCATGTAGCAAATCACCTTCACTCTACTGTCAAGCTGGCTGCTGTAAAACAACCGTCTTGTCAGCGCAAAAGCCCCTCTAGCTCTGGCAAGCGCAGCATCCATATTTTTGTTAAAATACAGATACTGGTCCAGCCATATGCCCAGGTATTTGACTACTACTTTGCTTGGCAGTGGGTGCCCATACAGATCCACGATACCCAGCTTACGCCAGTTCTTTCTTGTATCCCTAGAAGCCATATTCAGCGGAGTTCTAAACAGAATTGTTTCTGATTTAAGAACGTTGATTTTTAACTTCCAGTCATCGCAGTACCGCTGTATTTTATCAAAATCACGTTGCAAAAGACTATTGATAACTTCAATTTTAGAACCTGTTCTGTACGCGATGAGGTCGTCCGCGTACGCTATAGCATGGCTGAGAGAACCAATGAGATCGCTTGTGTAAATATTAAAAAGAATTGGTGAATTCACCGCTCCCTGTTGCAAACCGTTTTTAATATCAAAGGTTCTAGTAGAAATCAAGTTGCCACTTTTGACAATAAACTTTCTAATATTAAGCATATCAAAGATAATATACAATAGTGGTTTACTTATGCAAAGTCTGCTCAACTTAAGGAAAAGGCCTTCTAGCCACACGGTGTCAAAAGCCTTCTCCAAATCAATCAGACAAGCACCCGTGCATTGGTTTTTGGATTTGTTCCATTGGATATCAGATACTAGCTTGGAAGCGGCATGAATAGTTTCATGTCCTGCCTTAAAACCGTACTGATTTTCCGGTATGATATTTTTGTCCTCAGCCCAGGAAGACAGAGCTTTATTGACTATTTTCTCGAAAACTTTGCTGATACTCGGTAGAAGACTAATTGACCTGAGATTCGCCGGATTGGAGCTATCTTTCCCTTTTTTCGGGAGAGGATGGACCACCGCTGTTTTCCAACGCACTGGATAGTAAGCATTATTCAGGGTATTGTTGAACAGGATGGTGAATATGTTCACTGCTTCTAAAGGAAGATGTCGTAAGACAATGTTTGGAATACCATCGATTCCTGCTGATTTCTTTTTCTTTATCATGTCGAAGATACTCAGTAGATCCGCTGTCGAAACGAATAGGGAATTGTTTCCGTTTTGTTCAGCGATGACTGCGTTTGCACGTCTTTCTTCATCAAACCTTGTAAAACCAATGTTCTCAGATCGCCAAATCGCAATATCGTTCCGCAGGCAGCTATGGTTTTGGTAGGCCCTGTTTTCAAGATCGTGGTTGCGGCGAATATTCACATTCACCTTGTACACTCTCTCAAACACAGCGCCAACCGCTTCCACTTTCTCCTGAGGATCCTCGACAACGAAGAGGTTATCATTCAAAACAGCATTATCTGGATCTATACCCACAGTTCGTAACATGTCCTCGTTTTCTATTGTCCTTGGTAGTTTAAGACACTGAAGGTTATTCTGATCCCTTCTTCTGAATATTTTATTTATTTGTGGGAACATACTTGGGTTGTTGGATTTTACAGCTCGAATTTTATTATTCCAAAACGAGTTCACAGATTTTCTAAAATTTTCCTTAATTAACTGGTTTATGTTCTTGATCAAAGACTTCAGTGTCCTAATTTCCAAATCTGTTCTGTCGGTAAATTGTCTGTACAAAAGTTTGAGCCTTGTCAAAAGCCTACTTTTATGTCTGTAGAGAGCGTCAACTGTCGCGTTCCTGTACATGTTTGTTTCGTCTCGTTCTCTATACTTTGGAATCGTACTCTCCATTGTTTCCTTTATTGCATCTTCCATGCTTTGGAGACTTTCATCGATCTCGTGATTCGATAGATTCCTGTTGCTAGGAGGATCAATGTTATTCAAACTTATCTTACTTGCTAGGGCTCTAGAGAAACGAGGCCAGCGCATCTTACTATAGTTGTAAGAGTACGAAGAAATATACTCTTCCAATTCTGTAATGTCGTTCGTTAATTGAATAACGGCTGTGAAGCCGCAGTGATCACTATCATAATCAACTGTCGTTAGGCAATTTATAGTTTGTTCTTGGTTTCTGTCAGTCAGTCTAAGTCTCGCGTCGATGAGTAATAGATCCAGATATGCATTACTTCTTGGAAATGACGGCCTGTCAGTAGCCAACAAGTCGACTTTATACTCCACATTGTGCTGACCCAACCAATTAAATAGTTGGTTTCCCCTAGAGTTTGTTATTTGATTTCTCCAACTTTGATGCCTGGCGTTCCAATCCCCTGCCATAAAAAAATAGTTTTCTTCCGAGTCCAGCCTTAGGCATCGAAAAAGAGTTTCAAGCTCTGCAATAAATCTAGACTGAGGTCCTTCAGGTGCATATATAGCAATTGCGTACAATCTCTTTCCATGTTGGAGAGGAATGCAAACAATACAAGCTTCCAACACAGTAAACCTGCGCACCTCACCACTATATATTACCCTGTGTTCAATGCCCTTTCGTAAGAAGATTGCAACCCCACCCCCTTGTGTTGAATTGGGCCGGTCTCTTCTCACGATATTGTAATTTTTATGAGTCAGTTTGTGCTTCTGATTTAGCTTAGTTTCGCTAACCAAAAGCACATGGGGACTGTGTTCTTTCAAAAAAATAAACAGATTGTTTCTTCGTTCGATTCTTATCAGCGAGTTTACGTTCACCGCACAGATCTTGAATGGTCTCTCGGCCGAAGCGCCCGTACTAACCTAATTGCGCCAAGCCAGGCACTACGTCGTAGATTAAATCTACTCTGCGTGCTTGCTCCCTTATATCTTTTGCTAAGCCGTCTAACTGGCTTTGAATTGCCAGAAGTACAGACATCAAATTAGCATCCGTTGCGGTAGCCTTAGGCATTGACGCCTGTGCAGGTACCTTTGGCGGAGCTTGTACCGTGGTTCTCTTTCCAGCCGCCATTTGGGCGAAGGAAAATTGAGGTGTCACGCTTTTTGGCAGAAGTTGACCTTTTGGTCCTTGTTCTACCAATGTTGTTTTAGGAGCTTGCTTTGTTTTTATAATTGCTTGAACCTTAGGGCAACCTCGATAACTGGCCGGGTGCCCCAAATTCCCGCATAGAACGCACTTAAGTTGGGCTTTGTCTTCCACCCTTTCACCTAGCTTACATTCTCCCTTAATGTGGTTCTCTCCACATTTTACACACCTTGACTGCATTTCGCAGTTAGGTGCGGCGTGTCCGAACCTTTGGCAGCGTAGACATTGGAGCATGTCTCCACGCCTTCTTAGTTTATCCCAGTGTACAACCTGGTAGTCTAAAGTAGTTATTTTCTTCAGACACTTTTATTTTATTCTTAACGACTGCATGAACAAAGCTATACCCTTCAAAATTTCAAAGAATGTGAGCTCTAATCACCCATGGTACACTAAGGAACTAAAAAAGCTTCGCAACAAAAGAAATAGTGCTTGGAGGACTTACATTAAGACGCGTTCTGAATCTGATCACCTTTCTTACATCTTTTTTTTTTTGATGAATTTAAATCACTATCAACAAAAACTCTGTACTCAAGTTATGTTCACAGAATGGGTAACTCATTAAGGGATGATCCAAAAAGTTTATGGAACTTTGTCAATTCAAAGAAAGATTCGGATGGATACCCAGATACCTTTACATATGGTAATGCCACATTGACAAAAACATCCGATATTTGCAACGCTTTTGCTCACCATTTTTGTAATTCCTTCTCTGATTCTATTGTTGATGTAGATCGTAGTTACTTCGAGTTTCTACGTAAATGTCCTAAAGTCAATTTTAATAATGTTCCAATTATCCTAGAAAGAGTCCTTAACAATATTTCATCTTTGAACGATGATTACTCTGCTGGCCCTGATGGCATCCCTCCAATAATTTAAAAAAAAGTGTAAGTCCCAAATTGCATTTCCACTTCATTATTTGTTTTCATTATCGTTAGATTCTGGTCGATTCCCTTTACTGTGGAAAAGATCTTTTATTACACCTGTATTTAAAAAAAGTATTAAATCAGATATCCTTAACTACAGACCCATATCTAAGCTTTCGTGTATCCCCAAATTATTTGAACAGCTTTTTTGTGAAAGCTTAACTTTCGATATTAAAAATATAATTTGCAAACAGCAGCATGGTTTTATACAGAAAAGATCAACAGTAACAAACCTTGCATATTTCCTTCATAAATGTTCAAACGCGCTTGAAAGCGGGCAAGAGTTAGATTGTATATATACTGACTTTTCAAAGGCTTTCGATAAATTATCTCACGATAATTATACTGTTTAAACTAAATGCATATGGATTCCCTTCGACCTTGGTTGATTGGATCAGATCGTACCTTACTGATAGATCATATGTGGTAAAATCTAGAAGCATTCTTTCAGACTCCTTTAAGGCGCACTCAGGAGTACCACAAGGTAGTCACCTTGGCCCTATCCTCTTTATTCTAGCCATTAATGATGTTACTTTTAGCTTGTCATCCAGTGAAATTTTGATCTTCGCGGATGATATGAAAATTTTCAAGAAAATAGATTGCGCAGCCGATCGTCTCATTTTACAATCGGATGTTGAAAATTTTGCAACATGGTGCGATAAAAATGGATTGATTCTCAATCCAAGCAAGTGTCAAAGTATAACTTTTTCGAAGAAACGTACATCGGCTTTGCATAGTTACTCGATTTCTAATCAAATATTATGCAAGGTGTCCAGTATTAAGGACCTCGGTGTTTACTTTAGTTACAATTTAGAATTTACATCTCATATCAATTATATTGCTAGTAAAGGAAATTCAATGCTGGGCTTCATTAAAAGATGGGCTAAGGAGTTTACGGACCCCTACGTCACTCTTTCGCTGTATAACTGTCATGTTCGACCCCATCTAGAATATGCTTCTCAAATATGGTCTCCTTATTATGCAGTCCACAATTCAAGGATAGAAAGTATACAGCGAAGATTTATTAGATTTGCTCTCAAGGGACTTCCTTGGACTGATCCTTATGACCTTCCACCGTATGAGCATCGTATTCCACTTTTTCAGATGCAACTGCTTTCGCATCGGCCGGCGAATTAATAATGATTTAGTCTTTATTCACCAGCTTACAACAGGACAAGTTGATGCTCCTAACTTGCTCTCATGCATAAGTTTTAACTACCGGGGAGGTTCATACCAACTGCTCAACTTGGAGTTACTTCACTGTCCTCATCATAGAACTAATTATGGAATGAATGAGCCTATTACTCGTATGATAAAAGTTTTGAACCTAAACTCAAATTTAATAGATTTTCATATTAGTAAAACTACGTTAAAGTCCTTAATTCGAACCAGAGCTCCACTCTCTTGACTATGTTTTTTTTATGTTTCTTATATCTTTATAATTGTCATGTTTAATAATTAATTTTACGTCTATATGTAGCTATCTAATTTGTTTTTGTATATGTTTATCAATAATTTTGTAATATTTTTTAGCTAGAAATACCATATTGAAGCTTTGAATGAGCAAGACCGTTGTAAATCATTTTTAAAACTTTTTTTGAGCAAAATGGTTTTATTAGGTACATTTTACGAGTAACCAACATCATATACGACTTCAGAGAGCGAATATGTTCTTTCCAATTTAAGTTGAAATCAATTAAAACACCCAGGTATTTGAATTTCATCACTGACTCAATTTTAAAGCAAATATCGGAACATAAATCATGAGAATAGTAATTGCGTTCACCACATTTATGAATAGGCAAACAAAATTGTTCACAATTATGAGCATGAAAGCGAAGGTTATAATCAAAAAGGTTGTTTTCAGAAATTTTGAAAGCTACTAACTTAGTTTTTTCGCTCAAAATTAGATTATGAGCAGCAAACCATGTCCTTAGGATTTCTAAATCTTCTTCAATTTTGGCAACGCAATCAAAAGTAGTATTAAATTGATAGGTATATGCTACGTCATCTGCAAAAGCAGTAGGAGAACCGTTTAATTTAAGATTGAAAAGAGAATTTATATGAATTAAAAAAAGGAGTGGGCCAAGAGGGCCTTGTGGGACTCCATTTCTTAGAAAAAGAGGATTACTAAAAGTTCCATTTATATTTACTTTTTGTTCTCTTTCCTTTAAGTAGGATTGAAGCCATTTAAACATAACACCTCGAAAACCAGCATTATACAGTTTGTTTAATAAAATCTCATGGTCAACTATATCAAATGCCTTAGTTTAGTTTAGTTTATTTTGCCAAAGTGAAACAACATTAAATATGAAAAAAAAAGGATAAAAGAGATTTAACAAAGATTGCAATACATAAAAAAAAAATTAAAATACATTTGTTGTACTAAGTATTATATAAAACCAATTTTTTGATTGATAAAACGGATTTGCTATATAAATTGGACATTGTTTATAGAAATTGTTTATGTAATTAATTATTTATGAAAGTTTGATTTAATACCAAAATACACAAAAGAAAGTCAAGAAGAGTCTTCAAACATCATTCTATTTAGAATTTTTCTCCGGAAGTTTTCCCTATTTATATTTACATTGAACAAGTCAAAATATTTGTTAAATGTTTTGGAACATCTGTTGAAACATTCATGAGAAGCATAATTAGTCTTTGAGTTGCTCTCCTTTAAAAATTTGGTATGTCGTAAAATACGAACGTTAGGATTTACAGATATTTTGGAACACAAAAATGGTGAGTTAATATTTCCATTTAGAAGATCGAACGCAAATAAAGCTTCGGACAACTCTCTGCGATTTACAAGGCTGCACATATTAATAAGATTTAGTCGATGTGAATAACGAGGTAAGACAAAACTGTCGGGGTTCCATCCAAGACCTCTCAATGTGAACATCAAAAATTGCTTTTGGACAGATTCAAGTTTCTTTATATCAACAGCATACAACGGAGACCATATTACACTACAGTACTCTAACAGTGATCGGACCAATGAACAATATATAGCTTTAGTGATATAGGGATCACTAAATTCCTTGGATCTTCGCTTAACGAAACCAAGCATAGCCATACTTTTGGAATGATATTTGTCAATATGATGTTTAAAAGTTAGTTTTTTGTCAATTAAAACTCCTAAGTCTTTTACTACGTCAATTCTAACTAACTTTTGTCCGTCTATGGAGTAGTCAAAATTTATTGCACATGTTTTTCTTAAAAAAGAAATTATATTGCACTTCTCCACATTTAACAACATTCCGTTAGCTTTACACCACTTAACAAGGCTGATTAAACATTGCTGCAATAATTGCGTGTCGGCAATATTTTTAACTGTATCAAACAACTTTAGGTCGTCGGCATACATCGAAAATCTACAACCATCAAACAGTAAGGGCAAGTCATTTATAAAAAGGAGAAATAAAAGTGGGCCAAGATGGCTACCTTGGGGTACACCAGAAGTTACATTAATTTGACGTGACAAGACATCACAAAACTAGACACACTGCGTCCTTTGCGACAAATACGATTGGATCCACAATAATAAGGTTTCATGAATGCCATATTTTTTATATTTAAAAATAAGCAGATTGTGATCAACTTTGTCGAAAGTTTTGCTGAAGTCAGTATAGATAGCATCAACCTGGTTCCCTTTTTCCATTTCTAAGAGAATGAATGAGGTATAATCTGCTAAATTGGTAGTAGTAGATCTACCTTTAAGAAAGCCATGTTGATGCTCGCTTAAAACTGAAATCAGCTCCACGTTCAGCTTGTCAGTTACCAATTTCTCAAATAATTTGGGAATAGCTGACAGGATTGCAATACCGCGATAATTTTTGATGTTGGATCTGTCTCCGTTTTTAAATATTGGCGTAAGAAACGAGTTACGCCACGTGTTAGGGAATATCCCATTAGACAGGGATTGGTTGAAAAGTTGAAGCAAAGGCTTGGAAATTGTGTCAGCGGTCTTTTTCAAAAACAAAGGAGGAATGCCATCGGGACTACTACCTTTGTTAACATCGATGGTTCTAAGGTTACTGATAAGGTCGTCCATAGTGATTGAAACAGGGCTTCGGCTAACATAGTGATCCGTAATGTAATTTAAATCATTGCTGTCAAAAGTGATTGGATTTGAATACACAGATTCAAAAAAAGAAGCAAAAAGTTCACACATATCAGATGTTTTCGAGCAAACACTACTTCCAAAGTATATCGTAGAAGGGAAGTTAGTTACATTACGTTTATTGTTAATAAATTTATAAAAGTGACGAGGATTCTTTTTAATAAGAGATCCTGATTCAACCACGTATCGGTCATAACATATTTTGTCATATGATTTGAATTCAGCGTCATATATCTGAAAAGTTTCGTAGTCAGGAGAATTGCCCGAGGCTGTCCATTTACGATGAGCTTTGTTTTTACGATTTTTTAAGTTAATTAACACTTTATCATACCAGGGAGGGGCTTTAGAAGAAGTGAAAATCTTTTTAGGAACAAAATTTTCATAAACAGAATTTAAAACTTCATACAACTTAACAGCCTTTTCATTTACTGTAGAGGGTTCGCTAAACCATTCAATGTTATTAAAATGTAAGTTGATTTGATGATAATCAGCGTTTTTGAAATCAAAGAATAATTTCTTCTCATCAATATTCGGACGAGTCTTATAGCTATAGAAAAAGGTAATTTTGAATGACTTGTGGAAAACACTGGTAAAACGATAGATGAAGTCTCTTCTAAAACAAAGTTATCGCAAACATTAGTAAACACAAGATCAAGAACGTTTGAAAAATAATTTTTTAAACTACAAATTTGATTATATCCGTTTTTGGTATAAAAGTCAATTAAAAGCGATTGCTGCTCAGTCGTTATATTGATTGGATCGAAGATTGAGTTATTATCTTCACAAAGGTATCCAGTTCAGTCCAGGAAGATTAAAATCGGCAAAAAGAAAAAAGTCATCATTATCTTCGAGAGTAGATAAAACAGATAATGCAGTTGTAGTTGTTGTCTCGTAAATAGTAGCAGGCTGACAGGGATGAATATAGCAACAGCCAATATAAATATTTTTGTCCTCGACAGAGACCTTGGCCCATACTTGTTGGTTCAAATTATTTTCAGTAGACGACGGCTGGATAACAACAGGAAAACAGGAAAGGGAAGTATGAACTCCCAATAATACACCGCCACCTTTGTTTTGATTTGGGGCTAGTGTCCGATCGCATCTAAAAACCTGCCACGATGAATCAAAAATTTCCGCATCAAGGTGATCATTTCTCAGCCATGTTTCGACAAGCACAATAATGTTGAATTCACATGAAGAAGTGGCACGACGAAGCTCAATCAAATCACCTCTCATACCCGACATGTTTTGATAAAAAATTCTTAACTACTTCCGAAGTTGTGTCTGGTTCTTTGAAAATTCTGAATTGTCTGATTTGTCTTGGTACTAGGCTTGGAAGGTAAAAATTCGCGTACCAAGCATTCATGGGGCCATTTGTTGGAGTTCAGTAGCACGTGAATGAATTCTTCGGGAACACTGACCTTAAAGTTGAGATGTTGTAACTCGGATCTTTTTAAGTTCCAAGGAACTATTTGGTTGCAGACAACATCGGAACATCCAAGATTATTGTCAATAAACCTTACGATATCAGCTTCCGTGGTTCCATGTTCCATGCTTAAGCTACGTGCAGACGGCATATAAAAAGCCGCACATATGTGCGGTTCTGACGTCACATAAAAAGTTGTAAATTCAACGCAAATGCTATACGTAAATCAGTGTACGCAAACTCGCATATAAGGGTGTTCAGACGATGTGCGGAATCTGTCCCAAAAGTCGCACATTAGTTTGCGTTGATTTGCTCGCACATCAAATGTACGCAAATGAATACGCACATTTTTCGGTCGATGTGCGACGTGTTCACACGATATGCAGAAAAATACGCACATCAACCATTTGCGTTCATATGCAAGTTTGCGTTAATTTAATCGATTGTTTGACTTTTGTGTTTTGCTCATTTTTTGTCATTGTTTACTACGATAAATTGAAAATGTCAAAAAGAAAGTGGGCTGCTATTGCTGTTTTAACATTAGATATGATTGAAAAAAATGAGGAAAGTGAAGTTCGCGAAGAATCGGGTGTGGAACAGTCAAGGATGCGTAGTGTGTGGACAAAGGACTGGCTTCTACATCGTCAGACGGAAGGTTTCTGCGCGAAATTGTTATTGGAACTTCGTGAGAGTGAACCAGAACTATACCACAGTTTTGTTCGAATGTCAGCCGATCAATTTGATCATTTACTTATGTTAGTAAAGCCTAGGATCGAAAAAGCTACCACCAACATGCGAACAAGCATTCCCGCATCGGACCGACTGATACTGACTCTTCGTTTCTTGGCTACAGGCGACAATTTCAGGTCTATGCAATATCTTTTCCGTATTCCAGCAAACACAATTTCAACGATAATCCCAGAAGTGCTTGACGCAATATACGAAGCTCTTGTCGGCGAATATTTAAAAGTGAGTGTTTTTACCATAACTTATTTATCTACTTTTCCTAACTTTTTCGAACAGACACCGAAAAGTGTAAACGAGTGGAAAACAGTAGCAGAGGAGTTTAATCAGCGATGGCAATTTCCCAACTGCATCGGGGCAGTAGATGGCAAGCACGTTGTGATGGTCGCACCACCAAATGCAGGCAGCGTATTTTATAATTGCAAAGGTATTTACTAATTTTCAATACTATAAAGTGGCACTCATTTCTTGTTTCATATAGGAACGCATAGCATTGTGCTGATGGGAGTGGCAGACGCTGAATACAAATTATTGTATGTAGATGTCGGTCGCAACGGACGACATTCGGATGGTGGAGTTTTCAACCGTTGCAGTTTTGGCCAAGCATTGGCTACGGATCGGCTGTGTTTACCATCACCTCAACCACTGCCTGGACGAGATACTCCCGTTCCGTATGTTCTCGTTGCGGACGATGCCTTTGCTATGCGGCCAAATATAATGAAGCCGTATGCCCAACGTGGTCTGACAATGGTGCAGCGGGTCTTCAACTATCGTTTGAGTCGTGCACGACGCATCATTGAAAATGTCTTTGGCATAATGTCTGCACGTTTTCGAGTCCTTCGGAAACCAATTCATTTGGATGCTCAAAAAACGACAAAAGTGACGCTTGCCTGTTGTGTGCTTCACAACTACTTAATTTCCACAAATAAGTCGAAATACGCACCGAATATATCGTTTGACCAATACGATGCTGAAGGAAATATAGTGAGTCCTGGTGAGTGGCGTGCTGATGTTCAAAGCTCAACAATGTATCCACTTGAGGAAGTACGATCGCGAGACCTTGGATCTGAAAGCAAAGACATTCGAATAGAGTTCACGCACTACTTCACCGAAGAAGGCGATATTGAATGGCAATATTCTCACATTTAAACATACCAAAAAATTATGATTAAATTTAATTTGTTTATTGCTTTCATTAGGATTAAAAAAAAAACAAAAATTGGAAAATAAATATTCAAGTTAACACAAAAAAAAAGATCTACTAATATTTAAGTATGTACATAGGTATTATGTTATGTATAGGAACTAAAATAATCAAAAACAGTCAATTTTCGGCCGTGGAGGCCATAGAATAGGATGAGATTAAACTTCAAGTAGCTCCTCGTCTAATTCTTCGGTCGAACTACAAGTTTTGCAACCTGTTGAAGGTTCAAAGAAGGCACTTGGTCTTTCCTCCTCATCATTATGAACGATGATTGGTTCCAAAGCGTCTACATCGACTTCGTCTTCAACATCCTCGACAAAACGAACCAATTGCACTGATGACGAACGTGAATTATCCTCTAAAAACTCTAACAAATAGCGATTCATGCCGTTTCGTAAGTTATCAGCTTGGTCTTCAGGAAGAGTTCTTAAATGGCACAATAAATAATCGCAGAACGTTGAATTCTTATCACTTGCTTGCAAAGCGGAGACTGCTGAATTTAAAATGGCCAAACGAGCGGTTGTTGAACATGATGGCAACGGTGACGTTGATGTCGAAGGCGATGTTAATGCTTTTGTCACAAATCTACGTTTGCGCTGCTGGGGCTGGCCGACTACAGTTTCTGTAATTGGAAAATCATTTGCAACCGCGTCATCAACGAGAGCAGCAAAGTCCTGTAAAATAAAAGAAAATGGTTTTTCTAAAAAAAAAAAAAACCAGCATTTCATAAAAACTTACATGGTCCATTGACGAAACAGATGAAGTGGATCTTTTAACATCGTTGGCCTCCAGAAACATCATCTGATTGAAAAACTGCCAATGCACGGAGGATGTTTCTGCACCCTGCCCTGACTTTTTGGTGCGTAGTTTTGCCAAATTTGCTTTAAATGTTACCCGCAAACAGCCCCACTTGCACTTGGCTTCCTTAACTGTTACGTCTAAGCCAATTTCATCAACAACCTCACGCCAAAAATCAAGCTTTCCGAGCTTGTATTCTGCCGAACCGGCATCCCAAAGCCTAGGGCGCTTCTCCACCGCAGTAATAAGGGCTTTAATTTCATCAGCCGTCCAGCTGTGCTGAACAATTCGATTCCCGGATTCTGATTTCCTTTTGAGCCGCAATTTATTTTGCTGTGGGCCCTCAAAATCTATTTCTTGTGCACTCATTTTCTTTTTTTCTTTCTACAATTGAATATTGTTCACAAATCACAACTACACTCCACTGATGTGCGTAAAATATGCACATTTGCGTTGTCCTATTTTCGTGTCAACGCATATAATTGAGACGATCGCACATGCACGCACATGCACGCAAAGTGTCACAAAAAATGTGCGAGGGTGTTCAGACGATATGCAAAACAGCCGCACATTTATGTGCGGTTTTGCTGTCGCACATCGTCCGCAAACCATTTGCGTGCATGTGCGGACTGTCCCAAAAGGGTGTTCAGACGATATGCGTCAATACTCGCACATTATGACGTAAAAATGACGTCAGAACCGCACATATGTGCGACTTTTATATGCCGTCTGCACGTAGCTTTAGTCATGTCCACAAAAAGAGCCATGGTAGTTTTTTTTGCAATTTATACTGCTATATAATTGCGTACAGAGCCTTAGAATGGCATCTTCAGTAGACATTCCTGATCGAAATCCAAATTGATTATCACTGAAAAATTTATTTTTATCCAAGAAGGAAATTATTCTCACTTTAATAATTTTTTCAAAAAGCTTTGAGAAAGTTGAGTTAGGTTTTTGAGGAAACAACCATTTTCAACACTTAAGTTAAATAGGTAACTTAATATATCGACTACATATAAAGCGATTTTCTTAAGTATGATACTAGAAATACCATCAGTAGTACACGAATTTTTATTTTTCAATGATGAAATAGCCATATAAATTTCACGTGAAGTTATGGAGTTGAACACAAAACTATTTGATTGTATGCTGTCTGATGTTAAATTTGAAAATAATGAACAATTACAACTTGAGCAAGGAAAAACTGAAGGTTTAAGTTTATCTGAAATTTCCGTAAAGTATTCGTTGAAATTATTTGCAAATAAATAAATAATAGTTTATGTCAGTTATGGAAACATCATTGATTTCTAAGCTATCTATTTCTACTAACTGCAAATCCTTACCAAAAATGTGATCTACCACTTTCCATTCTTCTCTTATGTTTCCATTTGCTTTCTCAAATAAACTGGTATAATAATTGTGCCTTGTTTCTTCTATCTTATGTTTGATGGTTTTACATAAAGACAAATAATAATTCTTGAGATTTCTGTTTTGTGGATGTTTTTTACACTTGACACTCAAAATATTTTTCTTATAGATATTATTTATTATATCACTCCACTTTATTTTGTTGGCAAATGTAGGCGGCAATGGTAGAGTGTTTAGATGAAATGCAGAACTTGTAGGTTATTAAAGTGAAATTTCAACCACTTTATCGCTTTCATGCCTAAAGGCGGTATTACACTATCATATACAGGGTGTCCCGTAATTCGTTTTACATACTTTGGGATATGATTCTTGGTCATATTCTAAGAAAAAAATTGTTCTACAGTAAAGTCCGTTTCTCAAGTTTGACATCACTTTTTGACAATTTAAAAAAAGGCTAACTTTGGTGTACCCTGACCTGTGTTAAATTCGATATCTCTGTCAATACCGATGATAGAGACCTAATTTTAGACTCAATTTTTTGTAGAAATAACAACCTTTAAGACTGTATTTAAATTAGGCTTCCATAGGTTTAGGGTTGCCAGATTTTCAATATTAAGTGGTGTTCAAATTTTCTTCCCAAAACAAAGTTTTGACTTTGAGGTCATTTTTTTTGGAGAAAAGGCCTTATAAACATAGAGTTTCTTTATTTTTTACAGATGAACAAAACAATAATAAAGAAAAAACTCAGCATTAAGTTAGCTCAAAAACCCATACATTTTATGATACTAAGAAAAATACAAAATGGGAAAAATTTAAAAAAAAATAAAAAAAAGTTCTTGCTTTGAGGTTTGTTTGAATAAAACAATAATATGATCACTTTTAGTAGTTTTTTTATGTATTTAATACAAATACAATTATAACAAGTGCTCAAAGCCCCATTCTTCGTTTTGAATCCATGCCAGAGCCCGTTTTTGGATTTCATTGTGGGTGTTTGCTGTCGATAACTCTTGTCTTACTTGTAGTCTTGTAATCTTTGAAACTGTATTTAAATTTGACTCCTATAGGCTAAGGGTTGCCAGATTTTCAGTTAGTATAAAGTTCCTGGTATCCTTTGTTGTGCTTTTCTTCAATTTCCATTTAAAAACTCATATAAGAAAAAAAATGTCTGCGTATTCTTCTTTCGTAAATGAAAGCATTTCAAAAAACTCTCTGATCAAACTGCAATCGTGACTTAATTTGACAAACTATAAAAATATAAACGACATTCTTGAACGACTTGCTATTGATGACCTGAAAAATATCGTCAGATTGATGTTTGCATATGTCAATCGATCCGATAAAAGGGACTTACTAGGCAAAAAATCGGTTGTTGGATCTTGATTGATTACACAAGTTCTTTTATTGAATATTCATGAAATGCAATCAGAAATTGCAACATCGCTATTATTTCACAAAATATAAATTCAGAGAAATGATTTTTAGATGGGTTTGAATGCTACATCAGCGCCTTTCAGAGCCGTGTAAGCTTTCACTTTTGCCTAAAAGGTGCCTTTTCTCGCACATCGCGTCACATATAAACCTTTTTACATGTAAATTTTTGATCGAAAGATACTAACCAGTAAAGCATCAAGCACATTTTGGATGTGCTGGTGGTGGATTCGTTGTCTCCACATCTTGATTTCTGACAGAAAATTTTCTTTCGAACAATCCGATATATCTTCGTAAAAGCGCATTTCTTTTCGTTAAATTCTTGTTTAAAAAACAGTTGCTTGAAACTTTGGAAAATGGATTTGTTTTCCGAGATCTGACTTTTGAGTTGAGAAATGAACGTATCAAGAAACGGAATGTAGAAAGAAACTCAGTAGTAGTCTTCAATACTTTGTGCTTGAACGTTGCAACGATTTTATTGTTGATTGCAACGGCGGCGGCTGCGGCGTGGCAATTTCATTGTGATTTCGTATTCAGAACAAATTCTAGCAACATGCTCATAAATAACGTGGAAAGTAGAATCTGCGTTTTCGCGTTTGTACGTAAATTCATTCAAAGCGTCATCTGCCAGCTTAGTAGCCTCACCCAGATCTTGGTTTTTAGATTGCAATTCCCGACTCAAAGGCAAAACAATCGAATTAACTGATTCCATAATGGCGATTTGGAATTCAACCGTCAAAATCGATATCAAAAGATGCAATGCATTTTGCGAAGTATCTCCATCTTCTTCCAAAGATTCAATGGCAGCCGGTTGCAATTCAACGTACGTTCCAACTGCTTCATGAGACTGAGCCCACTTGGTAGGACAAACAGACTTCAACTTTTGTTTTTTTCTCACTTTGATTGTCATTTTTGAAATTTCTTGGTGTAGAACGTCTTCAATCGCTCCGATAGTTCCTAACGCATTTTTGATTCCTGATACTTCGCATGCTGCATTGACTGCCAAACTAAAGCTATGTGCAGCGCAATGTACATAAATTGCCAGGGGAAAATACGATCTCAGATGTGCCTGTGCACCAATGAATTGGACACTCTTTGCCGGAGCTCCGTCGAATCCTTGGCCATACATATATGAGCAATCGACGCCAACATCATGTAAATAATTTCTGATTGAATCTGCTAAACCTCGTATATATAAATAAAATTTTGAGTAATTAACCCCCCCCCCATGCCCAAATCCTGGATCCGCCACTGCACTACACCAAATATATATTATACTAGGTGTGCCAGCGACTTCGTCCGCAAGAATTGGCATAACTTTTTTATTTATCAACCGATTGACATGAAATAAAAACTAAATGTTAAGTGAAGCTTACCACAATATATTACTGAAAACACCATCTAGATAGGCTAAGCCGTTTCTGAGATTAGCGTGCACAAACAAACAAACTGTTACGTTTCTATTATATGTATAGATATAGATTATTAGAATCATTGCTATATAGGTATATGGTGACATAGAAATACTGCCATATATATATGACTATCACACCTATGTGACGATGTTGTGCCATATTTTTTTTGTCAACTTGTCATATTTAATAGTATAGTGTAATACCGCCTTAAGGAACAAAGTTATAAAACGAGGATATATTTCCTACAAAAAACTACATAAGAAATCTACGTACGAGTATGTAGAATATATTGTCGCTATAAAAATGCTACAAATAAAAAAGTGTTACGGAAAGGAAAGCGATATTGAAATCATAAAATTTCCCGACACATCCAATTCTATATATGCTGCAAAACAACAACAAACAATAAGAAAAACATAAAATGAGTAATCTGAAACGGTAGAAGCAAATTGTTGTCTTAAAGGGTGTGAAAACAGATGACCGAGAACAGATTACAGTTGGCGTATTATAGATGTCAGATGAAACATGGTACATTACAGATGAGATGACACATGACACATTAAACATGACACATGACACATAGCAGATATCAGATATCAAATAACACGATTTAAACTATTGTAATGCGAACCCAACATTTAATACCAATTTCCTAATCGAAAACGTTCAACGGAAAACACAAGCGGCAACACTAGTGTAAGTGTAGAAATATACCAGGAGGGGAAATGTTTGACAAGAGTGGAGAGTAGAGACCATGTGGAAATTACTGGGAAGTTCTAGATGTAATGTCATTCGATATAAATGGGCCGCCGAGGCAACCAGATGTCAGTTTTGATTATAGAGTGATAATGTTAAGAGTGAGTTAATGTGATTATTGGTAGAGTTGAAATCGAATAAAGTAGATACTGAATAAAAGTGGTAGAATTAAATTGTTACACAACACGTTACACTATTAACAAAAAAAATACATGGAAATCAAACAGGATTCCCTGAACAAAAACTGTGGGGTGTTTAGTTGGGAACGAAATCGTCAGGCAGGAGGCAGGACTCTTTTCTCAACTAACTGCTTCTTCAGCAGATCATCTTTTCAGGTTGTTCGTGTTCCTCTTTGGCCGGTATCATCTTTGGAGGTGAGGGCTTGTGACGGATAACAACATCCTCTTCTTGCTCTCAATTGTCGTATCTAGTTGTGGCGGCAATAATTTGGCATTCTGATCCTGGGGCTTTTGTGCTTCTTTCTTCTTATTCTCTATGGAAAACGAAATCAAGATTTCGACTTCGTGGAAAAGTTTGATTTGGATCGATACACAGGTCTACAAAAAAATTTAAGTTGAGAGCTGTTTTGGTTTTTTTGTGACACACTTATGTTTTTGGGTGTGCTGAATCTGAAAATGACTTTCATTTGCACGTAGAACGTCACGTTTTCTGACAATATAGGTATCCGTCTAATATATGGTGCAGTGAAAACACCTTCTATCAACTTTGCCTCCGAGAGGCCTGGAAACTTTAATATCATATTTGAAGCAATTTCCATCTCTTAGAAGTGACTTTACAACTTGCTTCATCAGTTCCAGCTTTATATGAAGCGGCAGTAAAAAAAATTTATAACGAGACACCAAAGCTATATGCAGAGCGTTCTTTTCGCCAACCTTAAGCTCCCACGAACGCGAATACTTTTTGGTCCAGTCTCTACTATCCCATAGACACAAAAAGTAATAATAGTAATTACACAATACAAATGTACTTATTTATTTATGACTTCAAATTAGCTAAAAAAAACAATTTTTTAAGAAAATTTTGGGCTTAGCAAAGTAACCTGACGTTCTAGAAGTTTTTCCGTATTTTTTTAGTTTTCAGAACACCTAAATACATAGAAATCAGTTGAAAGCATCCAAACAGCTTTTTCTTTGTAGACCTGTGAATCAGGAAATTACTGCCTAAATAATCAGGTCCTTAACTTAAAACTCAATTATTTAGAAGGATCTGGATGTATTCTTTTATACTGACAACATATGAGCTCGAGCTTCAAAACGAATTTGTTTTACATTAAACGAAATGGGGATTATTTGTTAAAGCCCCAGGAACTTCTTTCACGCACTTGTCCTATGACAACTCAGATCATTTTTGCAATTGGACTGAATGAAAAAATATTACAATTTGGCGCCCAACCAGTGACTTTCAAAAACTTCCAAGGCCTTCATCAGACCAGCAATAGCTCCCATTAAATGGTCTTTGAGAGATTCGATCAAACCAACTAGCCATACAAGTGTAGGTGCAAATACAACGACTTAGGGAGAAAGAGTGTAATAAAATGAAGCTTAAGGCACTATTCATCATTTGTATGATCTAAATGAATTTTCACAAAATTGAGAGAGAGTGGAAAAAGAGAGAGTGAACAAAAAGAAATGACAACCAATTGTATTCCCGATTCCCATTGGGAATACCCAGGCAGCAGCATATTAAAATACATATGATGCCTGATCCCAAGGAGCAGGCGGCCTAAGAGCAGACGATAAACGAGTTAAGGAATCGTAAATTTTGGGAACGTAACAGAACCATTTGGGAGCGTTGAATGAAATTCAGGATACTGTTGAGCATAAGGTTTTCCTATGAATTTTTCCTGGTGTGGGTTGTACACTTGCAAAGGAAGTAGAATGATCACCTCCGCAAAAAAAATATTGTGGAATCGGGCTACACCTTTGTGGTGTCCAGGGTTTGGTTTTCATGATAGCTGATATTAGCACCGTCCGAGTACTTAATCGTTTCCTTGTAGTTCAAAGAATCGGAGATAACTACCGACATAACTCATTTAACGGAGCTATCAGCGCTCCAGGAGCGTCTTCATATAGATACAGAAGACCAAGTTTTTATATGACCAAAAGGTAAGGCACAAAACACTATGGTGTCCAAAAGAATGCTGTGGAAACGCTCCTTTTTTCTAAGGGCATGGAAACGTTGATTAACTGACAACTCATAAAATATCTTGAAGAACGAAAGCTTATTAATGACCGTCAGTATGGCTTTCGTAGCAAAAGGTCATCTGGTGATTTGATGACTTATCTCACCGAAAATTGGAACCAATCCTTACATTGTTTTGGAGAAAGTAAGATTATTTGCGCTTGATATTTCCAAAGCATTTGATTGAGTTTGGTATCAGGCTCTCTTTTCGAAAATTCTTGCTTATGGTATCGATGAATCTCTTCCTCGTTGGATTAGGAATCGCCTTTCAGACCGTTCAACACAAGTTGTATTGGACGGTTTTAAGCTTCGTTATATAAATGTGAGTGTGCCCCAGGGCTCCGTTTTCTCACCGACACTCTTTCTTATCTTCATAAATGATCTTTAGTCTGAAAATTCTAATCCACTTAATTGTTTTGCTGACGACTCTACTATCTGTTTCTCATATTAGTTTCCAACGTCAAGTCCCTGCTCTTCGGATGTGGAACTGGAACGGTGGTGTCTGACTAACTTATAGAATTCTGACCTTGAAAGCATAACTGGACATGTAGTATATGTAATAAAAACCGAGTAGAATTTAATGCATCGAAAACATAAGGCTGTCTTCTTGCGTTAAAGCTCAACTATCCTCCATTGCCAATGCTTGCATCCAAGAAACCGGAAAGCTGTCATCAGTACTCGGTATACGTGTGTAAACGACGATCTGCGTTGGAATTACCACAGATTTGAAATCGCCAAAAATACTGCAAAATGCTTAGGTTTTTTAAAACGATACAAGAAATTTTCCCCCCCTTCTGATCTGGCTACAATGTGCCAGGCCATGTGCTATGTTTGGACAGGTGCTCCTCAAACATCATTGCGCCTGCTTGACAGGGTTCAAAAGAGAGTATTAAAGTTTATAGGTGACAGATCAATTGTGGGTTCAATTGATTCTCGGGAACATTAGTAGAATACTTTACCGAACTCAATTTATTTAAAAGAAAAATAGCAAACAAGTGTTTGTTATTGTTTTTGTTTTGTCCTGGAGTTGTAATTGAATTGAATTATTACAGGAACATTTTTAAAAAGAAATAAAAAAAAAATTTTATTAAAAAATGTATGTTGAAGATCGAAAGATCACCTCAACTCCAATTGCGTTTCGCCCAGGCACGGCAATTGGGCTCATCAGTTAGATGATTGCCGTACCCTTCTAAGACGCAAATTTAGTTCGGAATACACCGACACTCAATTTGCCCCACGCATGTACAGAAACTCAAAGAATATGTGCATCGGCATTTCCTTTCTTATCCTTTCCTTATTTCCTAACACTGTGTTTTTCAACATTATAAGGGTAGTCACAAGCCCTTGAAGTGTGCGCAAATTATAAAAAAAAAAGAAGAAGAAGGCCCTCTACTGAGCCTACTGGGGATCGATTGAAGAAAAAGAGACCAGTGAGTTGTAAAATTTGCCAACATACATTGACTTATCATAGCTGCACTTATCGAATTCCATGTGAAAAGCTAGGCATCCACTTCGTCGTGAACGAAATTTAATCAACTTAGACCATTTAACACTCGGGACATTTGAATTAGAAAGCCTAAGGGGTCACAGCCCGTAAATAGGGTCAAGGAAGCTATGGAAACTTGAGCATTTCAAGAGCTTGATTCTTGATTCCGAAGTGTTTTACTTTTTCAGAGGAGTTGCCAATCCCATGCGAAAAGCGATATACGCGAAAACCAAGTTTTATGTCTCTGATAGTATTCGAACCTCAAACAATCAGACATGCTAACCATTACGCCACGAGCACAACGGACTCACAGATTATGTTGCTCAAATAGTTTTGGACGAATGCAATCGTAAGTGGCATTGTTCAATCGAAACAACGAGATTTCCAAACGTTTTCATCTTAAGCAGCTAACATTGAAGGAAAGTCGACAAATATAACATAGGAAAATACGGAACAAAAGGAGCGTTTTAAATTAATGATATACCCTTATAACCTCGTTCTCTGCAGCAAACTCCAGAACGTTGGAGCTTTGACCAATTCACTAAAGGGACACGCTGATATTTCTTTAACCTGCACAAATATCAGCGTGTCCCCTTAGTGAATCCCCGAATTGGAAAATCTAACAAAAGCAAGTCAAAAATACGCGTCGGTGAGACCATGCTTAAGAAGTAGGTTAGGTTAGGTGGAAGTGGCTGTCAGCCAATGAGTACATTGCCTGACACACTTAGGCCGCAAGAATCCATTGTGATACCACAGAGATCAGCAAGTTAATCACCTACTGATCTCAGAAACCCGATGTAAGATTAACGAGCAGCATTGCAGATTTTACAATCATCCAGCTTAATCTCCAACACTGTAGCATTAAGGTCCTCCATATCTGAGGCGGAGTCTAGCAACTCATCCTCAGAAAGGAGAACCCCAAGCATTTCATCGTCGGAGGTTAAGACTCCACCTTTGTTGTTGTCGTCCTTATCGGACGATTTGATTTCAATTGCGTCTTGATCAGACACTATTTTTGTAGTCTTTTCGACCAGTTTCGAGCAAGACGGCTGTTCCAAAGAATCAAAGCAACTTGCCGCGTCTGTCTCCATGATGGAAGATTCGACGCTCGCAGTGGACTCCTTGGCTTCGGATTCAGCCGCTTGCTTTGGAAGCTTTGCAGCGTCCTCATCTTTTTCGTATATTTTCAGCACTAGGCTGTCAAAGCCGTACTGAATAACACCCCCGCGTGCCGCCAGGGGTTCTAATGACTCCTTATTTAGGATGAGAAGAGCCGACCGATAACGACCCACCGACTCTTTTTCTATCACCGGAACCGTTCAATCGTGAGTGGGCAGATCCGGGTTGATGTACTTAATCAACTGGAGAACCATCTCCCGCGATTCATGTAAGGCCGGTACCAAGGCACGAGCTCTCGGTCTGCTTGGGATATCCTCCCTTGCCACAACCTCTAGCTTAGCACCTGGCCAGATCTCACCTAAACCGCTGACAGCAAGTTTATATAGATGAAGCGATCTCTGGTCTTGGCAGGCGATCAGCTTGACGAGGGGTCCCGGATTCGCCTCGATAAAAGGTATAAACCTGAAAGCGAGGTGAGCCTTGACGTCCGCCCACCTGTCAGCAGAGATGTTTCCATCCATATTGCTCCCGTCGATGACCGCGATAACAATCTGTCCCTTTACCACGTCACCAAAAGATTGCCCCGGCACCAGTGTCGATGGAACGCTAACCCCGACTCTTGGCTTTTTGGGTTGAAGTTTTTCAACCTCAAACTACCTGTTTCGCTTCGACGTTGAGTCTTGGCTGGTCTCTTCTGCAATTTTATTTGCCCACTTCAATTTTTCAACCTCACCCGGGGTTCTCTCCACTGCGGGTTTACCACCCACCGTTTCAATTACCCTTCTGGCTTGGCGACGAATCTGAGCGGGCGTTTTTTTGATCTGAGTCCCCCCTTGGCCGAGCTGGAGTTGTTGATCATTTCTCCCGCTCCACCAATTGGAGGATTCATTGTACTCGACGAGGGTACGTACCGACCCGCAGGGGTAGGGTTGCTAATCGCCTCTCTAACCCTACATTCGGACGGCCCTCCCCGTGTCCTTTATTTTAAGGGCATTCAAGGTGGAGACGGAGTCGTTGATCACCCTCCATTTCCCCTCTTTGTAGGTTTCACCTCGTCCTGTCTTGATGGTAGCACAAAAGCAGGCGAATTGTTTTCAAAGCTTATATTGGGGACTTCATCCCCTCTATTAGCAGTGGCGGTCCGTTTGCCCTCCGATTCACTGGCTAGAACTAGCTTTGCAGCCTGCTCTTGACCAGTTTCCAGCGGGCTGTGCTGCTCGCCAGAGTCGGGATTCTTGGTTCCCAATGCACAGACCTGAACTGACTTTGCAGCTGGTTCAGAGCCTGTGTGCGAACCTTGTATCCCACTGGTGGAAGGTTTGTCCGTTGGCTCACATTCCTGCTTCGACTTTGCAACCCAATCGGAGAATGTGTACAACTTTCGTTGCCTCCCCCCAGTTTTCTTTTTTGTCTTTTTGTTCGTTTTTTGTCTGTTTGTTTGTTTGTTTGTTAGTTTTTAAAAATTCCATAGAAAGTCCCATGAGTAAATACGGAAGGAAAAGGTCAGCCCCGGCAGAGCCGTGTACCGGGGTAAGGCTAGTCTATTCTGGACCCAGAAGAGCTCGTTATTGATTGGTTTATCCCCCAACCTTTAATTCTTCGGCACGGATTATAAATGCTCACACCACAACTGAAACTAGGAACCTCGTATTATGGTGAGATTGGATTTCTAAGGATTGTGCTATTGAGAAGTCACAACCACCCAGCGATCCAACCTAACCTTGGCCGTCACCGTCTGACATCGTACAGACACTGATAAGTATATTAAGTGAACATTGCCCGCCCGGCACCTACTTGGAGGGTTGGATCGAGGATTTTTGCCAAGCTTAAGAAGTAAAAAAGAAAAAAATTGTGATATCGCATATTCTTCTCGAAAGTGGCTCTCCCCGAAAAACATTTACTTTTCTTTGATGTTTCTGAGATTCGAACCTCACACGTAACAGGCAGACATCCTAGCCATTGCTTCATGAACACCGCCTAACCGATGGTAGGGGGTTACTGTTTTGCTGTTGGCTAACCGACATATAATTTATTTGAAAGACATCACAGTTGTATTTTATACATATTGCAAATAATCCCTTCTTCCACCCCTGATTACGATTCGATACTTTCCCATAAATCAGTGGTCATTCAATATGTTGACTTATTTTTGTCTTTTAACAGATTATCAAACTAGGTAGGTATAGATTATTGTTGGTTATAGAATATTACATAAATAATTAATATGTATGCATATGCATGCACGTACCTCTTCAAAATAAATAAGAACTTCAGCGAAATGCGAGCCCGATAGATTCCCTCTCGACTTAAAACTTACATAGTTACACGTATTCGGTTGCAAGAGAAAATCCCATCATCAAGTTATGCATCGCTGTCGTTCCTGTCTTAGCCACAAGCAAAACACTCATATTTAATTATTTTTCAATCCCTGCCACGTATCAAATTAATATCGTATGATGTCTTCTACAAAAGCAAGGCCCAGAGCTCGCTTCCTCTCAGATTCTTTACTTTGTTTGATTCTTTTTTGCAAATGTCACATCAAGCTTCCCTATATATCCCGAAGAATGGTGATTGCTGGATGGTGTAGCGTTGGCAACCAGTTTTAGCTTTTTACCTTTCCTGTTGCTTCTGTCCCTAGTCGGCTGGACACATGCATATAAGTGAAACCATGTTCAAATCTCCAGCAGAGGATTATTTCCGCAAGTTAATCCCTTACATGTATGCTAAAGAACGAGTGTATGTGCTTCTCATGCTTCCCTCGTTCCTGTGTCTCGCGTATGAGTAGTGCAATTGGCCATTGGAGGAATACAACTCTTAGATTACATTCACAATTCAGTGTTCCAAACGAGTATTGTATTTTTTTTTTTTTTTTTTTTCGTTTTTGTTTTGTATTGCGCATAAAAGTAAGCAGCTAATCGTGCTTCTTTCAAAATTCAGACAACAAAAAACTTTACTCTACGGACTGTTGGCAGTCTTAATTAAAAGTGTGAGCATCTCAATGGAAAAAGCCGACCGTAAAAAGGTACTCAGCGACGGTTTTAATTTTTGATCACGGTTCCAAAAGCCTCTAAACAATTGTTACAATGACTGAGTCACCAGTACGAGCTCGTTAAATCCCAATTTATGTCATGCAATATTTGAAAACTGACTGTTTGAGATGTTGATTTTTTTTTTTGTCATTGTGACGCTTTTCTGAACATTTGCTAGCGTGTTTCATCAACTTCAACATATCGGCAGAAGCTAACTTTTAATGATTCACTGGCAATGACATTGGCATAGGTGGCCACAGCAACTGGGACAACATCGGCTATGAAAATAGACTCAATGTGAATAATAATAAAAGCCATCCAGCTAAACTCCTGTGATCTGTGAACAGAACTTTGTGATGAACGACATGTAGAGTGTGTCTGTGCGTGTAAAATGATTCTGAGGAAGATTGAGTGTGATCAATCACTTGTGGTTCAAATCGAATGGTTGTGTGTCAACACCTCTCCATATGTCAACAATGGTATTCTTTTAAAGTTTCTAACGTAGAGCTTGTTCAAGACGTACCTACAATTGGTCCCGATTGATTTGAATAATGCAGATTATTTCCGTATCTTCAGCTTTTTCTGGTGCATGGTAGGAAGTATCATGGACATTAGATGAAATTGAAGAAAGGAAAATGGTTCTTTCAGTGATCAATCAGCAATCTGAAACAAACCGTCAGTCATTGGAGCAGTCAAGTGTTTTACTCGTTCTTTAAAGTATACTCTTCACCACCTCCTCTTAACCAAACAAACCAGTGGTATTTCTAATCAAGTCCATATTTTCGTATAATATGAGTTCTCAGAATTTCATTATGGTTGCCAGAAGTTGACCATGGTGCGATGTTTAAGATGTACATAAATATTTAGAGATAAGAGAAACATAAGCTGACATACACGCATTTTGTAAGACACCCGACCTAACAAGTCGACACTTTTATATATAAAATAAAAGAACTAAACCTCACTTTAGAAAGTTTTTCATAACTTTTTCATAAATGTGTCATCGAAGCAGTGTAATGCATCTGTCCAGCCACCAAATAAAATTGAATTGAGTTTTAGGATCTAATTTCTTCAAAAATAATTTTTTTTTTTTTCATTCAAATAAATACGTGAATAGGGTTGAAGACTGTCAAATTTAAATCCTGCTTTTGTATCTTGATTTCAAAACAAATTCATATCGCGAAGTCAAGTTTCATTGGAGAACGAACGAGAACAGAGTGGTTTTCAATAAATGGGCACGACTGGATCACACGATTTTGCGGCTGAATTTAAAGTTTTTGTTTTTCTACGTATCAGTTTAAAGATATTATTACAATGTGCTTATATTTTTTTTAAGCTTTTGAATATAAGTCTGTGCCAATAAGTTAAAAGAGCTTAAGTCAATTTTTGTCATTTTTAAGTATGATCAAATGAAGTTTTGTGAACTAGTTTTTTAAAACATCTTTAGTGATTGCTTTAAAACTGTTGGTACTAGACTTAAAATTTTTTTTTTTTTTTTAAGATACATTCTTATAATACCCTTAAATTAAATAATTTTTTGTTGTTAAAAAACAACCACACAATTAATAAAAAAAAGATTTTGTAAACTTAAGCTTGTTCAAAAAAATGCTTTATGATTTACACTACAGCTTATGAGACATAAGTGGTTTCAAAGAAATTTTATTTCATGCTTTCGGCTCTTATTTCCACTTAAGCCTTTTCAAAAAACTCGGTAAAAATACAAACCAGTATTTAAGCTTAAAGTGGTAAACCTGTAAGTGAATCACCAAACGAAGTAAAGAACTAGAAGAAACAATTTTTATTTTTATTGGAGCAATTTTAGTATAAACTAAAAAGGTAAATATTATTATTGATAGCTATGGTACAGCACTAGAAAATTAATTTTTTGGTCTTTCAACATCTTTCGTTTTTTCAAAACATTAATAAAAAAATATATTTTTAGTTTTAATTTTCATCTTCACTTCCTTCTCGAGTCAAATCAGGATGAATATTTTTTTTTTGGATATTTTAAGGTTCCCCGCTTTTTAATGTTAATTTGCTGAAATTCTTCGTTTTCATTAAAGCTTGTTTTGAACTGTATATTTCCAAAATCATTGGTAAATCGCAACCATTTAACTTCTCGCCAAACAAACTTTGTCTTGGCTTCGGATTGTTTGCGCCAATTGAAATTTCCCTTTGACGTTTTCGCAAAGTCGAGGACGTCTGTTTGGCTCATTTCATGGACAATGAAAGGCTTTTTTCCTTTCGATATTACTACCTGAAACCAATCCCTTGGATGATTTCGGGCTAAGAATTTCGAACATTGTAGCTACGTACCCATTTTTGTTTTGACCCGTAGAGCAATCATTGTAGAAGATCAGGTGTTTAAGGGTATCTGGGAGCGTTTTCAAGTGCTGAAACAGACATGAAGCTATCTCATTACCATTTCTCATATCATATCTCATTATCAATAACAACTTGTTTTATAAATTGTCCCGTTTCAGAGGGAGTGGACCGAAAACACTTTTGGCAAACGAGTGTTCTTTTTCCATGGACTTCTAGAAAGTATTGGTTTGAAAATTTTCGATTACTTGGGTGTGTAAGACGTTATGTGTTCCGTTTTGTTTCCGTTTCAGAAATAATAATCAGACCAGATGCATAAGCGTGTCGAAGGTTATAGTTTCCTATAGCGCCCAATATTCTGAAAAATTTTTTGATATTCTTCAGAAATGTTCCTCTTACACTTTATGCGACAATCCACTAAAGGCTTAAACTCTCTGACTTTGATAACTTTTCCAGTATTTGTTGCGTAGGCTCTTCCAGTATTTCGTTTTAATTTCTTTGTAGCTCTGTTTTCTTTAACATGTTCATCTTTTTCTTCCGATGTAATAATCCCTTCACAAACACTATTACTCACCAAAATTTCCTGATCTTCACTTAAAGCTCTTTTCAAAAGAGCTGCAGCTTATTTAGTATTTTCACTGTAATCACTACTGCTAATGCTGCTGCTTCGGAGACTGGGGGCTAAATTAGGATCTTCAATACTGTCATCGTCATCGTCATAATCAAACATTGCAGATGAAGCTGTTTCATTTACAACTGGACTCTCAAAAGATTCGGGGTCTTCCAAAAAATTATTCCATGTCAAGGGCATGTCAGCTTTGTATCAAAAATATCGAAATTTTATTTTACAATGCTTTGTAAGTCACAGCAGATAATCAAGTCTTCATTAAAAAACTCACCTATTTGTTCTTTGGTTATAATTTCACTTGTGACGTTAATAACTGATTTTTGGTGGGCATCTTTTCTTAATGCCATATAAAGTATCTTTTTTGATCGGTTCATGATTTGAAGTTTTTCTTCTAAGTTATGTCAATTTGAATAAATCTTAAAATGAGGTACATATCATGTATGTGAATTGTGAAGCAAGCACAAGCGGAACAAAGAAATTCGAAAATAAGATTTTATTTTGCCAAATTAAGGAATGTGCTTATCCTTCAACAAACTATTTGCAAATGAGTCTATCTGCATAATCACTTATTTCTCGCTAAAAACAACCGTTACTTTTGGTTAAATAGCTTATGTCATCTTAAGATGTGTGTTTTGTAAAAAGTTAAAGTAGTAAAATGGCTTATGTGGACTTAAGCTGTTATATTAAATTGAGTTTGGTTCGAAATTACTTTTTTTTAAATGGCTTATGTCGACATACGTAAGCTGTTGTGCAAATGCATTTTTTGCCTATTTAAACATAAGCTGCTTTGTTTTTTTTATTTTTAACGGCTATTTTTTGTCGTATAGTAACGGGACTCAGACTAAATGAAAGGTAAACAGAATGGAAAATATGTGATACTGAAAACACGATTCTCACTTACGTCGACTTTGATTTATTAGTACAGAAGTATCGAGAAGTAGCTGCCCACCCAACGTAGCTCGGGCCCTGCGGTGATCAAATTGAGTAAACTAAATAAAGTGGTTTTCAAGATTACATCATTTCTTTTCAAAATGGGTATGAAATGTAGTCGTGTTGTTCATTATTGAAATTGTTCCAGTATTTTCCAAGTTCCCGGTTATGTTACTGTACCCGTTCCCGTTCCTGTGAGAATATAGGAATGAATAGCATTCTTTTTTTATAATTAACGCGGAAATCAACGCTTTATGGTTACTTTTATAATAAACAGTCCGAGCACATTACTACTTCTAAATTTATGAATCGTAATGCAGTGAAAAAACAGGGTCTAGTAAAACGTTCAACATTCGGGTGGTGCGACTAAAAAATGGATCTCTATACTTAACTATGCGTCCGAAGTTCGGACCAAGTTAAACTGATGAGCAGGTATCTTCTCAGACTACCCCACCATGAATAGATCAATAAAGCTTCCCGACTTCTGCAGTGTCTTTCAGGCAGAAGTACTTGCAGTCTGCGAAGCACCTAGCTACCCAAAACCTGATCAACAAAAATATTGACTTCTTTATAGACAGTCAAGCGGCCATTAAAGCGATCTCATCCATTATCACAAAATCCAGACTAGTAGACAGCTGTCGCAGTAACCTAAGACTGCTCAGCGAAACAAACACAGTTAGTTTAACCTGGGTTCCAGGACATCGTGACATAATTGGTAATGAAATGGCGGATAAGCTGGTTAAAATCGGGTCAGCACTCGAATCCAGCGAAACGAACACCTCAGTTCTAAGGCCACTTGAGCAAGAAATAAAACAGAATCAAACACAATTTTCTAAAAACCGCCAATGACAGGTGGTCATCTTTAGAAACATGCCGAGTCTCTAGAAACCTTTGGCCAGATATTTCCAAGAAAAAAACAGAATTTCTACTCCAGCTAAGCAGACCTCGGCTCTCTCTGTTGATTGGCATTCTCACGGGACACAACTCGTTGGGTACCCACATGATGAGAATGGGCATTAGCACATCCGACTTATGTAGAGGATGCCAAGATGAGGAGGCAGAGGAGGGATCATTCCACTTCCTCTGTGAGTGTCCTAGCTTGGCCCACACTCGGAAAAAAACCCTCGGAGAATACTTTTTCGACGAACTGGGCGACATCTCAATTCTCCCACTGAGCAACGTCCTGAAATTTACTCAGGGCTCCAAATGGTTCAGTGGGAGTTCTCTACCACAATAACCATCTACCTTTCCAATCCTCCCATTTCCTCATCCTCTGATTTCCCGGGGAGCACAATGGATCCTTGAGATCCGAGTGAGGTGTTGCCACTTGTGGCTGCACCCCCCATTCAACCTAACCTAACCTAAACTGATGAGCGAGGCATGTATTGCGGCTAAACTGTTTGAGGGGAGGAATGCAACTGGCTATTTCACTAGAGCACTGTTTGTGTATAGAGCGATTGAACAGAGTGAGACAAATAACGTTTCGACGATGTTCAAGAGAGTCGATCGTTCCTACAATTGAACTATCACCTATCACTCTGAACGCTCTGTTTTGTATCCTGTCAAATAAGCGCAAATATACATAATGTACAGGGTTTTCCATTGGGGACTATCCATTTTGTTTCTTTAATGTAAACGCGCCCTTAAGGTCTTTTGACATTTTGTAAACGTCAGATTGCTCATTAAGGTCTACCATTTCAGCATAGTGAGTTACACGAATCAACAACGTTTCCAAATTATTAAAGTGTACTATCAAAATTTTGAGTCAGTCGCTGCAACTTTAAGAGCGATTTTTGGTCGTTATAATCGTCCCACCCGTGCCGCAATTCTTAGTGTAGTGCACAAATTTGAATCCACGTTTTCGCTGCACAATGTTCCCGTGCCAATGAGACAAAGATTAGGACGGAGTGCTGAAAATATCGCGGCCGTAAGTGCATCCGTTCAGAACGGCCCAAATCAGTCAATTCCACGTCGCCAACATGTCACTGTCAATGGCGACCGGTATCGGGCCATGATACGGTGTTTTTTTTTTTTGCGTCAGTTTCGTGGAATGGATATTAGTGACATGTGGTTCCAGCAGGATGGAGCTACAGCCCATACAGCTCATGCAAATATCAACAAAAAATAAAATGGATAGCTCTTAATGGAAAACCCTTTATAATGGCGATTGGAGGATGGTTGAGCTTAAACGACATAAGACAGCATTGAGTTTTCGATGCTTTGAATTCTCTGTTTTTATTAACCCATACGTAACAACGCTGTCATGGTCAAAATTCAATGAGGCAATCATACGCAACCGTTCAAGTTCCACATCCGAAGAGCAAGAACGAGAATTCGGAAACTAATATGAGAAGCTGAAGGTTAAGTCGTCAGCAAAACAATTGAGAGGATAAGAAGCTACAGACAAGAGATCATCAATGAAAATTAAATAAAGAGTCGGAGACAAAACCGAGCCCTGGGGCACACCAGCATTTATAAGGTGAGTATCAGAATTGAAACCGCATTCAATACAAGGTAATTTTTAATCAAACGAAGAAGAGACTCATCGATACCAAAAGCACGCATTTTCGATAAAAGAACCTAAACTGAACTAGCAAGTGCTACTTTTTACAAAGGAACGAAGAAAAATAGAGCAACACTTTAATGCTTTGCGATGAATGTAACCGGATTGCGGATTTGTAGTTAGAGACACTCAGGGATAAGGTTACTAGTCAAATCAGAAAATCTGCAACGGGGCTAAATTCGCCAACCTTCGAATGATACTCACATAAGACCACACAGAAGACAAAGACGATAATTCCAAAGACAGAGCAACTTTGACCGGGACCACTACTTTGTTGTAGTGTAGGTACGAATGAGGATATGTGTCCCTCCAAATATTTTTGAATCCTATGCCAACAGCCCAGTGCCCAGTGGTAGCCAACAAGATGTTTCGAGTTCCATTCGGCCCCCAAAACGAAATACATGGTTCAACGAAGAATGCAGGTAGGTTAATGCAGCCGAACAAAAAGCATGACAACTGTTGATGCAGAAGAAAACAAGGGCTGCGTTCGACCAGTATATCGAGATTTTCAAAAAGAAAAAGAAGTGGCATGCGAAGCGTTTGAAAAAATTTGAGAGAAGCCATGACAGGAATGAGATTCGGAAGTTTTACCAAAAGGTAAAAAGACCTCAACAGGGTGGGAAAGCCCGATCTCAAGCCTCAAGCCTAAAGACCAGCAGGGAAACAGAGATTAGAGACGCAGTCGCTACTGAGGATCTGGAAAGACCACTTCTGCAGACTGCTTAACGGCGATGAAGACACAAATTCCGCTGTCAGGCAGAATGCCCCATTTAGCTTGGACGATGATCAAGAATGCCGTCCTCTCGACCTAGAAGAAGTTAAGCTTGCCATATGCAAACTTAAATCAAATTAGAGTGCAGGTGCAGATGGCCTTGATGCCGAACTATTCAAGACAGCTGGAGACCACTTGGAAAGGAGCATGCACCAGCTGGTCTGTATGATTTGGTTGGAAGAAAACATGCCCGATGAATGGAACTTCAGTATTATATGCCCGATCCTAAAAAGGAGACCCTCACAATTATAGAGGAATAAGCCTCCTTAACGTCGCTTATAAGGTCTGGTCTGCTGTAATATGTGATGGTCTGAAACCCCACATCAACAATTTGTTAGGTCCTTAGGTCTTAGACCAGAGAAGTCCACAATAGACGAAATTTTGACATTATGACAGATCTTGGAAAAAATCCGAGAATAATATTATATAATTTACAGAGAGGAGCTGTACAGAGCCATGTCTAGTTTTGGCATCCCTGCAGAACTCGTACGATATGCAGGTATGCAGGATGACTTTAGAGAATTCATCCTGCTCCGTCAAGGTCGTTAAAGAAGTCAGCGAAGCGTTTGATGTCGAAAAAGTTTTCCACAAAGCGGATGAGGAAAACCCTTGGACGATTCTAAAGAAATATGCTCGGAAACGATAAATCTTCGTCTTAGTCTGTACAATCAAGTGGAAAAGAACCTCAACCGACTTACAGTTCAAAACTGGAGAGAGCTCGCCCAAAATTGAAATTGTTGCTGAATGATGTTAGTTGAGGACAAGGCTCATTCTATACTGTAACGCCCACCTAACTAACCCTTCGGTTACACGATCAAGATTTTGCAAGCCATCACGTAGTCACGTAGACTACTTAAAATCTTTTTAGCAGCCTTTTTGCGTTCCAACAGAAGCCAAAATATTTTTCCATGGGTATCGCCTTTTGCGAGGAATTGGCAAGTCCTCCGAAAGAAAATTCTTTGCCATGTAAAGGTCTTTCTTGATTAGTCGTTCGGAATCGGCAGAAAATTTCCATTCCAAATGCCCTAGGCCCTGAGGATCCTCGCTCTTTTGGCTTGGGCCATCCTATTTTTTTTTTTTTTTTGCATTTTAAGAAGTTTTTGTTTTCTGGTGGCTCTTCTCTTTGTACTTTTCATAGCGACTTGATGCAGCTGTCAATTTCATGGCTACTGAAATTGCTTCTCGGATCACTTGATATATTCCATATCAGTTGGGTTTCAATTTCGAAAAGTTTGGTTTGTATGTGAAAAAATTTAAGTATATTGTAAATGGTTTGCCTTTTATTACTCGTGTAGCCTCAGGTTAAGCGAGTTGTACAAGGTTTCGAATGACTTTGCAATGGCCTTTCAGTTTTATTCTTTCCAAAATGATGTTTTGCAGTCCACATGACTATGAAACGTTCTGTGGATAAACATTTTTGACATCAAAATGGCCTCGAGGATTATTTCCAATTATAATAAGCAGTTTTACTTATACAGGGCGGGCCATCTGGGTGTTTCTTTTTAAAGCACAGGTTATTTTGACTCTGACAGCTGTTTCCGGCACGAAATTTTGTCTGGAAGTCATACCTTACCTAAATAAGTCGCTTTACGCTTGAACAACGTAGAAAAATATCAAAAACTTGTTTCGAAAGTCGGTGACGTTTAGCCCAAAACTTTTTTTTAAGGGAAGTTTGGAACGAATATGGCTTTAGTTAATTTTATTACATTTTTAAAAAGAAGCTTGACACTCTTTAAAGCCAAATAGGGCTTAGAAGGTCTAAATATCGATGAATTTCATTAATTCGTATTCGTCTGTTATTTGGTTGAAAGTTTTCGGTTTCACACGCCATTTATCACCTTGGTAAAGCAAAACAAATCTCGACTGCAAACTTGGTTCAGGGTAAACACACTTTTTACCTTAATAGATTCGAGTAAGACGTCCCTCCTCTTTATACGTTTCTTAAGCACCTACTGAGATATGTTTTTTAGTTCAAATACAGTTTGTTCTTTTTACAATAATAAAAATAATTTGCTCAAGGGACAACAGCTAAAGATTTAAGCTTAGGACAAAACACTTGAGTTTACGACCATAGAATAGATTCGAATATGCCTATAGGGAAAGATTTTCCTTCACGCTTCTTATCCGTTCCAAAGACATTTACTTCCAGTTCTACCATCCGTTAAACTCTAACCAAAGACTCAATTACAAAAATTCAATTAGACTAAAGAAGCTTAAATTAATTTTCTCCATCCAATTTACTTGGATGAGTTTAGTTTTGCCTGCCAATTTTTTAACACCACACGGAGTATATTTAGATTTAACTTTGCTCGCCCAGCCAAGTCACGACTTGTAACAAATCAAAAGGGATCAACTTTACCAGACAGTCCCTTTTTATCCTATTTAAACATCCCCTCTACAGTTGCAAGAGCAAGTGCTATGAATGGCTATATGAAGAGAACGTACTCCACAGTCCAGTTTCTGGAAGAAACTTGAATAAGAAGCAGACAACGACGCTCTGAAACTTCTCAATTGTAGCTCTTAGCTATATAAAAGCTCGACCCACTCGACCACCCCCTTTTTACTCGAACAGCATGTTTGGCAAAGCAGAGAGGACACAAGAAAAAATTTAATAACAAACGGAACGTATGTAAATAAACTGTACAAATATTTGTATCTTTATCAGCAGCGAGCCGATGCTAGCCCGAGGATTTTCCTTCTGTTTTCCGTCCAAGTTTTCCCATCCACCCATGGGTAGTATAACAACGGAATTGTTGCACTCGTCGCTTTCGTTGTCGTTGGTATTCCTATTTTTTACCAAATTAAAATTTATATATGTAGCTACCTACGTCTTGGAGATACAAGGTCCTTGGCTCGAGGCTACTTTTTGGCTGTGATTCTTTAGGCATTTCGAGATACATGGCATTCTTTGAATGGCAGGGATATATACGAGTGCTCTGAAACAAAATTTATTCGCAGTGAATAAAGAATAAATACCATTAGGATGATTTCAAAGGATAATAAAAGAAGTGTGCTGTGCAAAAGAATAGAAAAAATAAGAAAAAAGAAACGAAGTAAAGCCCAAAAAAGGATATGGATTTATCGGTGGATTAGATCCTTCGAAGTGGAATAAATTAAATAAGATTACTTTTGGCTATCAAAAGACGTTTTTTTTTTGTGTCACTCGAGGAATTTACGGTCTAAAATAACAGGAAAAAAGACGTCGGCGTGTGCCTTGCAGCTATTTGAAGTAATTTGTTCGTCGAGCTTTCTCAACCCAATTCTACCAAACTAAATTTGAAGACACAAATAATCTCAAAAAAGTCAGAAACCAACTGCGATCGTAGGTACTGCGGCTAGAAAGTGAATGAGATAATTTTTCTTCTGAATGGACTTAAACAGCCCAAAATAGTGAGAAAAAAAAAAGAACCGAAAAGCGAAATGATGACCGGGTGTAGAAGTTGGTTTTTTTTTTTTTGACAGTGAAAGAAGGAAACCCAAAAACCAACAGGACTCTTATCTTGCAATTAACGAAAAAGCTTCTGGGAACCTGCAAAGACTTGGATTCATGAGATTTTATGCTTACAGCCCAGCAACTCTTTTTTACAAAATTGCAGGGATTCAATCGATATCCGAAAAAAAAAATTAACAAAACAAAGAGTTGTATGAGTTTCAATTCTGGGGCCGAATAACGCCTTACGTTATCGATTGAGTAAGCGGCATCAGTGATCGATTGAGTGAGTAACCATTTTGGGATTCCACCATACGCGATCTCACGTATCGTATAGCTATTTAAAATTTAATTATTAGGGTCGCCTTGTGGTCGCCACAAAGCGTTTTTTAAAAAACTTAAACTCGCCCTGAATGTCAAAGTGAGTGTTTTCTTAGCCCTGTGTTTGCCCTGGGTTTTCCCCCAACTCACCCTAGGTTTGTTTTTGCTGGGGCGAGTTAAGGTAATGAACAAGACTGTCAAATAACATATATTTTTGTTGAAATGACAGGGATGTGTTGTGATTTTGTGGTTTATCGTTTTTTGAGGGCTCAAAACCCCAAGTTTTTTGACCACTCATAGGTTTGTCAAGGAAACCTGAGTCAACCCTGGGTAAAGTTCAACGAACGAACCTATTATCATCGAATATTCACCAGTATATTTCGAATTTCTATTAATTAACAGATGTCGCTGATGTCTTTTTAGACTAATTTCATTTTCTTTTTGTAAGCAAAATTCATTCTTTTAAATGCACTCAGCTGGTGCTGTCAATTGATACCTAGACGATTGGGGTGAATGAGCACATAGACATCGAAACTCATCGGTTTGAAGAGTTTTTCATTTTGGATTCGGTTGGTTGCTTGTGTACTGACTTGAGCACTTTCTTACTAACAAATTTGAGATCAAGTAATTAATACAAGAAAAATTAACACAAAATTCCTTATCAGTAAACAGTGAGCACTTCATGCATCGATAGAAATTCCGTTCGATTGCTGAAGAGAGAATGCCAAATTGTGGTAATAGATAATAGATTACTCGATATCGAGAGCGGTAATACCAAATTTACATAATTCCGTCACCAGTTACTCGATATCAGTAGTTTGAATCAGTTCAATGGAAGAGCAGTGAACAGTGATCTTTTCAGATCACGATGTTCGTAACGCCGGAAAAGGAAGAAGAAGTCAATCACAGGTGCAAATTGAAACTGAAATCTAGTTAAAGGTGAACACCTGCCTATTATGGCTTAATTCCACGGCGAACATACTCACATAACGGAGTTAAATTGAGTGTTAACCACCACCCTGGTTGCCAGTAGAAATAGTGAACTTGTTGAGGCAAGCCCACCCCCTTGCTAAAGAACGAAGCCGATCTACACCTCTTGCATTCGAAGAATGCCAATTGTTTCCACATTCGGTAGTACGATAATACTCAAACAACCAACTTAAACTTCTTTCATTTCTTATCCAGCAAAGCCTCTCAGAAAGGTCACACTACTGTTCAGGCCAACAGCAGGGATCGATCAACAGAGAGTCAATGCAGGACTCAAGATTCATACCAACATCATTCATTTCTTATCAAGCTAGGTCACTCCATATCAACAGAGAGTCAACGCAAGACACACAACTTTCACTCATCTCTCTCTCCTCTCCTCTTTTAAAATAAAAGAAGAGAGACCATATAGCCTTTTGCTTCAGTTCAATTCATTTTTTATCTCATTTTTCATCATCACTTGCTACTTTTCGTCTTTTCATCATTCGTCATGTAATCATGATCCCTTCTTTCTCTACTCTTCGGAGTAGACTTGGATTTTCTTAGTTTGTTTGACTCAAAAAGAGTCAAACGTAAGCTCCCCACCACGACAAGGTAAAACCCTCGGAGGGGAACCACAGGTACAGTAAGTCCTTCGTATAACCATCCACACGGCAAAATACAGATTCCCTAAACTTACTTGCTTAGTTGGGATGCTACAGTTCGGTTCGCCAAAACGGTTTCGGTATCGGGACAAGCTCGCTCTCTCTCTCTCTCTCTCTCTCTCTCTCTCTCTCTCTCTCTCTCTCTCTCTCTCTCTCTCTCTCTCCCTCTCTCTCTCTCTCTCTCTCTCTCTCTCTCTCTCTCTCTCTCTCTCTCTCTCTCTCTCTCTATCTCTCTCTCTCTACCTCTCTCTATCTCTCTCTCTCTACCTCTCTACCTCTCTCTCTCTCTCTCTCTCTCTCTCTCTCTCTCTACCTCTCTCTCTCTCTCTCTCTCTCTCTCTCTCTCTCTCTCTCTCTCTCTCTCTCTCTCTCTCTCTCTCTCTCTCTCTCTCTCTCTCTCTCTCTCTCTCTCTCTCTCTCTCTCCCTCCCTCTCTCTCCCTACCTCACTCGTTTGCACTGTACTGTTAGTTGGCTTGGTTCCTTTTCCCCTTAATGGCGTCACATACATAAGTCGAGATCTTCCCTTTCTACGATTTTTCTGTAATGTACTTTAGAGAACTCGTATTTCAAAATCATTTCCAGATCCACTTTAGGTAAGGATAAAATAGCAGGAATGGTATGATCAAGGTCTTACAAAGGGTTAGCTTGGCTTCTGTAGACAGTGTTAATTTTTCATTCGACTACTCAACCCAAAGCAGCAGCCAGCAGCGATTGGGAAAAACAATGCTCCCTTTGATCTCCACATTGATGATATTTTTCGTGCCTATAGAAGATCCTAAGTAAACGAGCTTCTATACTACCTCGAAGTTATGTCTGGGTATTGTGAGGTTTTTTCCAGTTGTCGATGTTTTCTGGCCTTGTTCACTTCATTTTGCCCTAATTTACCAACAAATCCATTTTGCCGTTTCTGTTTAAATGTTCACAAAGCACCTATAACATAACGCCAGCTTCTTCCCATTACGTCAATTTCGTCTGAGTAAGCGAGTGATTGTACAGACTCTTGGAAGATTATGCCGCTGGTGTTGACGTTTAAGTGTTGCACAATATTTTCAAATCGCATGAAAGTGTGTAGCTTTGTCGAAAGTCTTTTCCAATATCAAAATTGTCGGCGAGCTCTCTACTGACCTTCATAAGGCAGCGTGAGCCTTCCAAAGTCATCCTGCGTATTTACCAGGCTTGCTTTCTTCCTACTAATTCACTGAGCTGATCTCCAGCTGCTTTGAAAAGCTCGCCGTCAAAGCCATCTGCATTTGCGGTCTTAGTTGATC